>ML685876.1:3923493-3942896 GCA_007922175.1 Pelusios castaneus
GATTAATAAATCTGTTAGTCTTTAAAAGTGCCACAAGACTCTGTTGTATGAAGTACAGTCACTTTGCATTGCATCAATAAAAGTTTTGTAAGGCTTTTTCTAACAGCAGCTACAGTGTCTGGCAAAAGCCTATACTGAAAATAAAACCACCACATCAAAAACACACCACAGACTCCAAATGAATTAAAAATTATAATCATCTCTATGTTGCACAGTTAAACTTATGAAGAGCAAACCATGCAATCAGGGTAGGATATCTTCTACAATGATTAAATCAGCGATAGAGTGAGTTTTATATAACTTTTCTCAGTTATAACAGATAATGACTATGATCAGTTAAGTATTTGCTTTAGGGATTTTATGCAGAAACTATTACTGTAATCAAATATCATTCTCTTACTTTTGTCATAACAACCTTATATTAGTGCATCAAATGCATCCTATAAAATTACTTGTTTAAAAACCTGCCAGAGTAAAGATAGAGTTTTCTTCTTTGTGTAATGTTTCTAAGAAGGGAAGTTGTTAAACCTGGGGCAAGCAAGTATAGGAAAAACAAAAATTGACTTGAATTTTCTCCCAGAAGACAACTAAACTCCTTTAAGTTAAGAAAATATTGAATAAAAATTATCCCCTGATCTGCCTTTAATGAACTATTTACCTGTTCTTTTTGTGGGGAAGGACAAACAGACAGTCGACTACATTTCTCTGCTCAGTCTGTTCAATGGAGATGGACTCTTCATAGGACTGCTTCCCTCTTCTTGCATGGGGATTTGCCAGGCAGTCCAAATGATATCATTCCAAGCCAGCCTTAACTGCTAATTGAGTGGTTTGCTCCCCAACCATCTTCAGCTCTCATTCATCTTTCAAAGTCTACTTTTCTATATGAGTGCAGAGATACACAGTAGTAAGATATTACTGTGCTTTCTTCTGATCTGGCAAGAACAGTCAATTTCTGAAAACCAAAACAAAACTAAAAAGAAAAAAACAACACCACACACACATACAGGGATCAGAAGAGAATCTCTGTATAATCTGAGATTTCTCAATATGCTGTGACCAATTATTCTCTATGTCCACTTAAGGTAGGACAAAAACAATGGGCTTCCTCTGCGGCAAAGATTAAATATAGTAGTGAAGCATTGGAATATGCTTCCAGGAGGGTTTATGGAATGTGCATCATGGGAGGTTTTAAGAACAGGTTGGACAAACACGTATTGTGGATGGTTTAGGTTTACTTGGTCCTGCCTTGACACATAGGCCTGTATTTGTTGACTTTTCAAGGGTACTTCCAGCCCTCCATTTTTATTATTCTATGAATGCTGTCATGTTGGATGAAAGCCCTGTAGTTTTGCTGCTTTTAAAGATGATGAGATTAGTGGATCTTTATGGAGTGAGTGTCCAGCTATCTTCCTGAGGAAAGTGAATCATCTGGTCTCACCCTGAACTTAATAGTGACACTGATGATAGAGGAACAAGCAGCCCAAACTACTGCTGCTTAAATTATATATGAGGTTAGGGGAGGGTAAATGTATTGAGTCACCCTCTGAAGAGTTTGAAGACCTCCCAGTAGAGTCCACCATAAGGAGACTTTGATAAAGAGCCAAGATAGGCAGGAAAGTTCTTGGTGCCTTTTCTGAGACCCTTAATTTATTCCTCCTCTTTCAATTTTTCTTAACTGTTGAAATTTTTTTTAAAAAAAATTTCCAGTTAGATGGTTACAATTCTAATGATAGATGAGTTTAAGGTATGAAATTCAGATTTGGTACTGGTCCATCCCTAAAACTAACTATAAATTATGTCTGATATATATTTTAACATACATCTGAGGAAGTATCTCTCTGACTTTCTGCAGTATTTTACATATATGTATGACTCCAATAAGTTGGAAAAAAAATTTGAATATATGTCCATCATTTTATTTTCTGAATATGCTTAGAAGCCAGACACCTGAATCAACTTGAATTGACAAGTCATTGAATTGACAATTACAATTTTTTAAGGACTTGATGACTCAGTGTGGTTAAATGATTAGACCAGTAACCAGGGATCAGGATTCTGGAATTCTCTTCCCAGCTCCACAGTGAATATGTTAGACTTTGTGCATCACTCAGCATGGTCTGGATGGGATGGGACCAGTGATCTGAAGAAGTACAGGGAATCCTTTTTCTAAATGACTGGCAATTGGATCTCACTCATGTCCAGAGTCATAATGATGGTCAAAGATGGGTCAGAATGGAATTTTCACAAGGTCTGATATAAAAAGATCTTAGGTTTCTTTCTTTCTTTCTTTCTTTCTTTCTTTCTTTCTTTCTTTCTTTCTTTCTTTCTCAGCAGCATGAGGCATGGATTACTTGCTGGGATCCTCTGGCAGTATCTCACCTAATCAATTCCCTGTCTTTGTAGGGGCCTTGGGTATTACAGCACTGTGGCCCTCTTGTTCTCTGCCTATGTCACACTGGTAGTTTAACTAAAGTATTGGGGTTTAATATAGGCATAAGTGGGTGAAATATAATGATGTTTGATATACAGGAGGTCAGACTAGATTATCTAGTGGTCCCTTCTGGCCTTTAAAGTCTATGAAACTTCTCTGTGCCTTGCTATGCCCAACTGTAGAATTATAATCTGTTTTAATTAACTGACATGTAAAGTTGTCTGAGATCCTAATGAAAAAGATGGCACTGTGTATAAAATAAGTGCAAATAAATTATTTGAGATATATTGAGATCACATATGACAATACCATTTTTCAACAATACCACAACAGTAAAACACCATGCTATCACCCATTGTGAACATGTGATTTTTAAAATGAATATGTGGACGCATTTGTCATTCTCTGAAAGATTCAGAATGGGGCCACTATTATAGTAGAATGCTGTGACTAAGGAATTAATGTATAGAGGTGTTTGAGTATATGCGGTTGAAGGGATGAGTTGGGATAGAAATTCAATGTTTGCACTTACATGATTAATATCTTGTGCATGTAACAGGGAGAACCTAGCTTCTATAAGTTTTCTTTATTCCAGCTGCCATCAAGCACTAAATATTAACCTTGTCTCTACGGCATTTTAATTGAAACACAGAACTGAGGTATCGCTGACAGCTTTGATAGGTTACTAATGTTCTGAACCTGTGAAAGACTTTCAGAAAGGTCTCCCTAGAGGGCTGTGCAGTACTTATAGGGAGGAGATAAACATGCCACTTCTGAAGAGCGTTTGATCACTCGGACCAGCCTTGTAGCTTCTTAAGCATCATCACTATTAATTTGTGTTTCTATTTCATTTGAAGAGGTCTTTCTTATTATTATTTGCTGTGAATAATGCTGAACAATTAACAAGGATTTTTTTAATTTACCTGTTCAGACCCTAATCTCCATACTTTGTTTCTTTATAATAACAAATAAGTTTCTTAAAAGAAATCTTCTGGATCCATTTTTTTTATCTTCATGCAGAAAGGAGAGGTAATAAAACTACCCTATACCTATGGGGGGCATAATTAAAGTCCGACTTAGGTCTCCCTATATGTTCATATCTCACTCTCATTCAATGGTACCTCACTGCTGAAATGATTTATTTACATTCTTGCCCTGAAAGTATCATGTTCACGGTTAATTTATGATGCATTTTCATTCTACAACATGAAGCCATAACAACAATTTACAAAAAGACATTGTATAACCTAGGAAATTTAAGCAAGTAAGAGAAAAATCTCTTCTTCAATGTCTGGTAAATGCAGATTTAGAAATGGAGAGCATTAAGGGTAAAATCCTGATTTTTGCATTCAAGTGGTATGGGCCAAGAGTGCAAAAGATGTTCAAAACCATATGATCAAAGCAGAGGAAAGTTCTCTGGCTTTGCAAATCTGACTTGGCTGGAAAATAAAGGATTATGCTCTTGTACATAAGGGATTGAAGGATGCACACCATAACAGGATAGCTAGAATTGGGCTCAGCTCCCCTGTTCCAATCCAGACATATTCTAGTTTGGTGTGATGAGGCGTGTGGGACTGCCCCTGAGGTGTAATAAATGAGTCCAGAATCCTGAGAGAGAAACTTAAAAGGAGAGTTTTATATCAAGAGTTAAAAAAAAAAAAAAAAAGTTGAAGTTCTGAGAATAAAGGGTGTGCAAAGGAGGGGATGTCCTTCAGGAAGGAACTGAGAGAGTTCCCTGGTTGAGTAAGATGATGCTGGTGAAAGCAGAAGGCAGGGAACTAGTCAGGGTCACACGTCTCCAGGCCTGTGATCAGAGAGGGGTAAAGGCTGACAGCTGCAGAGAGAGAGAGAGATCTACTGGCATTCTGAACTGGAAAGTTGAAACTGCAGGGCCAGATAGGGCCTAAGGCTGAAGAACGATGGAAAGATGAGCCTGTTGCTGTCTCGAGGCAGAAGGTGGAGTCCTACCTGTGAAAGAAACAAGGTGGAGAAATGCTCCAGCTAGAGGAGCTGGTGTGAGATGTGGGAAGAGATGTCAGAGCCATCCCTGGATGCTGAGGTGAGGCATGGTGAGAGATGCTGGAGTGAGGGGATAGATATCAGGGATGCACTTGGTGTTGGGCAGTTGTGATGAATGTTCTGTTCAGACCGAGCTCAGGGGATTCTAGTTTATGGCAGTGAAACTTTGGGTAATAAACTAACCCCAACAAAAAGGGCTATTTATATACTCTAAATGCTATGTACTGAGTTTGAATATTCAAGGAGGAAACTTTGGCAAAGGGCTGCTTTGAGATCATGAGAGGGCAACTGATCAGAGGCCATGCATTTACACACACAAATAAAGGAACAATTTTAACAGTAATAGACTCAATACAATGGACAAAGGGGTACAATTCTGGACATATACCTAGAAGAAGAAGCCACCAAGAAGACACTGGTGATAGAGCTCATGGGGAGTTTTCCAGATAAATGATTTTCATTGGGAAATGCCAGTTTATTGAAACCCAAACAGTTCATAGGCAATGTTTGGTTTTGACTAATCTCCTGATTCAAAAAAAAAAAATATTTTCAAAATGAAAAGTTTTGTTTTCCAGTTGAAAATACCTTTTCATTTAGACATTTTAATTTTAATTTATAGTAAAAAGCTATTTTGATTTTGAACTTTAGAAAAATCAGATTTAATGGAAGAAAATGTTTTGTTCTAATTTGATTTTTTTGCAGATTTCTTGGTCCACACATTTTTTTGAGATTTTGACTTTTTGCTACCAAGAAAGAGTGAGTTACAATGACTTTGAAGTTAAGTGAGAGCTAAGAGCCAAAACAAAGTCAAAGCTTTGTGAAATTCAGGACTTTAACAAATATTTTGAAGATTAATGTCTCTTATTGTATCCTGTTAGCTCTACAGGAAACCTTAAAAACAATAAGTTTAATAAACACATTTTCTCATGCTAAAGCAATAACATATCAGGTCCTGGTCAGGCATTTTATATATATAATATCAATCAACCAGAGAAACTACAAAATGGCAGCTAAATTGCAATTGATTATTATTTTTTAAAAATTCTAAATCACCTAGATGCCTGGGTTTTATGACCAATATATTGTTACACCTGGCATTTGTCACTATCAGAAGACAGGATACTGAGCTTGATGGACCATTGGTCTGCACTAGTATGGCTATTCTTATGTGTTTATGTAGAAAGATTGCACTTGTTATATTTCCCTTCCTTAATCACACCCGTTCTCTACATTATGTGTCACTCCTTTAATCTTTTTCTTCTTCTATACTTGATGTTGGGAATTCAATTCCCAGTTTGAATAGACTTACTCATGCTAGCTTTCCTCAAGCTTGGTACATATTTGGGTGGCTAGCCTATGTCACCACTGCTCCCTGCCTGTGCCACCACAACTATACTCTTATTTTTGATGTGCTGACTTGATGAAATCTAATGCAACTACATTTACACAAGCTGGGAATCAGATCACTGCTCCAAGTGTAGACATAGCACCAATGTCACCTGCAAAATTTATCAATGATATCATTCTTCTTCTAGGTCATGGATAAAAAATATTAAATAGCGTAGAACCAAGAAGCTATCCCTGCATATCACCTGTGATATGCATTGTTGTTTGTGTGTGAAATCTTTCCAGATTATATGGTTCCTGAGCTTTATGTAAGGATCTGGAACAAGAATTTGACTATGAAGTATTTATTATATTAGGATTTATTTATGTTCTGGTGAGACTGGTTGTTACACTCAGAATGACGCAGATCTTGATCTGAATAGCTTGCAATTGAAGACATATTCAAACATTTAGTTTGGGATTTTGAGAAAAACCTAAGGAAGAGAGGTGACAAAATTCACCAACAGTTGGGCTCATGACTCCCTTTGACTCCTTTGAAAGACTCAGCCTGAAACACTAATGCCTGAAAAGATAGTTTGGTTCCTATGGTTAACCTTGAAGAAACCTGTGGCCAAATGGAGACATGTCTAGTTGTTTCCTTTACCAACTTCACTAGGCATAAACGGCCCTTATGTGCTATAAATTGTGATCATAATGTAAAATGGCATAATGACATTGAGTTTGGTCTAACTAACTATTACACCTATAAAAATAACGACTAGCATTCTTAAAACAGGTTAAAATGAAGTCATGTGATCTTTATTCTATGTTCTTGTTTTAGCATATTTGTTGTAATAATCACAGAATAATGCATTGTTTAAAATACAAAAGGCCCTTGTATAACTGCTAACTAGAATTAGCAGGCAGAGGGTATAAAGAATCTTTAGTTTCATGGAATCTGGGGGTTAGTTCTCTATGGATTGATCAGAACAAATGGCAAGTGAAACCTTAATCAGAAAATATGAAATGATAATGAAACTCACTTGACTTCCGTTACAAACTTTAATTGTCCACCCTGTTACATGGTAAGGTTTGTTAAGGTTCATGAGACTTTCCAGGGGAAATGTTATGATTTTGTGATGAAGCCATACAAAACTTGACTTTTTTAGTGCATTTTCATTTGATTTCTTGGTTTAGATTAATTCAGACTCTGAGATGAAACTCAAGACGTGAACACCTGAAAATTGAGAGAAAAGAATGTTTCCAAATGAGCCTCTGCTAAACCAAAAGACCAAGTTTTGCACAACTGTAATCAGAACCCTTTCTACAAGTTTGGATACACAGATTCTTTTTTTGGCTTTGGATATTTTCAGATTAGGCTATTAAAATGCAGCTGGAATTCCTGTGTAGTTTCTGGTATGTGAAAGTTTGGGATGGTTTAGCTGCACATTCCTAGTTAACATAATGAAATTCTGTTACAGTATAAATGTTAGTTTGTCCAGTAACTTTTTGGTCATTTTGGAGCAGATTTTCACAAGTGTGCATGACCAATTACCACAACTGTGTGCACAAATCAAATATTTGTGCACACAAATGGTCAGTTACATCTCTAACACACCAGCTATGTACACATATACCGACAATAATATTTACATGCAACTGGGCTACTTGTACATTCATATTAGCTACGGAACAGCACTGTTATTTTTATGCATGTGGTTTTGAAAATGAGCCCTGGAATCATAAAATTCATGTATAATAGATAACTTGGGAATTAAATGAAAAGTTCTATTATAAGTGCTACTGAAAGAATAATACATTGATAGGTTATGTTATGGCCAAGTTCGATGGATCTGAATGAAATAATTACAATGAAATTTAAAAGCAACAGAATTAAAGGCTCTCAAGTTGAATTCACAGAAATGGTCTGAGCTTGTGAAAAGTCTGGAAAATGCTGCTAAACTGCTCATAATTAATCGGCCAAACTGTTTGCTTTACTGCTTTGTAAGCAGCTATTCCTTTAAATAATTCAACCTGTGCATATGCACAGGAAATTGTTAGCAAATACTATTGTCTAAATGGAAGCATCTCAAATGCTTCAGACCTCCTTAAAGGTGCATATCTTTAGACAGTTAGAATGTATCTCAAGTGTTAATGAAATGACATTGAATCCTGCTATTAGATTTTAAATAAATAGGGTTAAGGTTCAGGTTTGGATTCAAAGGTTATAAAATGTCCTGAACTGTTGTAATAATATTTTGGTTCCAAATGGCAGAAATCTCACAGGAATAGATGCTGCAGAGGAACTACTAGTGTTTTGGACTAAAATCTCACAAGAGGAATCAGAAACTATAGTTTTTCCTGTTTGGGGTCTTGACATTTGAAGGGGGTCAGCTATGAGGGGTGTGCCTTAGGCTAATTTCATGAAAACACTCATATTTCTTCAGTTTACCCATTCTTGCTTTTAAGCTGAGTTGAATATGAGTTCATAGTGAACAAGTACAACTTTCTCAAGTCTCAGAGGGGTTGCAATGTTAGTCAGTATACAGCAAAAACAGCAGAAGTCCTGTGGCACCTTAAAAACTAATGATTTTCTTCAGGCATAAGCTTTCATGGGCTGCAACTCACTTCACCAAATGCATAAAGTAAAAACTACAAGTCTGTTCTCACAATAGCTCCTGTTTGTCCTGGATATTTTTTATTAACTGTTTGCTAAATTTAGTTGGCAGATTTTTTCATGTAGCAATTTACTTGCAAATTGCTGCTTGCATCTTTTTTTTTTTTTTTTTTTTTTTTAATAGTGCCTACCCTGATGGGATCTTGGTCCAAGACTGGAACTCCTGGTTTTTCTTGGGATACAAATAAAGAAATAATGCAATCACTCTGTCACACTGCACATAGCTAGAATCAGAGATAACGATGCAAGAATTAAGCTTATGAGGATGAGACTGGGTTCATGAACAATTCAGAGATATTTTAGATATTATAAAATATTTACTGATCAGCAAATTATTTGAAACAGTAAGTCCCTGTATATAGCAAGTGTTAAAGAGAAACCTATGGCACTACAAGCAGGTGGATAATTGGGAGTGGAAGCTAATACTGCAGAATTGACACTGTTGTCGGGGAAATGAGTTTTGACAGGCTGGAGTCTTGTATTAGCTTGGGTAACTGCCTGAGAATATAAATCAGGTAATCAGGTAGGAAACTGGCTGAGATGGCAAACAGGAAACAATACTTGGCTCAGGAAACAATCTCGCACATCAAAACAATCCAATCATCGCTTCAGTTAGCCTAGTACAGATTCACAGAAAGCAGAAATATCAAGCTTAAAAGAGTGCTATTTGATCTGATGCTACTATTAATATTTTCCAGAGAGAACTGACTGATTGCACTAGATACAAATACCATTGATTAGTTGGCCACATTGTGGCAATAGGCAGAGGTGGTTTTTGGTTTGTTTTTTTTGTATTAAAGAAACTGATCCTGATGGAAAGAGCTATGGAATGAACTTCAGTGTATGAGTCATGTGTCCTCAGAGTGCTTGAGTAAAGGTGATGGCTCTTTTAAAAAAAGAAAAAAATGCTTATTTAAGGCTTTTAGTCACCTTGGGGCAGATTCATCCTTTTAACTTTAGTATCTTCACTGGAGTTACGCCAGGGCTAACTATGGCCTGTTATTTCAAAGAAATTCTCATGAGTCAGTAGTCATATAGAGGGCTAGTAACAAAGTGAGATAAGGCAGCATTCTGAAACACATTAATTCAGGAAACAGAGAGGAGAAGAGTGTGAGAGGGGCAACTGAATTTTGAAGAGCAGACGCTATTGGCAAACAAATCAAATTTTGAATCCATGGGTAAATCTGAGTGGACTGAGGTTTATGTGAATAGCAGTATACAGTAGTTTTACTTTTATCCTCACAACCCCCTTTTCCTTCACTTTTCCTTCCATTTAGTCCTCTCCTAAAAAAAACTTGCTCCCAATAAAATAAACACTCTCACAGTGTATGGACCAGGCCTGTGATTGCTTCATGGGTGTGAAACCAGTAGGTAATGCAATGGAACTTGATGTTGGAGGTTCATAAAACTTTTAGAGTGTTGCATGATTAGAAGGAAAAGAAGAGAAAGAATGAATGTGAGCACTTTAAAGGACTTAACAGGTGAAATCACCTCCAGCAACAATATTAAATTTTACCAAGTTATAAACTAAATAAAATAGGAGGTATTTTGAATATTCAGTGCTTGATTTATGTCAGATGTCTAACATAGATTCATGCAAAGTGGCTGAGACACAAATTTTTGTCTAAGATTTTAACAGTTTCCTTCAAATATAGTCAAGCCAGTGATTTGTTGTCATGCCAGGCATCTGTAACTTAGATGGTTTGCCAGTCTGAACAATACTATTGGCAATCTAAATGGACTTTCCACAGGAAAAAGTTAATAGTGATGAGTCTGAGTTGAGAAATTCTGTTAGTGCCCCATATTTTGGGCTCTTTGGCTCAGAACAAGATAGATGCTATGTGTTTAATCATAGTTCAGGAAAACACAGCAATCATGTGCACTCACCAGTTGCTAAGATACAGGATGAGACGACAGAACTGAGGGAATAAATATTGTCCACAATGCTGGGGTGATGCACCATCTGAAAAATCGTAATGTGGATGAGCCCAATGAGATTCAAAGCCTCAGACCTCTGTTTTTATTTCAAACTCCTTTGATGACCGTTAGAGAAATTCAGATCCAAGTCATTGTGTGATTTCTGTTACTTAACACAATTAATCAACACAGCTTGCATTTTGAACTCGGGAATCAAATAATTGCAAAGATCTATGTGAGATCCACCTCCAGAGGTTGGTTTGTTTTTTAAATCCCATAAATATGTGAAACCAATCTGCCTAGCTGTCTATCAACCATCTATCAGAGAAAGAGATTATTCTATAATAACAGAAATTCTACAGTAAAGAAACACCTTGTAGTAATTGCACTTGTGCTTTTATTGGTGTCTTTTTAGTAAAGGTGTTTCAAGTATTCCTCAACTAGGTGGGCTTCAAGCTGTAAGCAAAGTTGTTTGATCTTGACTGCCTCCTTGGATTGTGTGGGAATCTTTTATTGTTATAGCAATTAAACAACTTCCTGACAGACACCATTGCTTATATTTTAAACATCTCACATTTAGTCAGTGGTTGAAAGGTTGTGCCGAGGAGCAATCAAACTCAACATAATGTTCGTACAGCTTCTTGTTGGGTAGAGAGCAGGCAGTCCTCAGTTAGTGTGGACATGAGGATTCTGAATTTCCATTTACTAAGCAACTAATAATGTAGCAGTGTTATAGATGACAGGAACTCCTACTCCGTGGTGGTCACCCGATGGCCTTTGATTTCAGGGGAAGCTGAGGCAAAAGTTGTTGCAGCTCTGGATGCAGAAATGAGCCTGATAAGGAGGGAGGGAAATGAACTTTGGAAAAACAGTCTTTAGGGTTGATTTCGTTCTGTTCCAACTGAAGCACCACAGTGTGCCCCACCCCCAATCTTCTCCCTCCCTAGGTAACCCATTCCAATGCTTCACCATCCTCCGAGTGAGAAAGCGTTTCCTAATATCTAATCTTGACTTCCCCAGCCGCAACCTGAAACCATTGCTCCTTCTTCTCTTGTCTGTTACTACTAAGAACAGCCTAGCTCCCTGCTCTTTGGAGCACCCCTTCAAGTAGTTTAAGGTTGCTATCAAACCCGCCTCAATCATCTCTTCTGCAGACTAAATAAGCCTAGTTCCTTCAGTCTCTCCTTGTAAGACATGTGACCCAGCCCCCTAATCATTTCTGTTGCCCTCCGCTGGACTCTTTCTAATTTGTCCACATCCTTTCTGTAGTGGGGAGTCCAAAACTAGATGCAGTATTCCAGATGCGGCCTCACCAGTGCCGAATAGAGGGGAATAATCACATCCCTCGATCTGCTGGCAACACTGCTACTGATGCTATTGGCTTTTTTGGCAACAAGAGTATACAGTTGACTCATATCCAACTTCCTGTCCACCATAACCCCTAGGTCCTTTTCTACAGTGCTGCTACTTAGCCGATTGGTCCCCAGCCTGTAGCAGTACATGAGATTTTTCCATGCTAAGTGCAGGACTCCACACTCGTCCTTGTTGGACCTCATGAGATTTCTTTTGGCCCAGTGCTCCAATTTGTCCTAGGTCTCACTGAATCCTATCCCTGCCCTCCAGCATGTCTACTATTCCCCCCAGCTTGGTGTCATCTGCAAATTTACTGAGCGTGCAATCTATCCCGTCATACAGATCATTAATGAAGATGTTGAACAGAACTGGCCTCAGGACTGACCCCGAGGCACTCCACTCATTACCGGTTGCCAACTAGCCATTGAGCCATGGATTCCACCAGCTGAGCCTGCCTGCTGGTGGGAGCCTTTCCAGAATGGGGCCCAGGATACAAGGTATCATCCTGTATCACCCCTTAAGCCATTCTGATGAGTGATGGAGGGAGGCTGCATACAACCAATATAAGCTGTACAACTAAACAAGCTTTTTGGAGTTCCACAGGAGATAAAACATCCACTTGTTTCCTGCTATTAAACTGATTGTTCAGTCCCCTCTAGCTTTCTCCAAACCAAACTATTATCCTGACATTTTTAAGACAGCATGTTATCCATGGGTAGACTATTTGTTAAGCCTGGTGAAAATGAGAAAATAATTTTACAGAGATGATAATGAAGTGCATCAAGTTTTGCTGTTTCAAAATTTCACTAGCATAATTCTGTCATCCAGCATCTAACAAAAAGTCGCTCTCACACGTAAACAATAAATAAAATAAAAAATCTTTAACTCTGAGAACTTTACTTTTAGAAGTGCCTTTTTAGAACTTCAGTGTGGTTGCTCCTAACATTCACATAGATAATTATAATATACATATAAACACCTGCATATATATGCTTTCTATTTTTTTATAAAGATTTGGGAATAAATCATCTGGAAAATCCACTGAAATATTATTGAGCCCACTGAATAAGAATAACCCAATTTGCATTTTGTGGGCAATTTAAATCTAAAAGAGCAAATTGCAACGTGAAATGAAAATGTGTCTAGTGAGGTATGAAAGTGATGCAAAGGATGCTTCAAACCAGCAGATTGAGCTATAGGGTTTTGGACAGTCTGCATGAAGAATGCAAAAACTTTTGCACACATCAGTAATGTTGAGATGAAATAAGAAACCTTCACTACTTGAAAATAACCTGGGTGGATGGATTTTTTATAAATGAATTGAACTCTTCAAAAAGAGCAAATCAGACTGAAAACATTATTAATAGCAAAATAGAAAAGACACATTAATGAATTGCAGAAAAAATGATCTTACATTAGAGAAACTTGTTTGTGTATTAGCAAAGCAATGTGATCTAATGTATAGTGCCCTGGTCTGGGAAACAGGAGAATTGGGGTTTTATGCCATTGACCTGTTACATGATCTTGGAAAAGTCGCCTCACTCTCTCTGCCTCTTTGTCCCATCCCACCCTTTTTCTACTTAGACTGTCAGCTTTTTAGGACTGTTTCTTCCTCTGTGGTGGTGTTGGGGTTGTCTACTCAATGCAGTCTCCACAAGATGTGCTGTAAATTCTAATGCGTACCAGTGTGTTGTGCACTTACTGGCCTATGTAGACCCTGGTGTGTGTGCTAAAAGTTCCCTACTGTGCATTAATGTACTCCAACAGGGAACTTATAGTTCACAACAGTAGGATTTACATAGGCCGGTGAGTGCACATCACACTGATAAGCATTAGAACCCGCTGATCAAACAAGGAGTCTGGTGGCACTTTTAAAGACTAACGAATTTATTTATCGCATGAGTTTTCATGGGAGAAAACCCTACTTCATCCAACGCTTAAAGATGGGGAACTTATAGAATGGGAACAAAATAAATGCAGGGAAGTGTAAGTCATAAGATCAGATCAGACTGTAACAGCAAATCAAAGCATTTGTTAGGATTCAAACAGTAGAGTACAGCAATTAACAGTGAAGTGGGTAGGGGACAAAGTAAACAAAATTGTCTGTTGAAATAGAAAAAGAACCCATAATCTTTATTCAGTCCTGGGTTCACAGAATCAACTTTGCATATGAATTCCAATTCTTCAGTTTCTCTTTGATTTGTTATCTATTTGTTTGAGCACAGCTATTAACAAACCAGCAATGGAGTGAGCAGGAAGATTGAAGTATTCCCCTATTGGTTTTTGAATGTTGGGATTTCTGATGTCTGATTGGCTGATGTGGACTAAAGCACTGAGTAGACAAGATCTCAGTTCCAGTCACAATTGAGCCATCAAGTTGGTATGTTACTGTAAAGCAAATAATAGTAATAGAATAAGACTATTTAGAAATGGATTGAATATGGAATAGCTCAGAGTCAGGAATTCCTGGCTCTGCCACTAATTCGCTGAATGGCTCTTCCTTGCTTTGACTGAATGTGAGATGAGGTTGTTTTTAAAAAAAGTACCTTCTTCATAAAGATTAATTAGTGTTTGTTAATATGACAGCAAAAAATAGAAGATGCAAAGAGAGCAACAGAATGTATATATGCTACTTTCCATTGTTAGAGACAATTAAAATCATAGCACAGAAGACAAAAATTATTTTGAAACACCTGGCCACATTGATTATGGGGAATGAAGCAGAAAAATGGCTTAAAGTTAGAAGATTGCAATGTTCAAAGTGTTCTCATAAGCTGGAAAACCGTTATTCAGAAATTCGTGCTGATATGGCAGAGCATTATGTCAACATGCTTAGAATCAGAGCTGACCATACTAATTTACACTTTATGCTAGAAATCTGGAAAACCTTCTCTACCAATTTGTAGTAAATTTCTCTTCTGTTTCATAATTGTAAACTCAAATAAAAGAAAATTGTGATGTTTAAACAAATAAAGCATAATGAAATTAAAGTTGTGGGAGTAAGATGGCAGATGTAACATATAAGAGCTGGGCCAACTGACTGTAACAAACAAGTAATTGAACTTTTAAAAATTTCCCAGATTCAAAAACTATCTTTGTTTTGGACTTTTTTTTGTTCTAGTTTGGGTAACAGGTCTACATCTTCTTTGCAATATTTACTTACTCACTGAAAAGAAAATTATCCTTGATCTATTTGGATAACTATTCAGTTTTGTTTCTCTGTGATTTTCTTTAAAATGATAAATATTTCTAAAGCATTGTTAGAAAATACATATGAGTAACTTAAGAAAGTAAAGTATTTCACTCACCCCTGCACTATTTAATGTAGAAGTAGTCTCAAAATGCAAAATCAGGAGCTGCCTATGGATTTCAAAAAACCCAAGACTCTTCAGAGAAGGGTTTGTAATTTTTCATTTTAAAGCTAGGTAATAATACTTAAAAGTGTTTATCATTCCAGGAGTCTTTAACAAGATCATAATCCTGTTCCCAAACAATAATGTTTAATATTACCTTTGTTCTGTTCAGCTTCTGTAGACATGCTTATTGGTGCTCATTAACTCTGATAACACCTATCTATTTCCTACAGTTCCCAGCAGAATCAGGAAGAAAATCAAGGTTAAATTATTTTATTCCCCAGACACTCAATTTCCATTTAGAAAGCATAATAGCAATTGCCCCAGTGTAAAGTAATGTATCTTAAAAGGAAGTTATCAATCATTGTCAGTTTTTTGGCAGCTAGAATACCATCAACTGAAAGGAATAATATTACCCCTCGATAGCATAAACTGTACTGCCAGTGCCAGAGACTTCAAGAATAACACCCATTAGACCCCAACATTTATGATTTAACGTTAATTTTAGCTAATTCCAGGGATATTAGACCAGATTTAGCTGTCCATTTCTTCACTGTTGTGCATTGCACTGCAGTTGCTCTTGATCAGCTATACATCAAATGTTGTTTATTGTATAGATGATTTCTTACTCAGGAGAGAATTAGGGTCCAAGTCATATGAGCTTAAGTCCCATTGACTTCAATGACTTAAACACAAGATTAAAGACAAGGAAGTGCTTAAAAATTTGCCGAATTTAGGCCTTTAAGAGTAATGAGGAGAAAAGATCATGTGTTGAGTGTTTTGTTGACTTAATCAAATAACTATGATATGCTGTGGAATATAGGTTAATCTTAACTAGAAAGAGGAACATAAAATTAAAATTTTGGTTGTAATAAAATAATTTGTAGAACCTGATTGACGTTTTTGCCCTATGCAAACTAGGCTGAGGATCCAATTTTTGCAGCTTAGGATCTCCAAACTTCTTATGACTGCCAAAAACTGAATCCAGCTCCTTCCAAGCCTTGGCTTTTAAAGAAAAGCCCAACTCTTTACAAGGTGAGATCAAGAATTGTGTCATTTTACTGTAGCTTATCAGTCATCTGCTCCTACACGTGGCTGAGTTCTCTCCTTCTCCTTATTCCTATCTGCAGCCCCTGCTTGTTTAGCCAGAGTGGGGAGCATCTCAACATGGCAATCAAAGGGCTGGCCCAGGCTCTATCTTGTATATGCACATATATATATTAGCCATGGAGTAAACCACTCATCACAGGACCTGAACAAGCAGCAGATCCTTGTTACTGCCACCAGGAAAGGACTGAATATATACCATTGGCAGCCCATTGTCACCAGTGACTATGATACTGGAATTTGTTTTAGCTTCTGGGAAGCTTAATGGGCATGTGCCAAATAATATTATTCTGGTTACCTGGCAGTTTCCAAGGAAATATCCTAGGTCCATATTTTGGAAAATTTTCAGAAGGAAAAAACAAGGATCACTTTGGAAATCTAGATGGGTCTTCTAGTTGGAGTGGAAATCAGGTTCCAGGTTCATGTGGTGAGTAGGCTTAAGGGTGGTCTCCTTAGGTGAAAGGTAAAATTATCTCTTGCAAGGAAAGAACTGCAGGAATTGCCGTAGGTTTGTATTAATATGCTCAGATGTCAAAAGACATCTGTAACTTAAAACTCATGCACAGCCTTTATACAGACCAGAGAAGTTAGCTTGTTCCACATGAATGTTAGCTTAATGTTAATAACAGCTAAAGATTGCATGCCTGTTATTTCCATGTGGTTATGACATTAGAAAAAAATAATTCAGCTATCAACTATCACATTCCTCCCTATCCTCCAAAAATAACGCCAGGAACAGTTCCCTATCCCACTGTCTATTGTCTCACATTTTTCTTATGTCTCTTGGCATATTCTGTTTCAAATCTAGTCTCAGTTTCGAATCACATAGAAAATTGCACATACTAGGAGATATAATGAAATTTTGAGTCTCCATAATGGGATCTGAAAGAGATTTTAGCTAAGGCAGGGAGAAATAATTGTTTATGATCTGATAGGACCGAAAGGTACAAATGACAGGACCACCAGCATTCTCTCACTGTGTTTCCAACATGCAATTTTATAAGAATAACAAGCCAATTAACAAACTAGGATTTGCTTTGCTTTGTTGAGCTGAAGAAGTACTAAATAGATCTTAACACATTGTCATAAAAATCTAATGAGATAAATAATAAGAATTAATAGATAATGTATAATAAAGAATTAATATATCTAAAATATACTCTTTGTGTGCATGCACACAAACATACACATTATCGGCTAGGGCTCCTATTCAGCAAAATACTGAAGTACATTTTTAACTTTAAATACCTGCTTAATTCCCATTGAATTAAATAGGTCTATAATATGGTCTAAAGTTAAGCATGTTTAAGCACCTTGCTGTATTGAGTCCCATATTCTGTTTGTACTTAGTGATAACACCTACGGAGAAATGATCCCCAAATCATACAGTCCTCTTCCTTTTTCATTTTTACTCTGTATTTAGGAAATAAACTGCCTTTAAAAACAAATTAAACCACAGTTAAAGTCAGTAAAAGACAATGATTTCCCATGACATTATTAAATTGTTTATTATGGTGGGTTTTTAATTATAGTTCAGTTTTAGTGGCTCACCCAAGTTTTAGATCCCTCACCCAACCCTCATGAAATTTCAGCTAATAAAATCATATAAACATTTTCTGTTCCTTTAACTGGATTTTGGAAGAGGCACAAAGGAGATACTTATTATTTTACTGAAATAACAATATAATGTTGTCTGTCCCTGAGCCAGTTGTCGAAGGCACTGTGCTAGGAATGTGCTTACCACAGGACAAAGCCTTCCACAGCAAAGCAACTACTAGAAAACTAGTCTTCAGCAAGTAGCAGAGTACTTCAGAAATATGGGAAGTTTACTTACATTGTGCATGGCTCTCAACTTTAGAGCTGGTTTTGTGTGAACTGAACAATTTATTTCAGCATTAAGAATATTAAGAATGGGTTTCAATTTCCCATAGATAAAATCATTTCATTCATTTTATTTTCCCCAGGCTTCAGGAGGGACCTCAGAAAGAGAAGTTCATGCTCTTGCTCTCTCTCTCTCACTCTTATCCCATGAAATGGTTAGTAGAGCAGAAAAGGAGAAGGGACTTGTTGACTTATGATGAAGGGATTTGCAAGGGGAAGGGAAAAGAGAAAGATGAATGAAGTCTAATTATCCCCCCAAAGCACCAGGCGCCTGAGAACAGGGTTTCCCTATTTCTGTCTCTCCCTCAGGAGAAAAGGAGAAGCCTGCAGGGAGCAGATATTCTATAGAGGAGAGGAAGCAGACCATTGGATTTGTGACTGAGTCAACTCTTTAGCTATCTTCAGTTCAGCGGTTGCCTTCTTATTGTTCAGAATGCCCCAAACTGTTCTGTCTGCTTGGTTGGAACACCACTCAGAAATGGCTTAGCCTCTCCTCCATACAGACAATGACGGCTGGTCCAAATGGAGTTGTTACTTGGGACATGGGGATTCTTTTCCTTTGTGGAAGAGTGCAGAGGAGAACTCGACTCCTGGAAGCACCAGCTCACTGAAGTTGTCTGGAGTGGCTAGATGAGTGGGAACTTGAATGAGACAAGAATTTGCCACCTTCCCTTTCCTCGAGGAAATATCTGAATTAGCACCACTGACAAAAATCAGGCTTGATCCAGCAACATAAATTCACATAGGTGCATAGTCTTAGATTCATCAGGACTATTCCTGTGAATAATGTCTACTCATGTAAGTAACTGGCTTGAATGATCAGGCCCATAGTGAGAAATGGGTGTTTTGGAGATGAAAAAACTCAGCTTTGTCTTTGTGAGAAAATACATCTCCAGCTACAAGTGATTTTTCTGTACAAGACCTACAGCTAATCTTGAAGGCTGCTGCAATTTAGCTACTTACTTCACGAGACTCTCTCTGAGGGAAACACAAAATCTACTTGTAATGTTTTATTGTTATTAAAATTCTGACTTTTTTTTGCTTTTATCAAAATTTTATTGAAAAGTTTAGTTTGATGAGCGTGAGGGAGAAAGAAAGGTGTTTGGCATTTTAAAAATTCATAACAGGGAAACAAATGCCAGCAAAATAATAGAAACTATATTCTTTTAACCACTGGTTCCATGCTTCTTTGTACAAGAGAAAATCCATATGGATATTATTTCTATGGCTCCTGGTAGTCATACGTTAATCATTTGTGCTTCAAAGCACTAGAATGCAAAATGCTTTATCTATCTATCTATCTATCTATCTATCTATCTATCTATCTATCTATCTATCT
>ML685876.1:3942906-3972259 GCA_007922175.1 Pelusios castaneus
TCTATCTATCTATCTATCTATCTATCTATCTATCTATCTATCTATCTGTCTGTTCAGAACCTCTGATCTCAATCCTTATAAAAGGCTCAATTTCTAGTCATCAGCTCATCCTGTAGTAAATTGACATCAATCCCGCATGCAACTCAGCATAATTTGATATTGTGTATTATGTTCCATGGTGTCATACTGATTTTTTTCCAGGCCTCAGCTAGTGAAGAGACAAATTACATTTTAGTTGCATATTTAACCTTTTGTGAACAGAGAGAGTTATAAATAGGACCATGTAAAGAAATGTCATAAAAATGTATTGCCTATACTGTACGACTTGGTAAGTTATTATATATTATGTGGGCAACTCAAATTCTTATGAGTGAGATGAACCAGTACAATGGCTTTAGACAGGTACGTTCAGTTTACCTACACTGAGTCAAGACAATGTACCTCGTTCCCAATTTTCTCTATCCCCTGTTACTGTAACCTGGGTCTCATCTGAGCAAAACTTGTTTAAATTTCATAGACTCATAGGGCTGGAAGGGACCTCATGAGGTCATCTAGTCCAACCCTCTGCTAAAAGCAGGACCACTCCCCCTAAATCATCCCAGCCAGGGTTTTGTCTAACCGGACCTTAAATATCTCCAAAGACAGAGATTCCACCCCACCTTCCCCCCAGGTAACCCATTCCAATGCTTCAACATTCCACTAGTGAGAAAGTTTTTCCTAATATCCAACCTTGACCTCCCCAGCTGTAACTTGAAACCATTGCTCCTTGTTCTGTCCTCTGTTACTACCGAGAACAGCTTAGCTCCCTCTTCTTTGGAGCACCCCTTCAAGTAGTTGAAGGTTGCTATCATAGCCTCCCTCAGTCTTCTCTTCTGTAGACTAAATAAGCCTAGTTCCTTCAGTCTTTCCTTGTAAGTCATGTGCCCCAACCCCTTAATCATTTTCGTTGCCCTCCGCTGGACTCTTTCTAATTTGTCCACATCCTTTCCATAGTGGGGAGTCCAAATCTGGACACAGTATTCCAGATGTGGCCTCAACAGTGCCGAATAGAAGGGAATAATCACATCCCTCGATCTGCTGACAACACTCCTATTGATGCAGCCTAATATGCCATTGGCCGTTTTGGCAACAAGAGCACACTGTTGGCTCATATCCAGCTTCCCATCCACCATAACCCCCAGGTCCTTTTCTACAGTGATACTACTTAGCCAACTGGTCCCTAGCCTTTAGCAGTGCATGGGATTTTTCCGTCCTAAGCGCAGGACTTTGCGCTTGTCCTTATTGAACCTCATGAGATTTCTTTTTGCCCAGTGTTCCAATTTGTCTAAGTCTCCCTGAATCCTGTCCCTGCCCTCCAGCATGTCTACCATTCTCCCCAGCTTGGTGTCATCCGCGAACTTACTAAGTCTGCAATCTATCCCGTCATACAGATCATTAATGAAGATGTTGAACAGAACCAGCCCCAGGACCGACCCCTGGGGCACTCCACTCATTACTGGTTGCCAACTAGACACTGAGCCATTGATTCCTACCCTCTGAGCCCGGTGATCTAGCCAGTTTTCTATCCACCTTACGGTCCACTGGTTCCAACCCATACTTCCTTAACTTGCTGATGAGAATGCTGTGGGAAACTGTATCAAAAGCCTTGCTAAAGTCAAGGTATATCACGTCAACAGCTCTTCCCGCATCCACAAATCCAGTCATCTCATCCTAGAAGGCAATCAGGTTAGTCAGGCATGATTTGCCCTTGGTGAATCCATGCTGAGTGCTCCTGATCACTCTAATTTCCCTCCAAGTGTTTCAGGATGGATTCTTTGAGGACCTGCTCCATGATTTTTCCAGGGATTGAGGTGAGGCTGACTGGTCTGTAGTTCCCCAGATCCTTCTCCTTCCTTTTCTTGAAGATAGGTACTATATTTGCCTTTTTCCAATTCTCCAGGACCTCCCCTGTTCGCCACGAGTTTTCAAAGATAATGGGCAGTGGCTCTGCGATCACATCGGCCAACACCCTTTGCTTAGTTATGTGGTCAGATGAAGGGCATGGTGGTATTTACAGTAGTGGTTCCACAATTTCTGCCACTTCTGGACCTGAGTTGCTGGTGGCAGATGTCAGAAATTATAAGGAATATATCTTTTCATAGATCACTGAAGACATTTGAATGCTTGTAATGGAACTGGAGCCCAGAATTCCCAGAGGCTAATGGCTACACTGCACAGCATAATGCCAGTACCATATTTTATGATGTCGCTAAGGTTCTGATGTTAATTGAGCACCTACAGTTCAACCTGAAATCAGAGGCAGCTGTTGATTCAAAACATTGAAGCAAATCTGGCCTGAGAGCAGAATTTCATCATCAGACTCCTATTCAATATATTTTAGCCCCACTTTACTCATCTCTGCTTTTCCTCTCACTAAAAGGAAATGGACTGTACTTCTCCTCAAACTCTCTTCTGATCATTCAAACACTCTTCACATCATTATCACATATGACAAGGAAAAAAGTTCTTTGTTTTAGGACTGTCTGCTTTGGAAAAGATGGTGTCGTGGTACTCAGTTACATCACAAACCTGATCCGTAGCTTCCCCACTGACTTCAGTGGACTTTAGATGAGGACTTAGATGATCATTATCACTGTCACTGGAGAAGTCCAGGGGTTAAAATAAGGGGGAACGCACCAGAATGCAGTTCCAGGGCCCACAAATTTGAGGGACCAGAGTTCCGGGGCCCCTAAAAACAGAAAAATCCGGCAGAACATATGTTCCGCCCTTCCCTGGCTGCTGGCAGGTCCTAGGCCCCACTGTTGTTAATCACAATACTTATTGTGTTATGCAGTGTTTGCTAGTTTGTGACAACAATTGCTATAGACATAAAAATACCATATAAAAATATAAATATTTTTATGGAGCGATAACCAATGCATGTGGTACTCAAAAGTGGTTATAAATACCTACCTGGGCTGGGGCCCGCACATGCATGAAGGGGGCCCAGAGATTTAGGAGGGTTCCGGGGCCTGTCAAATTATACTTCAAACACTGGAGAAGTTCATGGTGACTTCAGTGATTTCTGCTAATAGAGTTAATTTGTCTCATGTAGTTAATGATGAATGAATCTCAGAATATTTAGAAGTTTTTAGTTTGGTTCAGATAAGAATTCAAAAATATAATTGCATATCTGAAGCTTAGTCTGTCTCTCTCTACTTTCCTCACTTATACTTCCCAACACAGCCAGGTTCTTCTTTCCCAGGATTTCAAATGCATCCTATGGACTCCAGCAGGCCCTTTACCTCCAATTCTCAGCTTCCTGAGAACAAACAGGCCCACCCTGTCTGAGATAGATTCTAAGGTCAGAAGGGACCAATATGATCATCTAATCTGTCGTCCTGCACAGTGCAGGCCACAAAACCTCACCCAACCACTCCTGTAATAAGCCTCTAACCTCTGACTGAGTTATTAAAGTCCTCAAATCATGATTTAAAGACTTTAAGATACAGAAAATCCATCAGCAAGTGAGCCCCAAGCTACAGAGGAAGGCAAGTCCGCCCCCCCCCCCTGCCCACCCCCCAGAGCCCTAGCCAATCTGCCCTGAGGAAAAATTCCTTCCCGACCCCAAATATGGTGATCAGTTAAATTCTGTGCATGTGGGCAAGTCTCATCAGACAGTCACCCAAGAAAGAATTTTCTGTAATAACTCAGAATCCACCTATCTAACGTCCCTTCTTAGGCCACCGGCATATCCAACACAAATAATCAAAGATCAGTCAATTGCCAAACTAGGCTGTGCCATCATTCCATCCCCTCCATAAATTTATCAAGCTCAGTTTTGAAGACAGTTGTGTTTTTTGCCTCCCCATGGAAAGAGGGAGATTCTCAGATCTAGCAGCCCCTTTCTCCTTCTTTGTCTTCTGGGGTATAACCAGATGCTATCTCCAAACTTGTTTCAAGATCAAGCTGTACCATTGTGCATATCCCTAGCTACAGAAGGCTGCAGTTATGAAGTTTCACTCATGGAGGCATTACATTTATCTAATCTTATAGAATTTAACATTTTTATTATCTAGGGGGTTGAGCCACAGGACAAAATCTGCGCTTATTTACACCAATTTAAAGCTGGACTGACTGCATTAACTTTCAAAGGGGTAGCCGTGTTAGTCTATTGTAGAAAGACAACAGAGTCTTGTGGCACTTTTAAAGACTAACAGATACACAAATCTGACATCAGAAATTGCAACACTGCAAAACCTGTAGGGGAACACTTCAGTCTCCCTGCTCACTCCCTTAACGACTTGTTAATAGCTGTGTTGAAACAGATGAATAACAAATCACAGCTTCAAAGAGAGTCTGCAGAACTCGAATTTATATGCAAATTTGACTCAGTTGTCTTGAGGTTAAACAGGGACTATGGATTTTTCTCGCATTACATCAAGTGAATTGACCTCCCCCTCCTCTATGTGCTGTTCCCCAGTGTTTTGAATCCTAACACCTATTTTGATTTGCTGTTACAGCCTGACCTGATGCTATGTCATACACTCCCCTGCATTTTATTTCCTCCCACTCTGTAACTTTCCTATCTTCAAAGCGTCTGACGAAGTGGGATTTTCTCCCACGAAAGCTCATGCGATTAATAAATCTGTTAGTCTTTAAAAGTGCTACAAGACTCTGTTGTCTTGCATCAACTTTGACTGAGATTCTCCAGATATACACTGATAGAAATAAGATTAGAATTGGTAGGTCAGGCCTGAGAATCTTTGAGAAATGCCATTGAAGATCATAGTCCTAACAAATTGCACATGACAGTGCTGATGCCACTGGGAAATAGATCTGGTTAGGAGATTCATATGTTTGTCAGATATGGTAAGGACCCCAAATGGAAGAGTAAGGGACCATGATGGAGATTCCTTTCTTTTGGAGTTTAGGGTGAAAGTGATCTGGTAAGATCAAAGGATTGCAGTTCATAGCATCGGATGCAAATCACTGCTTGTTTTCATGGTTTGGAGGAGAAAGGACTTGCTCAGCAGCACTTAAGTTACATTAAATAAATAAAGAAATAAAGAAATAGTTTTTCTTCCTGAAGCTGAAAAATCTGATGTTGTCTGATCAAAGTATATTAGGCAGTCAAAAATATGCACACGCTGCTGAGCTACATAACATGCTGTCACTGGTAGCAATAAACAACATCTATTCTGTAAAACTCAATAGCTCATCTGAAAACTAAACTGTGAAACACTTAGTAATGATGTCAGATTGCTAGAGAGAAGTTTGATTATCTTTCATAGTCACTGGACACCAAGCATGAAATGATGTTGGCTACAGCCAGGTCTCGAAGGCTTATTCCACTTGTCATAAATTATAAATACCAGAAAGTAGGTGGGCTGGGCAGCTACAACCAAATTACTGAGATATTGTAGCTATGAGGAGAGGTTATTGAAAATAAGATTGGATGTTTGATGCTTCAGATGACTGAAGTTTTCTACAATAATAGACTTAGATATGAGAGCAAATTTAATGGGATAGATAGATAGATTAATTTGGGGAGTTCATATGCATGCACAAGTTTTGCCTACATGAAGAAAGGGTATTAGGAATATTTAATATATGAGCCTGCGTGAGGCATCAACACCGGTAGCTGTCAGTGGACCTACTATACTCAGTTTACAATTTAGTATAGACCCACAATCTTGGAGAGCAGAACCACAAGGAGGGAATTAGAGTTCGGCTGGGTCAGATAGATACCAGGGAGTCAGTGGCAGAAGACAACCTGCAGGTCAGGAGCCACAATAAGTTTCCAGGAAATAAAGCTGGGGAAGCAAAGAGCAGGAAGAATGAGGCACACAGTCCAGAGCAAGCTGAAGCCTTGTTGTTCAGCCAGTTTCCTGTTCCTGTTTCTAGCTTAAGTAGGGCCAACACGCCAAGTCAGCCACTTTGGAACGCCACCAATCAGACCTCTGGACTGGGGTTCAAACATGTTAAATAATAATTTACTAGACCATTTCCTGAGAAGCATTAGATTTAGATATTGATTTATAAAATGTCTAATATTGTGGAAATATTGCTCCAAAAATAGATCAGGCAGCACTGGACTATTCAAAGTTAATGGTATTCCAGACCAGTTGAAACACCAGATTCTTCTCCCCTATTCTATTTAGTGTCTTATATTGTACTCGGTTTTGCTATATTCGCGCACCTAAGCAAAGGCATCTTGCATTACATTTTACATGCTATCAAACTGTGGCAAGAGCAAGTTCCAAAGACAGAGGCCTTTCACTGAAAATATGCTAAGGCAGCACAGATAGTGGGGGGGTCTTCCTGCTGGCCATTTATCGTGTGCCTTGTTGATGAATAGCAGGGAAAAGTAAAGATAAAAGATGTGTGGCTTTCAAGTGGCATAACCTTTGAAATCACATGTGGTTTCTTCAAGATCTAGTCATAATTAACTCTGAAGAAAATTCTGTGTAAGATTTACAGAAGAATTTTTGGATTTACATATATATAAAATGAAACATAGTAACAGGACAATGTTGTAATAAAAACGCATTATCTCTAAATCCCCACTGACATTGATCATTGTGCTAAACAGCTTGCCAAGGACTTTGTGCACAAAGGCCTTGTTCCTACACATGCTTTTTGAAAGGGAGAAGTTGAGCTGAGGTCAATTCAGGTCATTTTAGGCTCTGGTGGATTTTATTCTTCTTCTCAGAGACTAGGTGGGCAAGTGAAGACTTTACCGGAAGTTGGATGAGGATCAATTTGATAGCAATAGAAAAGGCATATGATCCTTGTTAAATGTCCTTTCCTACCCTGGAAGACTCTTCCTATAGATTTTGCAAGTACTGAAGCAGAAATTTAGATTTCCATAGATAAATGTGTGTGTGCTGAAGCAAAGCAGCGACTAACAGTCAACTTCAAAGGCAGCATCTGCCCTAGTGAAATATTGTATGTGTAACCCATATGCCTGAAAAGGCTATCTCTGAGAGACCTGCTGAGGGTGGGTTACTGTTGCTGGGCAGATTAGCTACCCACAACTAGAAACTTCCAGAAGCAGCGAGTGATAGCATTTTGAGCATGCTCCACAGTGTGTCCGGCTGGTGTGATGTGATGTTGTCAGTCAGATGACATGGGAGCAGCAGTCTGTGCAGGCAGCAGGCGGGAGCTGCCTTGAAAGGAGACCATGTGCTCAGTTTTCTGAAGAGAAGCTGAGGCAGGAGTGAACAAGATGTTTTCTCCCTGTAATGGAGTCATTTGCAAAAGACCTTGCAGACATGCATGTGGGACTGAGGGCTGGTTGCAAAGGAGAAGAAAAAGCCTGCATGGAGTGCTACAGAGGATTCCAGCAAAGAAAGAAGAGGACAGCTATTTCTTGCCACTCAAGTTTCTACACTGGAACAGAAACTGTAGCTGAGGCTATGCCTACACGATCAGATTACAGCGCAGCTTCTGAACTGCGTTGTAAGAAGCACGTGGATTTTATTGCGCTTTACCTTGTACACACGTCGCTCCTTGAGACGTCACAGGATTCCTCGCTGCAATGCGCACTAGCGCTCTGAATTCTGGGCACGTATCCCAGCGTTCCAATTTCCCTGTGTACTTGCTTGCAATCATGTGATGAAGGAAAGGAGCACAAAGCACCATGGGTAAACCGGATGTTTCCCATGCTGCATTGCGTTTCCCTAGCATCTTCCTTGTTGCCAATAGCAACTCGTGCCTGTTTTCAATACTGTTTGCACGGAGCGCGCCATTGGATAGAAACAAAATCTGCGTTAGAATGGATCCTGCTCTGGTCTCCACTCTCGCCCTCCACATGCTGAATGCATCTCGGATGGTTGCTCATTATGTTTTGAGCTCCCTGCCAGAGGAAGTGAAAGTAACTAAAGTGAAAGTAACTAAATGTTTGTAAATCCCGGGAATCACCTGTAGGTGGGGACTGTTTCGTCACTGTCATAGAGATGGTGAAGGGAAGGGAAGTACAGACAGGATGACTTGGGAATGCTGGGACAGTTCCGGACTCCAACCAATGCGCAGAGACAGTACTGACGAGCAGAAACGCGCAGCAGATGATCCGGAACAGCTGTTACCACTCTCGGCGGAGTGGTGGTTGGAATGCGGAGCAAGAAAGCGCTTAGTGCGCAGGAAAACCATTTCACGTCTGTACAGTTCACTTATTAACGCGCGGTAATGATTTTTAATGCGGATTACGGTGCTCGTGTAGGCAAGCCCTGAGAGTTGGGTGAACTCCACCTGGACTTTGGGACTCTTGGGTATCTTTCCTGCGGGGTTTTCTACAGGGATTGTTCTTGGTTAATTGTATTTTGTTTTCTTAGGATAAGGTTCATTTAGTTAGTAGTTAAAGTTCATTGTTATGTTTATTGTAGTAGTATTTTAATGTGGGAGTGTAGCTCTGGGCAAGCTTCGCTGTGAGTCCCATAGAGACTGGATCCTGGGTCTCCAGCTGCTTTCTCCATAGGGATTGGGATTGATTTCTGAGAGGCACTGGAGAAGGGCAACTAAATGAATTTTAGCCCACCCGAAGGTTACATATGCACTTGCCTTACTGGAAGTATCTCTAAGAATAGCAATAAAGTGCTTGCAAAGGCTAGAAATATTCTTTTTTCTAGGGCCACTTCAGCTACAGTTTCACTTTGGCTCAAAAGATATGTAAATATAAAGGGAGATGAGGAGTTGTTGCAGGGGAGAGATGTGCCCTAGTTATTAGGAGGTAGAAGAAAACCATACTCTAATCCTTATTCTTATTTCCATCATTATTTTCCAAGCTGGAAGAATACACTTTTTTCACCCTCTTTAAATTAACCTTGATTAGGGACTGTGGGAAATTATTTGCCATCACCAAAGTGTATGCACAGTGTTTCCAAAGGTGCAAATCAGCAGTATCTCCTTTAAAGTAAGCAATTATAGCCCAGTTAGATAGATATGAAATCAGAATCAAGCCTGTGCATGTGACTAGCAGTTTGCAGCACTACCAATTTGCACAGGCAGCTTCATGGTTTTATGTGCCTCAGCTGATTAAAATATCTGCCTCCAATTTCCTTTAATACACCAAAGTATTAATCTAATTGAGATTTATTTGTAATAATCACTAATTAGTTAGTCATTGTTTCATAGAAGGTGACAGCAAAAAGAGTGGAGGAAGTATAGAGAGATAAGGAAATGATGGTGCACTACTTCTTTAGGGTTTCAACAGATCTCTGTGTCCCCTTGTGTTCCATGGAGGCTGCAAGAGGCTAGCACAAAGAATAGTATTTTGCAGTCTAAGTTCCACAGAGGGCATTCATCATGTAGTAGTGGAGCCCACCCACCCAGGATTTACAAATAAATGTAAATCTTATTCTCTTTTTTCTCTTTCTTTCCTATGGAAGAGACCCTAGAGGAGAAATAACTTGATTAGCCAAGTGTGGAGGGTTCTTTGTGTTCATTTTGGTTACGTTTCTTGTGTATAAGCGAATGTGCTATAGGGTCTGTACATTGTAAGAAAAAATTGTTGAAGGAAAGCATTGCCAGGGGTGAGGAGGGGAGAGTTCCTGCATGAGGAAGGGGTACTAAAAGCAAGGCTGCTACACAGAGTAATACTTTGCTGTTGCTATAGCTCCTGCCCCCTGCAGAGGAGCAATTTACCTGGTGTCCCCTAATCTCTCATTACTTGAGCTTTATGTCAGCAAATTGAATTTCACCCAGTGAAAACAGCTTTTTGCAGCAGGGTAAAACTACATTTACTGAATGCACCAAAGGTTCATTAGTTTAGAACAGTAAACAAGAAAAAAGATTGACAAAGTTCTGGGTTTTTGTTTTATCTTGCAGATCCCCCCAAATCCCAGATTCTCTGTTAACATAGTATAACCCATATGCCTGAAAAGGCTATCTCTGAGAGACCTGCTGAGGGTGGGTTACTGTTGTTGGGCAGATTAGTGACCCACAACTGGAAACAACTGGAAACTTCCAGTAGCAGGGAGTGGTAGCAATTTGAGCATGCTCCACAGTGTACCCTGCTGGTGTGATCAGTCAGATGACTGGAGAGCAGCAGCCTGAGCAGACAGCAGGCAGGAGCTGCCTTGAGGGGAGACCACGTGCTCAGTGTTCTGGAGAGGAGCTGAGCCAGGAGTGAACAAGATGTTTTCTCCATGTAAAGGAGTTATTTGCACCAGACCTTGCAGACATGCATATGGGACTGAGGGCTGGTTGCAGAGGAGAAGAGAAAGCCTGCATGTAATGCTACAGAGGATCCCAGCAAAGAAAGAAGAGGACAGCGATTTCTTGCCATGCAAGCTTCCACACTGGAACAGAGACTGTAGCTGAGAGTTGGGTGAACTCCACCTGGACTTTGGGACTCTTGGGTATCTTTCATGCAAGGGATTGTTCTTGGTTAATTGTAGTTTGTTTTCTTAGGTTAAGGTTCATTTAGTTAGTAGTTAATAAAGTTCATTGTTATGTTTAATGTAGTAGTATTTTAATGTGTGAGTGTAGCTCTGAGCAAGCTTCGCTGTGAGTCCTGTACAGACTGGATCCTGGGTCTCCAGCTGCTTTCCCCATAGGGGTTTGGGATTGATTTCTGTGGGGCACTGGAGAAGGGCAACTAAGTGAATTTAGCCCACCCGAAGGTTACAATAGCTCTATCCTTGTAAGAATATGTATAGAATGATGACTAAAAGTGACCCTAAAATTACTCTTTTAATTAACATTCAGCACAGAAAGTTGAGTTTTAGTGCATTAGCACATGGTTTTAATGCTTTGGGCCTCTTTAGGATGACAAGATCTGAGAAAATTTACATAACATAACATCTGTTGATGAACTGGTGTCTGGTTTATACAGCATTTTGCTTCACTCTGCAATGCTGTGGTAAGCACCACCTGCTTTTTATATTTTCCTGTCAGTATAATGATAATTTAACCTTTGGCCTGTATGCTGTGTAAAGATGTAAACAATCTGCTGTGTTAAACACACTAAACAAAGTAATTAATTAGCATCTTGCTGACAGGATTAAGCACAGTGGGTCTGAACATTTAAATTGCATATGAAGCAATACCAAGATTTTCTTTTGGCAAAGTATGCAAATAGCTCTAAGAAATGGCAACAAAGAGGTTGTTAGAAGGTTTCAGAATTGATTAGAAGGGTGTTTCTGTGGAATGTGCTGATCACTGTCAAATAGAACTTTGCTACGAAATCATACCTTAGTTAATCATGGCTGTGTGGTTTTGAGTGGGCATTATCTAAAAAGATAGAATCTGTTTGAGAGAACAATCAGAAAAGTCCCCAGAAACAGAAAGTCTCAGTTCTTTTTAAATAGTTTTTCGTTTAGGTGCATTACTGAAATAAATTCCTTAAAATTATAGGGACATTTTTTTACTCCTTTGAAGGCATTATATTTCTTCTGGTGACCTTTGGAGACTTGTGGCTCTGTGGTCCATTTTCGTAATAGTTAGGTAGGGACTCCAGAAGAGATTTTTTTCTTAAGATGAGGAATCGAACTGTCCTCTCTATCATGTATAGCACTGATATTATTTTCTATGGTCCTTATTGCAGTTAAATGAGGTTCAAATTATCATATCATATTTAAAGATCCACAGCCTGTTTATGCCAGAGGAAGAAAACTATTCTTCATATTTCCTACCATATAGTTAAGGATAAACACCTGAACCTGAATAATGGATCAGCTCTGAATCTAATGCATGACTCAGGCTTCTTCACTCCCACTCAAGGCTCATGCTATTCTTTGGAGTTCCATTTCTAAAGTAATAAATGCCTTAAAATTACCATATTTATATCTGGCATAAGTCCTTTGAAGTAAACAGTTTCTCCACAAATGCATTTGCGCCAATTCCTAAGTGTTGCTCGGTTAGCTCAAATGGCCCTTTATGGACTGCTATACCAAGCAGAAATCATACTTCATCTAAACTCCCTCAGACTCCAAGCCCACCTAGGGATATCCCCAATAACTGTTCATATTTACTGGAAAGCAGGAGATTTGTTCACCATTTTAAATAAAAACTATCAATCATCTTCAAGTACTTAACTTTGCTATAATAGGGGACCACATTTTCATTTCAGTAACAATGATGCATCCCCCAGTGGCATTACCATCCACTGTAGGCTTTTAAAAACAAACAATAATTAGACAGAATACAAAGAGACACGTTGCTGTTTTGAGAAACAAGAATGCACAGAGGTAAGTCTGTGCAGTTCTAACTCAGGATCAAGACCTAAGTTTCCACGTGGAATAAGGTTACTGTATACATGCAAAATTAGATCTGGAAAGATAATAAAGCTGGGGTAGAACTGGGTTTATATTTTCTATAATAAGAACCCTTTTGCTTTACGAGCCTTGAATTCAAGCCATTGCCAGTATGGTAAACTAACGGTTGTGCTTGTAGTCTTAGATCTGCCCCTCTCTAAACTGTGATTACAATAGTGCATGTGGCATCATATCTATTGCACTGCAACATACTTGCAATTTGCAATTTTTCATTCATTATCATCAGCTTCTTAAAGATAACTCAAGCAAACACTTTATTGAAAGACGGATATTATTTGTTTGCATGCTGTCCCAATGATATGATTTACATTTCAGTCCACAAAGTCAGAAACTTTAGATCTGGCTAATCTCCAACCTGAGTTAATATTTCTGTCACAAAGTCTGAGCACCATGGGCTTTAAAACTGCTTGAAATGAAAATACATGGCTTTATAATCATATAGCTTCTCCAGGAATAACTTCACATTAAAAGCACCATTCCATTACTAATCTTCATTCCATAACTACCTTTCACATGATATACCATTTCAGTATTCCAGAACTATTTGTCACACTAAAGGATTTACCACCGATCCAGGCCCATTTTCATTCCTTTTTAATTTTTTTAGATGAAACAATTTGATGCATAACACTGGAGAGTGGACACTTAGGCTATGTACACACGATCAGATTAAAGTGCAACATGGCAATCGCGCTATAAAAAACACGTGACCTTTATTGCGGGATAGCGCGTACACACGTTGCTCCTTGTAACGCAACAGAATTTTTGCAATATCGCGGTGTGGTGTAGCGCAATGAATTCTGGGCACCTATCCCACAGTTCAGTTTTCCCTCAATCTGCGCTTGGAATCACGGGATGAAGGAAAGGAATGCAAAGCGCCATGGGTAAAATCTCAGTTTCTCGTGGTGCACTGTGTTCCCCTTGTGTCTTCCTCGTTGCCAATAGCAACTCACGCCTATTTTCAACAGTGAAGTGATGCACTACTTGCGAGCAATCACAACAGCGACAGCATGGATCCTGTTCTGATCTCCACTGTCGCCTTCAGCATTCTAAATACATCTCGGCTGGTTGCTCAGTACGCAATGAGCTCCGAGTCAGACGAGGACGCTGAGGAGCAGGGGCTGATTGATGGCATGCAGAGCAACAGCACCGCGTCACTCAGCTCCTTCACCGATCATCTGCACATGGTGCAACGCCATTTCTGGTCGCGAGAGACGAGCACCGAGTGGTGGGATCGCACTGTTATGCAGCTGTGGGATGAGGAGCAGTGGGTACAGAACTTTCGAATGCGGAAAGCAACCTTTCTGGAACCGTGTTCAGAGTTGGCCCCTGCCCTGCGACGTAAAGACACCAACATGAGGTCAGCCCTAACCGTGGAGAAGCGTGTTGCGATTGCTGTCTGGAAGATGGCGACTCCTGACTGCTACCGGTCGGTTGCAAACCAGTTTGGAGTCGAGAGGTCCACCGTCGGATTAGCCTTCTCACAAGTCTGCCGAGCCATCAATCGCGTTCTGCTACGGAGGACGGTGATGTTAGGCAATGTTCGTGAGATTGTGGACAGCTTTGCTGCCATGGGAGTCCCTAACTGCGGGGGAGCCATAGACGGCACACACATTCCTATTTTGGCTCCAGACCATCTCGTGACCGAGTATATCAACAGGAAGGGCTACTTCTCCATGGTGCTGCAAGCACTCGTGGATCACAAGGGGTGTTTTACGGACATCAATGCTGGGTGGTTGGGAAAGGTGCATGATGCCCGCATTTTCAGGAACACGGGTCTGTACCGGAAGCTGCAAGGGGGTACCTTTTTCCCAGATCAAAAAATTACTGTGGGGGATGTAGAGATGCCCATAGTCATCCTCGGAGACCCAGCATACCCACTAATGCCATGGCTCATGAAGCCATACACCGGGAACCTAGATCGCAGCAAGGAGCGGTTCAATTACAGATTGAGCCGCTGCAGAATGACTGTGGAGTGTGCCCTCAGCCGTTTAAAAGGGTGCTGGCGATGTTTGTATGGGAGGCTGGACTTGGCGGAGGACAACATCCCGGCTGTGATTGCGTTGTGCTGTGTCCTTCATAACATTTGTGAAAGTAGGGGAGAAAAGTTTTCCCTGGGGTGGGCTATGGAGGCACAGCGCCTTGAGGAAGCATACGAACAGCCAGCCGCTAGGAGTATTAGGGGGGCCCAAGGAGAAGCTGCTCACATAAGGGAGGCACTCAGGGGCCATTTCAATGATGCCCTCCCCTAGTTAACTTCCAGGACGCATCAGGTGCACCTTATGAGATTTTCAATGTGTACAAATAAAGGCACTCTTCAAATAATTTGTCACTGTTTTTATTAAAACCTAAAGGGGGCAGTTTACAGGTGGGTGTAGCTGTGGGTCTCTAAAAAGCAGCTCTGGGGGGGACTGGATCTTGCAGTGTACCAGGGGGACGGGTGGCCTTCAAAGAAATTCTTTGAAGGACTACGGGGTGTGGGAGGCAGACACGGCTGAACTGTATGGAGTGGAGCCCGTGCTTTAATCTCCTGGGTCTGCAAAGCAATCATGCTCTTGAGCAGTTCTGTTTGCTCCTTCATCACGCTTATCAGTTCATCCCTGTGTTTCTGCCTCCTCTGTTGGGATTCCTCTCTCCAGGCTCGATTCTCCCTCGCGGATTCCTGTGCTGTTTTCAGCAGGTCCTGAAACATATCCTCCCTGTTTCTTCGAGCACGCCACCAAATGTTTCTCATGCGGTCAGCTGGGGTAGACACCAGCCTTGTGAAGGTTGAATCTAAAAAAAAATAATAATAATAAAGCTGTTGTTAACACAGAGCCTAGATAACCAATGTAACCTTCCAGTAGCACATTCCACTGGAAGGTGCAGGGCAGTCAACATCCTATGCTTTGCTGAAGCGGACAAGGTATGTCCTAATACAAAGCTTACTGGGGGCTAACATTCTGCACAGGGCACACAGATGGAACCCGATATCTGTCTCCTCAGAGTGCCCCTGCCAGCTAGAATACATATCCTACATGCCACTGGTTGCAAGCCAGGACTGTATGCTGCTGCACTGTGTGCTGCCATGGTTCCCAGGGCTGTGCTTTGCAGCTGGCGAGGCAGAGTATCCGTCTTTGGGAGCGTAGACACAAACGCTCTCCCATCTAACCTGAGTAGTAGGCTCTGGAGGTACATCGAGGAAACCTTTACTGACCTAAATACAGATGATTTTTTGACAATCACTGCTTGTGTTGATGCACTTCTAATGAATGCAGAGTAAAGAGTGTGCACAGCGGGGACCAAGACAGCAAGCACCCCCACCCCGGACAATGATATTTTAGCAGGAGCCATAGCTGCACGAAAGAGAAACTTACCGGAACCCCCCTCTGCCACCTCAGAGGACATGCTGCAATTGATGTCTTGGGTGGATGTCTCAGCGGGGGTACAGAAGACCTCCTGGCTACACGCTGTTGCGCTTTCCTCCAGGTCATCCTCCATCTCCTCCTCCTCATCGATCACGTCCTCATCCTGCTCGGGTCTGGCATTCACTGGATGAAGGGGGGCCGATGTGTCCATGGGACTCTTTGCAGTGGTTGTGGGGTCCCCACTGTGGGTGGCTTCTGTCTCTTTATAGTACCTGCATGTAGCAGGCGCTGATCCAGAACGGCGGTTTGCCTCCTTCGCTCGGTGATAGGTTATTCTTAGCTCCTTCACCTTTGATCTGCACTGCACAGTGTCTCTATCATAACCTCTCTCTGACATGGCCCAAGAAATTATGCCAAATGTATCATAATTTCGCCTGCTGCCGCGTAGCTGCGCCTGCACAGCGGACTCTCCCCAGATACTGATCAGGTCCAGCACCTCTGCTGTGCTCCAAAGGGGTGCGTATCTTCCACAACGGGCCGCCATTGCTACTGATGATCGGAGCTGCACTCCACTCCACGAGGAAGAGAACAGGAAGTGAAACAGACGAGAAATTCGAAAACCCCGGGAATCTGATCAGGGCGGGGACTGTTTCATCACGGCCACAGAGTGGGTGGGGGGAAGACCAGAGAGGATGACTTTGGAATGCTGGGACACTTCCGGAGGCCAATCATTGCTCGGTGAGCGTACACATGAGTGGAAAGGTGCAACAACTGTTCCGCGTTAACTGCTACCACCCTCGTCGAGGTGGTTTTTGTATTGTGCTACAACAAGGCAGTTAACGTGTAACAGCCCTATTGCACGTGTGTACGCTGTTGTTGGTATCGCGTGGTAATGATTGTTAATGCGCAATAAAGTGATCGTGTGTACAAGGCCTTAAAGTTCAAAATGAACACTGATTTCTCCACCTCTACTGGGGACTAATAATACTTGTTTTGAAAACAATCAAATCAAGTCTAGAAACGTTCTAAATGTATCTGATTTATCTATATCAGATACCTGTATTGGTATACTATTTGAGTGCCCCACAATTTTTAATGCATTTATTCTAGGAAATACTGTGAAGTAGTTTTAAGTATTATTATCCCCATTTAACAATGGGAATTTAGTCACCCTGGTATTAAATGGCTTGCCTCTAGATCATATAAGAAATCAATGGGAAAGTAGGGAGTTGAATCAGGGTTTCCTGCTACTGGACCATGCTTTCTCTTCATGAAGAGATGCCCTAATAGGCCACAGATATGACCTCCAGGACCAAATAACATGCTTACTTTTTGTCAGAAGCCTGAGGGATACAGGAATTTTGTGAGAGAGATTTACTCACTGACCTACTGACTTAAATGGGTGTTGGCTTAGTGCCATAATGTATTTATTTTACAGTGTACCCTAGCCTTATGCTTGTGCATGCCACTAAATGGTGCTGAGGTCTGCACAGATGGGGAAGAGTAGGACAAAGACATAAAGATCCTGCCCATACACACACCCTACCTCTCATTGTGTTCTGAGGGCCAGATTCAAATAATGGAAATGGAAAGTCTCCTATTAATTAAATAGAATTGGATCAGTACAGTGGGTCATGAGAACAAGAACAAGCGTTATTTATGTGTCAGCGTCAGTTTTAACCATTTTGTGACTTAGTTCACACTCCTGTAATGTGGATACAATATTCCTTGTTTGCTTTGTAGGGCTGTTGTGAAGCTGCGCATGTTATATATCAAAGTTTTAGTACATTTCCAGCATCAGCTTTCCTGACATCATGGGAGTTTATATAACACAAACGGCAATAAACTTGATACCTCCAAGTTCCTGGGTTATCTGGGGTTCAAAAGCAACCTCAGGCATGCTCTTTACTGGGAGCTGGAATCTGCTAATTTATGAAGGAACTTAAGATGGAACAAAAATATCAGATATAAAAACAAGTAGGCAGTGTAAACTTTTCTAAGCTCAGGAGCTAAGAGAGGCTGTTCAAATATTAGTAAATGTTCAGGTCACATCACAGTCTCTTTCTTACCAGTCTTGTTCTCTTTTGGGGGACTAAGTGCAAGGGGGATGAGTGTTTGAAGCAAGCCCAAGGCTAGGGGAGGGAATGTGATTGAAAAACTATGACAGAAGGTGAGTAACCTAGCACAGTTATTTAAGAAGTTTATATATAAACACCTTATATATGTATATATGTATAAAGTGTGTGTGGGGGGGGAAGATGATAAATGAGAGGGGAATATACTCCAGGTACTGGACCTCAATTAATTGTCCGGGAAATGTACCGTAAATAAAATAGAGGTCCTTTGGGATGAGACGTGAGGAAGTGTTGTTCTAAGTCAGCCATAAAAATGTTGGCATATTGAGGAGCCATGCAGGCACCCATCGCAGTGCCGCTGATTTGAAGGTATAAATTATCTTCACAGATTGACAGAGCCAGATGGGTACCCAGAAGTCAACTACTACAGGAGAAGCCCAAGAAAAAAACAAAAGAATAAATGGACACAAATCTGACATCAGAAATTGCAACATTCAAAAACCAATAGGGGAGCACTTCAATTCTCTGCTCACTCCACTGAGAACTTGCTAATAGCTGTGCTAAAACAGATGAATAACAAATCACAGCTTCAAAGAGAAACTGTAGAACTCAAAATTATATGCAAATTCAACTCAGTTGCCTTGGGGTTAAACAGGGACTATGGATTTTTCTCTCATTACAACAGGTGATTTGACCTCTCCTTCCCCTTATGGGCTGTTCCCCAGTTTTTGAATCCTAACATCTATTTTGATTTGCTGTTACAACCTGACCTGATCCTATGTCATACACTTCCCTGCATTTCCCATTCTGTAAATTTCCCATCTTCAAAGTGTCTGACGAAGTCGGATTTTCTCCCACGGAAGCTCATACGATAAATAAATCTGTTAGTTTTTAAAAGTTCCACAGGGCTCTGTTTGTTTTTCTGCGAAAGACTAACACGGCTATTCCTTTGGAACTTGGCACCTCAAAGAGACCTTTATTCAGAGCTATTCTGCTTATATTGCAAGTCACATTTTCTCTTTTTCACTTTTGTTTGTTTCCTTGTTAATTCTAATATTTCAGTGAAGACAGGATGCTCATTCTTTGAATTCACCTAAAGCTGCCACAAAATCCCTACCGATATCCAGAAAATATCAATTCTTATAGCCAAACTAGACCAGGAAATCATACCCTCCATTTTCACAAGTGAAGGAGTCTCAGAAGTGGAAGTTCTGGGATTAGAAAGGTTGCAGCATTCTTCACTCTCTTACTACAAATAAACCTACCCATGGGGGTCTGCGTGCAGAGAAGTTTGTACATAGTGCAATGATCACTGTTCTTGGAATTTCCCCCTGCAAACACATGGAAAGTAGCCTGAGCCAAAAAATTAACCAGGACCAAAATCCTAAGCAGACACTTATGCGATCTAGGGGAATTAGATACCTAGATCCATATTTAATTTTGCAATTTAGATCACTCCCTAATTACCAGTATTGCTGACAAAATGCTTTTAAAATATATAACAAGAACCCTGTATGAGATGTCAATAAGAGGCAAGATAAAGATACTTCCATGGAAAGAGTTTTTTGAAAAAATAATTACTACATCAACTATTTTGTGCAAGAAAGTATTTTTAATTACCTCCAAATTCATTTGTTACAAAATGAGGTGTCTAGGTCTTTAAATTTCAACTGGTTACATAGAAAAACTCAATTTATCTCAATATTCTAGGCTTATGCTATCTGTGGTGTTTATTTGCACAGCAACTACAGTGTGTCTGACTTCCAAATCAACACTACTCTTCCATGTTTCCTCTGTGGTATCTGTGTGTATGGTCAGCCAGCCTTGACACTCATAAATCTAGCAGAGTCCCAAACTATATAAATAAATAAAAACTGATAGCCTGTCACCTGGAACAGCCATGCTTATTTTTAATCACAATTGCGGTAGACATTTGAGTTTGCCTGAGGTTGACCTTGAGTTTGCAGGTGGTTTGAGAAGCTATTTACTAAGTCTGCTGGGAGAAACTAAATAATAAATTTTAGAAAAGCAACTTGTAGCCTATAATGAACTAAACTAAAAGCTATGATAAAGCTGTTTAAACAAATAATATTGCTAACCCATGTCAGAATTTTGCTGTGCTTTAAGGGCTTCTTTGGCATGGGTATCCAAATAGTGTGGGGAAAGAAAGGATGAGGATGCAACCCTACTTTCATTTTGGTGAAGGAGGCAGCCAGAATCTCTTACCATGTGAGTAACATATCAGTGGGGCTATGGAAAGGAGGGAGGGGTGTTGCATGTTTCAGGACATGGTCCAGGTTACAGGACATGCACCTGGCACTCGTGGAAGAAAGGTGCCTAGAATTACAGCTTTGGAACTCAGGGGAAGTTCAAGTGTTACCCGCAGAATGTTCCTTCACAAGAAGGTGTCGGAGAGAGTATGCAAGCACCTGGTTCCCTTCACATTCACACATGCTTCAGTGAAATGTACAGCACTGCTCAAAAAGGGCGTAGTGAAATACTCCTCATCTGGAGCAGCTGAAGAAGCTTGGGAAGTGCTGTGTCTCTGTGAGGCAAATCTCCTTTGGGACTGTGCACCCCCCCCCCCCCGCCTTCCTCCCCATGAGATTGTGTATACAGAGTATAGAGTACTTCATTTTAGTTGAAGACATATTTAGAGATGGAGAGAAGGGGGGCTACGGACAGTGGGCTGCTTTACTTTCAACCATTCCAAAGCCACCCTTCAGCCTCCTCCAATTTACACCCCAATTGACTTACCAGCACATAAGAGACACTGCCACTTAGCTTACCTCTGAATTTGGGCTCCTGACAATAAGGAGGGGAGTGGTACAGAGTGACTGGGACTGCTGGAGACAGAAAAGGGATAGGTGTGACCATAGCTCTTCTGCTGTCTCTTATTGCCAGCTCCTGTCAACTAGCCAGCAGTCTGGCACACATACCTTGGGGGCAATGTGTTGGATCCCTTTATTGGGTATAACTATGTCTGCATTCCTTTCTGATCTGCAGACAGAGCCTCTCAAGCCAGTGACCCATCACCACAGCCCCCAGGGCACCAGTGGATTCAAAAAACAATTCCGCCATCATTGCCACTGAGTTCACTGAAGTTATTTTTTTTATACAGTTGTTCCCAAAAGTTGTCTATTTCCCTCCTTGTTTCTGAATAAAAATCAGCAACATCCAAGGACTGAAAGAAGTCACAGACACATACTCAGCTCAGTCCAGTGACACAGCTTAATTTTAACTTTCTAAAAGTTTGATTATAGCTTTGAGGTTTTATTTATATTTCATACTAAATAAATTAGCATGAATAAGTTCTCACCTTTTTGCCAGCTTGTCTGCCTTAATTTATACTTATCAAGGCAGAAAACGGCTTCTTAAGGTCCAAAAAATGTAGTGACTAGGAACATGAAATGTGTACAATTCCAAAGTGACCTAATTTCAAATAGACCTAACAGTTGAATATATATGTACAAATCACTGTAACTCTCCTTCTCACCCTGAACTGTTCTTCTGTGAGGTTGTCATCATAGGAAAAGCGAGATTTTTTTTCTTTTAATATCAAGGAGAAGGTACTACTCAACCACTAAAATGTTAGTTTCTTCATTAAAAAGATTATTTTGGGCATGGTACTAACAATTATTGGGCCTGTTTCTCAGTTATGCTAAGGCCCCTTTTCACCACATTGGTTAATATTAGAAAGGGACTTTAAAGAAGGTGTAAATATAATTCAGGAGATTCATGATGATGATAATATCACCTCTTTAGACTTCTGCCTCATACAGCATTGTAGTTCACTTTCAAGCTCTCACAACAGTTTTAGGGAAATTCCATTGAGGACATGGAAAAGCTGATGCACGAAGGGGAAGCGCTTTGTTCAAAGTGAGCAAACAACTTCAAAAAACAAGAATTGTACAGCAAAGGAGTCAGCTAGCTGAATTAGAGATGAGTGGAGAAACTGGGCTGAGGGAGAGTAGGTGTTATCATCGGTGTTCTTTATTTTGTTGGTTAATTATAGTTCCTTTTACTTTTTTCCTTCTAAACAAGAGATACATAGTTAACCATATCGTGGAAGCGAAGTGAAGGAGAGAAAGTAAAACTGTTGCTATTTGGAATTGTGAAAAATGAAGAAATTCAACTAGCAACTAAGAGAATTTGGGTACAACAGAGTTCTACTTCTTTGAGTTCAATCATATTTAGATAGTAAGAGTCAAGCTACCACTTTTCAAATAATTCCTGACAATGTCAAAGGTTCAATGGGAAGACAAGCACCAAGAAGCTCGGTAACAGAGAGAGAGTGGTGTTGGGTGAAACAAATGTAATTCAACTCACAGGGAGCATGTTAATGCTTTCAGATATAAAGAAGATTTCCATTGCACCCAAATTCCAAAGGGGTAGCCGTGTGGTTAAGATATGTGGATACGCTGAGGACGCCCTACCCTCTTCTTGCTACAGAAGGGCAAACCCCAACAAATGCAAACAATAGCAACAACAAAATCCTTGGCTTCATATACCACTGGAGGCACTACTTGTATGTACATTGATATGACACAAACCCCTTATTTTCAAGCACACAGAGTGCTCAAATGCTGTTTCTGAAAATACTTCAGTTTCTTTGAATAAACTCCTCAGTATCTAGAAAAAAGAAGAGCAGGTCAAAGCAGATTTTGGGATCCAGAAAGAATCCCCCCTCCCCCAAGTCAGATAAGTAGGAAACTTGCTTTTTTCATTTTTCCCTGCAGCATGGGGCACAGGTCATTTGCTATCATCACCTGGATATATTTCTCTTAATCATTTCCCTTACCTTGCAGGGGCCTTAGGCATTAGTACACCTTTGTCCCCTCCTGTTGTTTGCCTATGGCATACAACGGTTTAGTCTCCTGTGGGCTGTAATACTTTGTTCTAATTCTGGTTGTTAGGTTTGCTGCCAGTGAACTTGAGTAGTGGTTAGTGGCCTGTGACAGGATACAGGAAGTCAGTCTAGATAATCTGGTGGTCCTTCCTGGCCTTAAATTCTATGACTTAATGAGATATGTACATAACAATGAAAATCTACTCAAAATCCCATATATTTGATGATGCTTCCCAGGGGTAACCAGCATCTTACTGCCTCCTGCTGTCTATGCCTGCTGTGAGTCAGTTTCCAAATTCCTCCAGCCACAAGCAGCACAAGTATGACCCTCTAACCCTATGCAAACCCTGCTGCCTCTTTAAAGGGTAGAAACAGTTGCACTCCAACCCTCCGAGTTGGGACATCCATCCCCATGGCACTTGCAGTATTCACAGATTTGTTCCAAAGAAGCAGTGCATTCCAGCTTCCGTTTCCACTTCAGATCACCTCTCTGCTTTTAGATACAGCATTAGATATGTTTATAGTGAAATCAAGTAAAAGTTTATTTATGAAAGCATAGAGATTGAAGTAATAGTAAGTAAACACATCGGAGACAGATGGTTTCATATGAAAACCACAACATGCTTTCTAGAACCTAGACTTAATTAACTTGATACTCCTATGTTTTACAGCATAATGCTCACCCAAAACCCAAGCAGCATTTTACATTTTACATGCTGTCAGCTTGCCTCTAAGTCAGGAGTATCAAAGTCGTTTAGCCTCAAGGGCCATTTAAGACAAAACTGGTCATTTGGCAGGCTGCACACTAAATATATATGAATAAAAGGGGCAGCACAGTGGTGCAGTGGGTAACGCTCTGACCTCATAGCTTCCAGCCTTTCACCCATTAACAACCAAGATAGGTGCTAATGCCCCATAACCCTTAATAAGGAATAGGTGGATATGGAGAGTAAGTGAATAATGAAAATTAGGTTAATATAAAATTAGGTTAATATAGTAGTTTAAATAATATATTACTCCACACTACATTATTTGAATAAATTTAAAATGCATATGAACTGTTTGTCAATAATTTCAATATTACTCAATGAATATACACATGTAGAACAACAAGAAGTACATCACAATTGCTCATTCATTTACTCGCTTTCCATGCCTCCTTAATATTGTATTTTATTATTGATAATAAAATGAAATAAAATGGAAAAAAATACTTTCAATTGAAATACCTACTAATATAAATCAGATTTCAGAGTACATAATGTATTACTGCATTTAAACTGAAATTACTTTTTAGTGGGTGAAACTGGAAATTAAATTTTCCTTTTATGACTTCTGCCCAGAATCTTGACTACTTCTCTCACACTAAGATTTTTTTATCTGGTTCAAAGTCCCTAGCAGTGGCCACTCACAACACACCAGCCAGATGTTCATCTATAATCCATGATCTGTGTTTTGAATTATTTAGGTTCATTGGAGAAAAGAGCTGTTCACAAATATAAGTACTTCTAGTAAACTCAGGATTTTTCTGAAAAGATATGCCAATTTGGGAAAGTCTTTGAATGAAACATATTGATTGAAATCATGCTGTGGCACTTGACTGAATTTATCCTTGAGAGGTTGTTTGCAGTGAAACAAAGTTATCTCCATTTGAAGATCTGGCAGGGTTGTTGTTACATCAAAGGTAAAAGGGTTTGCAAACAACTGAAACTTGTCTCCATGAGATTGACTGTCTTGAAATTGGCAATCAAATTCTTTGTTCAGGTTTGATAATTTCACTGTACCATTTTTCTTATAATCTTCTTCTCCAGAAGCGTCTTTGTGTGCATCTTGAATCTCTCTGCATGCACTGAAGTGAACTAAATTTCCATTTAATATCTGTTGCAGCCACAAATTGAGTTTGGCTTTGAAAGCTTTCAGCTCTTCACATATTCACACCATGAGTTGCTTAGGCCCTTGGAGCTTCTTGTTTAAAATATTTGCTTGCTTCATGAGATCAACAAAACATTCAAGATCCTGTAGCCATTGAGGATTACTGAGCTCCGCAAAATGTTTCTCCATTTTTGCCATAAAGTCGTGTATTATTTGATGGAAAAAAACGTTTCAGCGTTTTCCTGCACCTTAGCCATTGTACATGGGTAAAATACTGCAAATCATTGTACTGCAGAGACAACTCATTTAATAAGGCACGAAACTTTTGATGTTGCAAAGACTGAATTCAAATGAAATTCACACATTTAATAACTTTTGTCAACAAAACTTCCTAGGCTATGTCTACACTGGCAATTTAAGACAACAGAGTCTTGTGGCACTTTTAAAGACTAACAGATTTATTAATCGCATGAGCTTTCGTGGGAGAAAATCCCACTTCGTCAGACGCTTTGAAGATAGGAAAGTTACAGAGTGGGAGGAAATAAAATGCAGGGGAGTGTATGACATAGGATCAGGTCAGGCTGTAACAGCAAATCAAAATAGGTGTTAGGATTCAAAACACTGGGGAACAGCACATAGAGGAGGGGGAGGTCAATTCACTTGATGTAATGCGAGAAAAATCCATAGTACCTGTTTAACCCCAAGACAACTGCTACCCCTTTGGAATTTGGCAATTTAAGTTGACTTAAGGAGGCCTAAGTTGACTTAAATTAAGCCATGTCCACACTAGGTTTTCATTAAGTCGACTTAAGAAGTTCCACTCATTAGGTCGACTTAAGCCTCCTTAGGTCAACCTAAGCCCAGTGTGGACACAGAGGCGGCTTTTGGGGTAGGTGAAGCAGTCGCACACCTAGGGCACCGAGCAGTAAGGGGCCCCGTCTCCTGCTTCATCTACTCCAAAAGCAGTGTCTGTCTCTGTCAGCAGCAGGAGGAGGAGCTGGAGATGGGGGCAGGGGGCCCCTGCAGGTCTATAGGGGGCCCCACAAGGACCGCCTCTATGTGGACGCATAAGTCCACTTTGTTAAGTTGACCTAAGGGTAATTAGGTCGACTTAACAAAGTGGACTAAGTCGACTTAAAGTGTTGCCACTTGTTAAAGCGACTTTAATAAGGTCGATTTTAAGTCAACTTAAAGTTGACCTTATTAAAGTTGACTTAACTTTTCTAGTGTAGACATAGCCCTAGTGCGTACATGGCCTTTAGTTTTGCTTGTTGCTTATTATTGAAGAAGGCCTACAATACTCAAATGATCCAAGGGGGACATAAGAAACTGCTGCTTCCTGTCTGAAAGGAACTTTTCTGACTTACGTCACCTCTTGCTGACCTGCGTCAGTTCCAAGACCTTAAGAATACAATATAGAACCATAACTTCTTAAATATTTCAAAGGGGTAGCCGTGTTAGTCTATTGTAGAAAGACAACAGAGTCCTGTGGCACTTTTAAAGACTAACAGATTTATTTATTGCATGAGCTTTCGTGGGAGAAAATCTTCAAAGCGTCTGACGAAGTGGGATTTTCTCCCATGAAAGCTCATGCGATAAATAAATCTGTTAGTCTTTAAAAGTGCTACAGGACTCTGTTGTCTTTCTTAAATATTGTTTGGATATACATTTCACAGTGATTATAATGAACAATGAGCTACTGGCTCTCAGTAAAGTCCTTGCCTACTAACCTTTGTTGAACTATTATGCATATATCTGACTCGGGGAATCCTTATATCCGACCTAGGGAATCCTATTCATTCCCCTTCTGACACCAAGAGATCCCTGGATCACAGTTGTTTTATTTATTTATTTTTTAAATTCCATTATGACCTCAGAATGGACCACTATTTTATGTCAATATTTGCAACAGTAAAAAAAAAAAAAAAAAGTCAGGTAAAGATCGTTTTGCATTATGGACATAGATATTAGTTTTTATTTTTCTCAAATTTCTCCTCAGATTTTTCCATAAAAAAATAGACATATTTATAAAAAACATGAATCCTTGAAAGAGCCTAAAAAGAAGAAAACATTTAGAATATTGGACATTAATAAGTAATGGTAATGAGGACTTTTTGAAAACAAATTATGCTATACCAATTTAATTGTTTTCAGTCATACAATAAGCAGCATAGATAAAGGTCATGCTTTGAGCACAATATAACTTGGTTAGTTAAAACATTGGCTATAGTTCCACACTGCATTCTCATGGGTGTGGTGTGGGGAGTAAATGTGAATTGGATTGCCCTGTGTGTGATAGATAGGGAATTGGTTGAATAAGATTCTGTGAATAATTACAAATACATGAAAAGCAAGGTTCTGTCCAAGTCTATCTACAGACCAGTGCTAATCTATATTAACAAATTAGTTACCTTGTTATTACTTTCTCCTGGCATAGAACTCCACTGAAGTAAATGAGAGCTTTGTATGCACAAACTTGGAAGATGATGTGTAGAAAGTCCACTAATCACATACATAGATGGATTTAAAAGCCTGCATATGCTTTGGAAGTTAAAATAAAAATACAGCACAATACTGATAAATTGGAAAAAAAATATTTAAATACATAATTAGAGTGACAAAAATGTAGAATATTCACACCAGAAGGAATAAAGGAAGTAATTAAATGCACAAATAAACAATGAATGTTAACTGCATAGGCAGAGAATGACTGAAGGATTATGATGAGTGGTGTATTGAATGAGTTGGCAATGTGTTGCACGCTTGCTCGCTCTTTCTCTCTCACACACACACCTCCAAATGCTAAATTAGACTTCACAAATCAGAAGAAGATGACACCATTTTCTACTCAGAACTAGCTAGGTGTTATATGCTTAATATTTTAACAAATGATTATATAAAGAGGCCCCAAATAAAAGAGCAGATCTGCACTTTTGTAAAATACAGAATAGTTAAATGTTTGGGGAACAAAAAGCAACAAATTTTCAAAATAGCTCACTGGTTTATCAAAATGTCATGTAAATTTAAAATAGTTCTATAGATATTCTTTGAATTTTTTTTTGCCCCATCAACATTCAATTTTGTAACCAAAGTGATTATGAAAACAATCTAAATGCAAAAAACCCAATGTGACCAGCTCTAGTTCAGACCCTTATTATTGATACCTATTTCCATTTGGGCTGAGGATAATCTTGAGTTTCAATCACCTTCTATTCTAGGGGGAAGTTCAAGTCCAGATCTTCATCCAAATTTTGAAGGGCATGCCCATTTCTAAATATTTGTATAATTACAAAAAAAAAAAAAAAAAGCCTGCCCTGATTCTGCTCCCACAGAAATCACAAGGGGCTTTGTCACTAATTTCAATAAGAGCTCAATCAAGTGGTTTATTATATTTGTTTTAAATATAGTGTAAAATGGAAAATGCCTTTTATTTAGAGACACCTGTTTTAATATGATATTTTATATATTTTAATCGGATACATTTTGCTCCTCTCAAAAAGCAGCATGACAACATCATATCACAATTGTCTGTTATCCATAGGGATGAGTTACTGGAATTGAACAGCTATTCATAAGAGATTAAACATGAACATTAATTTCATGTTCCTGAAAAATATATTATTGTAATGGAATGTACAGAATTAGTTTGGGAACAGAAGGCTAATTAATGTTCCTAACAAACCCTATTATTCTTGAATTTTATAATGCAGCTGAACAAATCTCTCAAATTCCATCATGTGAATGAATATAAAACAGCCACTGAAATAGTCCTGTATGGCACTCGGGAAATTATTTGCCCATGAAATCACTCAGAGCTATTCATTCACTGTTGTACACATCACAAAAGAATGTGTATTTTCACCAAGCATAGGAGCACATATTGGAAGGGTAGGCCTACAAAAAAGAAGATGAGATACCTTTAGAGGAAGATAATGTTAGAAACTGTGACACTCTGACCCAGTCCCCCTCACTGGATAGGCATCAGTCTGTTGGGATTGAATCCAACAGCCATTTTGTGAGGGAGAGTTGATGCAGTGTATTACAAAGGAGATGCTCTAGTGTTAACTCTTTATTTTTGTCTTTCTTGATTTGCTGTTTCCATGTTATAAAATAAGTTATTCGGATTGAAAGTGGAGGGCTTTTTTGTGTATGGAAAAACAAATATACATACACACACACACACATCTATCTCTGCAGGAGAGGGGTGGAAGACTCCCACTAAAATGAATCTTCCATCAACCCCAATCTCCTCACATAAAGGAAAAACAGGTCTAACCATGGGACTCCCCAATTTGATCCTCCAGAGGAAAGAAGAAACTAAATTGCAAAGCATGTGCTATATATGTATGGGGTCAAGAATGAAGAAAGTTTTAATGGGATAAATAAGCTCCAAAGTCAGGCTGTTCTCCGTCCTTCTTGGCTATCACATATGCCTCACAACATTTTTTTCCCAGTGAATACCTAACTTAGTTCCTCTAGAAACCCTAATTATAATTTAAAAAAATCAAATTTTGATGAAAAGGAAGATGACAGACCTTTTGCATGTTTGCATTATATTAAGCAGGAAGATTTTGAAGTTACATTTTTATTAGTTATTTGCATTACTGTAGCAACTAGGACAGGATCTCAGTGTGCTAGGTGCTGTGCAAACATAAAACACAAAGATGGTCCCTGCCCCAGAGCTCACAGTCTAAGATATTCTTTTCTTATAGCACTTACTGTACATGTGGTTTGCATTGTAACCATGTGTCGTCCTGGAGGGCTGACGACCCACCTTTGATGCCTTGTTTGGGAGGCGGAACTCCGCTTCATGGCCCCACGTTGTAGTCCTGGCTTCTCTGTGGGGCAGAGTGGTCTCCGAGTCAGTGGCCCCAGCCCCAGGCGGGGCAAGGCTGTTAAGCACAAGAGTCTTTAGCCCCTGGCCCCCAGGCAGGGCTGGGCTGGAAAAACACA
>ML685876.1:3972269-3997508 GCA_007922175.1 Pelusios castaneus
AGTCTTTAGCCCCTGGCCCCCAGGCAGGGCTGGGCTGGAAAAACACAAAAGTCTTTAGTCCCCGGCCCCATAAGAGTCTTTGGCCTAAAACAGTCAGAAGGCCTGGGTAGAGGGTGGAAATCCTCCAAGTAGAGTTTATAACACCGAGGGGGTCCAGCTAAACTCCGGGTGGCTAGGAAATGGGGGAGGGGAACGCAGGCCCACCCAATACCACTGCATCCCAGCTCAGGGCCTTCTCAGTGACTGAGGAGTCAGTCATTGGGTCAGCAGGGCTCCCACCACAACGCGCTGACTCTGTGGCAACCAACCCAGAGCCCTGGACCACCTCCTCCTGTCCAAGACCTGGGGACCTGAAGCCTGGGCTCGTCACCCGGATAGTTGGGGTACACAGTGCATGGTAGGCCCACCAGGCTCTCACTGTTGGCCGCTGGTAAATCTGGCAGCTCACTGCTATCGTCCAGAGGTAGCTCATCCAGGTCTCCGGACTCCTCCAGGGATGGCAGCTCCTCCATGTTGTTAGGCCCTTCAACCGAGAGCAACTCCTCCAGAGCCTCTCCTTCTGGTTGCTCCTCTCTTGCTTCCCCTGTAGGAAACTGCAGTGGGCCCTCAAGGGCAGGGGCTAGGAGACTCAGCACTAAGGTAGGGGAAGTCCTCGGCTAGTGCCAGATCTGGCAGCCAACCAGGGACGTCCAGCTCCCTGCTTGGAGCCTTCCAGACTTGCTTCAGGCCTGCCCTTTATATTTCTTTTGCCCCTGGTCCCGCTCCTCTGCTTCCGGGCCTGGGGCTCCACAGTACCCGACTTCGTCCAGCATGGAGAGTGCAGCCCTCCTTCAGTGTCTCAGTCAAAGGGTAGCCACTGCACGTTTGCACGTTGCTACACTCCACTCCACTCCCCCTCCCCTCCCCCCCCCCGCCGCTTCAAATCCAGCTCCCGGTCTCTGGAGCTAGTCCGCTCCCCTTCCCCTATGCAAGACAACGCATCTGTATTTCCAAGCTTCTTTCCAGCCCGGTGTTGAATGGTCTAAGTAAATGACTGTAATGCGAGATACCACTGTAACAGTTGGGCATTGGTGTCCTTCATTTGGTGTAACCATTGGAGGGGAGCATGGTCAGATAACGACAAAGGTATTCCCCAGGAGGTAGTATCTTAATTCTATTTTACTGCTAACGCTTCTTTCTCAACGGTTGCGTATATTTGTTCGCAGGGGAACAGTTTCCGACTGATATAAAGGACTGGGTGTTCTTCCCCATCCACCTCCTGGGCCAGGACCACCCCCAATCCCACAGCTAAGGCATCAGTCTGCAGCAGGATGGAGTGGTTAAAGTCAGGGCTGTAGAGAACTGGGTCCTGGCAGAGGGCACACTTCAGAGTGCAGAAGGCGGCTTTGCAGGCGGGGGTCCAATGTACCCGTAGTGGCTGGATTTTGGATAATATGTCCGTGAGGGGGGCAGCAATGGTGGTGAACTGAGGAATGAACCGCCGGTAATACCCTGCCAGTCCTAGGAATTGCCTCACCTGCTTCTCAGTACTCAGGATTGGGTACTCCTGGAGTGTCTGGACCGTATCTACCAATGGGCACAGACTCCGCCAACCCAGGGTATATCCTACGTAGGTGGTCTCCTGCCACCCTATGTGACACTTCTTGGGGTTCGCCATTAGCCCAGCCTCCCAGAGCTTCCTCAGAATGGCCGCCACCTGGACAATGTGCTCCTCCCAATGCCAGCTGTAGACCACTACATTGTTTAAGTATGCCGCAACATAGGAGTGATGCAGTTGCAAGAGGCGGTCCATCAGGCGCTGGAAGGTCATGGGAGCACCATGGAGGCTAAGGTATCTGCACAAACTGGTATAACCCACTGGGTCTGGCAAGAGCAGTCTTCTCCTGTGACCTAGGTTCCAGTACCCCTTTGTAAGATCTACGGTGGTGAAGTACTGGGCCTCACCAAGGCAGTTGAGTAGTTCATCCACCTGGGGTATAGGATAGGCGTCAAACTTTGAAATAGTGTTCAGACGCTGAAAATCAATGCAAAAATGACAGGAGCTGACGGCTCTTGGGACAACACTGTTGGACTGTGCCGTTGACTGATTGATGGTTCGATTACGCCAAGTTCTAGCATCTCCTGGATTTCTTGTTCAATAGCTGCTTGCAAGTGATGGGATGTAATCCGGGTCCCAGTGTGAATTTTTCCTCAGAGGGGGAATGAATCTCATGATAGACCAGGGTGGTCTTCCCAGGGATGGTGGTAAATGTTCGCGCAAAGGTTTCCAGGAAATGCTTGGCCTGCCGTCTCTGCTCCTTGATGAGGTCGCTACCTAGTGAACGCTCCCCCACCTCCACCACACTGGGAACTTGGGGCCCAAGTTCAGGTTCTGGGGGAGGGGGGGAATATGGAGGAATCTTGAGTCCTTCTCGCTTCTGCCAGGGTTTCAGCAGGTTGATATGGTACACCTGCCTCTTCTTTCTTCGGTCTGGTTGTCTAATCTCAAAATTGATTGGACTCACCCGTTGAATGATGCTAAGGAGCTTGTATGGCCCTTGCTAGCAGGCTAAGAGTTTTGACTGAGCTGATGGAAGCAATACTAGGACTCGGTCCCCCAGCTCAAAGCTTTGGACCCAGGTGCCCTGTTGAATGTCTGTGCCTGGGCCCTTGGGGACTCTTGGAGATGGATGCGGGCTAGAGCTCCCACCTGTCAGAGACGCTCCTGTAGCTCCTCAATGTATTGCAGGAGTCCTTTGGTGTGCGATGGAGATTGCTCCCAAGTCTCTCGTACCAAGTCCAGTATTCCCCTAGATTGCTGACTGTACAGGAGCTCAAACAGAGAGAACCAGGTTGAGGCCTGGGGTACCTCGCCGATGGCCATGAGAAGGATGTGGGATTAGCTGGTACCACAGTTGAAGTTCTTAGAGTGAGAAGCTCCTTAGCATCCCCTTAAGGGTCCAATTAAATCTTTCCACTAAGCTGTCTGTTTGGGGGTGGTATATGGATGTCTGAATTTTTTTTAATACCCAGGATTTTGCATACTTCTCAGAGGAGGCGGGAGGTGAAATTTGTCCCCTGCTCTGTGAGAAGCATTCTGGACAGCCCCACCCAGGTGAAAACATTTATGAGCTCACCAACGATGGTTCGTGCAATGGTGTTTTTCAAGGGGATGGATTCAGGGAAGTGGGTGGCATAGTTAACCATCACCAAGATGAATCGGTATCCAGCGGTGCTTGTTTCCAGGGGTCCCACCAGGCCAACTGTAACCCTCTCAAATGGAGTCCCCACTAATGGGAGAGGGACTAAGGGGGTTCATGGTACATGGGGAGGCGCCACTTGCTGGCAATCGGGACACGAGGCTCAGTAGTCCCAAACTTCTTGATATATCCCAGGCCAGTAAAAATGGACCAGGATGTGGGCCAGGGTTTTATTGACCCCTAAGTGGCCCACCGCTGGGATATCATGAGCCAATCACTTGACTGCTTTGTGATGGACGCATAGGACTAGAAGCTGGGCCCATGTCTCCTGGATACGAGAATCATGTTCCAGTCAGTACAGGCGATCTTGATGCAACTCAAACTGGGGCCACTGGATGGCCCGCTGGGGATCCATGGGTACCCATGAACCACTGCCACCTGGTCGTATGTCCGACTAAGTATCAGGTCTTCTCATTGGTCATGACAAAAATCTGCCCCTGGATCTTCTAAGGGGTCTCAGTCCCCTCAGTCCTTCTCCATGGGGCCTGCTGATTGCATGGGTGGGTCCTCAGTCGGGCAGTCCTTGATAGGTTGAGCTGGTCCGGTGTGGGATCCTCCTCCTAGAGCTAATCCCCTGACATTGTCGGGGTGATCCACTGCCCACAGTACCTCAGTGAATGCAGGCCAGCTGTTTTCTAATATTACTGGGTAAGGGAGCTGAACAGCCAGCCCCAGTGGCAGCATGCGAGTCATACCCCTAATAGTCAAGGTGACTGGCAAGGTGGGGTAAGTCTTTAAGTCCCCATGGATGCAGGCAGTCCTACCTGCCCCAGAGCCTGTCTCTCTTCAGGGACTAGCCCCCTCAGTATGATGGTCTGTCCACCCTCTGAGTCAACCAGGACCTGAAGCTGATTCCCACCAATATCCATTGTAAGGGTAGTCTTTGGGGTAGTTTGCTTCTGGGCTCACCCCTCTCCAGTGTAGACAAGGCCCAAGCTGCAGTCCATCACTGGATATTAATACCAGAGATGTCCAGCTTGGCCACAATTAAAACAAGGTCTGATCATGTTTGGGGCGGGCTGGTAAGCGGTTCCTGAAGGAGCCTGCAGGGGATTCATGGGCTTCTGCCATCTGGCGGGGCACGGCTAGGGCCAGGGGAAGCCAGTGGGATTGGGTTCTCCGCTGCCAGGAAGTCCTCCATAAGTTGTATGGCCCAGTTCAACGTGGCTGGATGATGCCGCATCACCCAGCTCCTTCCCTGGGGTGGTAGAATGTGAAGGAACTGTTTGATGACTATTTGTTCGGCCAGCTCAGAGCCAGAGCATTTCTCTGCCTGAAGCCACCGCCAGCCGGCATCCTTCAGTTTTTGAACCACAGCCCAGGGTCAGTCTCCAGGGGGTATATCTTGCCATGAAACTGGCATCGGAAGGTTTTGGTGTTAACGTCAAGTATAGAGGATGACAGCTTTCACAATCCCATAGTCTTGGGACTTGGTGTCAGATAGGGCCCAGTACACAGGGACCCCCTGAGGTAGGGGGCCAAAAGAGTGGCCCACTGGTCCCGGGCCCACCTAACCACTGAGGCAAAATGCTCAAAGGTGGCCAGGAACACTTCAGGGTCATCGCTTTGGCCAAGTTTGGTGAGGCGGAGGGGAAGTAGGGTAGAACCTGGTGGAGACACGCCTGGGCCGGGAGTAGAGGCTGTGATCGGCAGTATGGACACCAGTTGTTGGACGTATTGTTGTTGCTGCTCCATCTGCTGGGCCCCCAGCTCTTGCACCAGTTCCTGCTGTTGGGGCCCCAATGTCTGAATCAGTTGCTGTTGGGTCTCCGCACACCAGGTCATTAACTTGTCCATATCCATGCTTCAGATCAGCCCAGGTTTATGTACGGTGTTCCCTTTTTATCAGGACAAGTTCCAAGAATCCCACCTACGTCGCCCCATGTAACTGTGTCATCGTCGTGGGGGGCGGACAACCCACCTTTCATGCCCTGTTTGGGAGGTGGACACTTCACTTCACAGTCCCATGTTGTAGTCCTGGCTTCTCTGTGGGGCAGAGTGGTCACCAAGTCAGTAGCCCTAGCTCCAGGCGGAGTGGGGTTGGTAAACACGAGAGTCTTTGGCCTAAAACAGTGAGAAGGAATGGGTAGAGGGTGGAAACCCTCCAGGTAGGGTTTATAACACCAAGGGGGTCTAGGAGAGAGAGAGAGGGATGCAGGCCCAGCCAGCACTACTGTGTCCCAGCCCAGGGTGCTCTCAGTGACTGAGAAGTCAGTCATTGGGTCAGCAGGGTTCCTGCCACAATGTACTGACTCCGCGGCAACCAATCCAGTGGGACGATTGTCCGCTGCCCCTGGGCCACTTCCTCCTGCCCAAGACCTGGGTACCTGAAGCCCGGGCTCCTCCTCCGCATTGTCAGGGTACACAGTGCATGGTAGGCCCACCAGGCCCTCACTATGGGCTGCTGGTAAATCTGGCAGCTCGCTGCTATCGTTGTCCAGAGGTAGCTCATCCAGGTCTCCAGACTCTTCTAGGGATGGCAGCTGCTGCAGGTCGTTAGGCCCTTCAGCCCAGGTCAACTCCTCCAGGGCCTCTCCTTCTGGTTGATTGAGGGACTCCTCTCTCACTTCCCCTGTAGGAAACTGCAGCGGCTGTCATATGCATGTCTGTCATATGCATGCTTTCCTGGCTTGTGTGATTTCACGTGGAGTTCATCTTAGGATGCGAACCATTAGAAAATGTTTTGTGTTTTTTACCTCTTTGCTTTTAGCTGTGTCCTTTCCCTTACTCCTGTGTTTTTGGTTTTCCTGTGTCTGCCACCTGTCTTCTCTGCTTCCAGGAGCTAGCAGCCTGTACTCCACTCCACAGTGCTTGCATGGAGGCAGTGTGTTACTGTACTTCCCCAGTGTCACTGAAGCCAACTGAATGCCAGCTATTCACTAGACCAAGGAGAGGGAGGGAGGGAGGGAGAGAGAGTGTTTAAATTCAGAGGCAGCAATTTTATTTAAAACTTTTACTCAGCTTGGGTAAACCACAAACTACCGTCCAAAAACAAGCCAGAGTCCTGATCTCCTACCCTCCTTCACTCAAGAGGTGAGAGATAAGTGGAAGGAAGTAACACACTGCATGAGACATGGAGGAGAAAGCCCTCATCATGCAGTGCTGTACTCAGGTATAAGTCCTAAGCAGCCCACTGGACTATAATAAACTCAGCTGAACATCTCCTAACCCACCAACCATCATACTGAAACATGACAGAGTTAAAACAATGATAATAAACTGCCCAACCAGCCCTCCAGATACCAGATGAAAGGTGAAAAATTCCACGTAGCTATTTGTCAAAATGACCATGTGGGAAAAATTCCTTTCAGTATCCCTAACGTGGTCTGCCTGGCCCTTAGCACCTTGAGGGATCCAGAAAGTAGACTTAATGGGTGAGGCTGAAACAGGGAACCTACATTGACTACTCCATCCAGACTTCAAGCTGTATCAATACAACACATGCTCACCACCACCATCCCACATGGGAACCAATGACTCCTTTCTGCAAGCTCTGCTCAGCCTGCAGCCAAGTAGAGAGAGAGAAAGACTGTCCTAGCTGTCTTCAACGCAGCTGAGTAGATGAACCGAAAAAGCAAAGTTTTCACTTCGTCAGCCTCACAAATACATGACATTTCAATGAGGGGCTGTGGGAATGTATGATAGCAAGGCAACCGTTTGAATGTCACACAAACAGTGTAATGAAATTGGGCAAGGTTACCATTCAAACATTTCCTTTCAGCATTTTAGGCTTATTTTACTCCAGAAGCTTGAATGTAGAAATGCTAATAGACAATGGATTGGGAGGTACTGTGGTGTTCTACGAAACTCTGTAGTTAGATGGTAAGTTATGTCTGTTGTTCATTATCATTATAACTTTTTAGGCTGTTAATCATGATAGCAGCTAAGTGTTTGTTTACAAAGTTTACATAATTTCCCATAAAATTATCTACGATGGCTAGCTTTAAAGACCAAGTGCTGCTATCAGCCAGGTTTTCAGAAATGAAACCAGAAAAAAATGAAATACGAAGACAGACAAGGGAATTCATTTGCGTCTGGGGCTGGAGGAACCCAGCCCTGGGAAACTTAAGTCCTGCAGGGTAGCTCCATTGGGAGCGGACTTGCAAAAAGGAGAAGAAGTAAGATCCATCTGAAAACACAAGTGACACAAGCACTATATTAATAGAATTACAACACGCCTCACCCCCAAGGAAAATAACTTTAACAAATGAGCATACCCTAAAGTGATGGGCAAATCTGGTTAACAAAATTTGGATTAAGAATTTTACTCTTAATTTCCTTCTTTGATCCTCCTGAATTCAAAGGGATTTGGATTCAAAACTGTAGTTTGGGCTGATCTCCAGATATTACCAAGTTAGCAGGAAACGGATCCAAGTTAATACTTTTATAGTGCAATATCTAAAGGCCAACTTTACCCTAGCTGAGTAGCATTCATTGAGGAGAATTTCACTGAAATCAAAGGCTATGTCTACACTGGCAAGTTAGTTCGAATTAAGGGCTTCCTTAATTCAAGCTAATAAGTTTGAATAGGGTATTCGAACTAAGGGGTTAATTTGAACTAACTAGTTCGAATTAACCAATGTGGCCATGTTAATTCGAACTAATTTCTTAGTTCGAATTAACCGGCCATTGAAATGAATGGGGATCACTAATTCGAACTAAGCAAGTGCTTGCTTAGTTCGAACTAACAGTCCAGTGTGGCCATGCTAGTTCGAATTAAGCTAATTCAAACTAACTAAAATTAGCTTGAATTTGTTAGTTCGAACTAACTAATTTGAACTAATTTTAGCAAGTGTAGACATAGCCAAAGAAAGGTAATGACCCATCCAAGTTAGAGTGGCAAAATTCCTTTGGGTTCAGTTCTGAAGTCCACATAAGCAAAACTTGATTTGGTAGCAGAGGGACTTTAGGACAGGTTCCTATTTACTGTTGAGTCATCAGAAGCTAAAGGAAGAGCAGAGGTAGAGTTTATGGAGGGCTAAAATTGCCTGTTTTGATATGGTCATAAGCCAACGGTGGTGAATAAAATGAATGAATGAATAATATATATAACATTCCTACAGTCCGATTGACTAAAGTAACTGCTATTTCATGCAATTTCCCCATCCTGTGAATGGTCAAATAGATTCCTGTTGATTATATTTTATAAAAGATTAACAGGTACCAATTGCTTTATTTTCTTCAAAAAGGGAATGCTTAGTTTCTCAACAGATCCATGCTTCATGTATATATGGTTTTGTTCCTTTAGTGATGCAATGAGGACCTAGACTTACCTGTTTTCAGTGAACATGCTTATTTATATCTGCAGTCTGATTTTCTTTTTGTGTTCATTTGGGTGAATAGGATGCACAGATGCTAGAAGTGGTACATGTATATATTATTATTACTGAATATTTCTGCTCTTTTTCACTCATTACTAAATGTAGATTGAACTGACAGCATGGCTTTTTATTATAACAGGATACCTATTGTTTTCTCATTATACTTTGAGAAGATCATTAATGGAATTCCTGGAGTCTGTGAACTTTGCTCACTGTACACAAGGTATCTCTTATTAGATAAGAACCGATCTTATGATGTATTGTTAAATAATCAGAGATTCCTTTGAGGAAACTGTAGTGCTATTGTGAAAAGTCTTGGGCACAGGTAATGGATTTTTAATATGATCTGGATAGGAATTGAAGTGGTCTTAACTACTGAATACGTGAGTGGTTCTCTTTAAGTGAGGACATTAAAGTGCTAAATTAATATGATACAGTCTGCAGAGAATGGGGTTTACCAAAAACTCTTATTTTATCTTGGCATTCTCTTTCCTTCCGTCTATCGGTGGCTGAATAGAATTTTTCAGAAAGTTATGGACAGCTCCTTTTACTATTTTGCAAAGAAAAAAGAGTGTCTTGTGTGGCTGTTCTATTTTAAACAAACATAAGCAAAATAACTTATTCCTATCAATTCTGTGAAGCTGCAGTACTTGTTTATAAGGCTGACTTTCATAAGAATGATTCTGATACTATCCAGAAATCGGTTAGTATATTTTTGATACATCCCTATTAATGTAATAAGCAAGTACAGTTCAAAATATGCATATACTCATTCACCTTTTATAAAAGACCATGAAGTTCATCAGTAGAGAGAGAAATAATCTTATAATCAGTAGCAATACTCTGTGCTTGTAGAGAATTCCAAAGCATTTTGCAAATATTAATTATTTAAGCCTCAAAATACCCTCCTGAGATAGTGAAGTATTGTTATCCTAATTTGTGAATGGAGAAACTGAAACATAATGAAATCGTGGTTTGCTCCCATGGTCAAAAGAATTCCTGGCAGAATGACATCTCCTGGTTTTTAGGATTGCATTTTATCTGGCCTTTCTCTCATTTGAAATAGTGCTTTCATTCCTATTTTAAATACACTATGGTGTCTTGTATTATGAAGAAGGTCAGAGCCATGTTTCATGATAATCTCTCTGGTTTGAAAATCTCTGAGTCTATGATTTTTAGTTGAGTTTTTCGTAAGAAGCATTTCCAAAGAGTGTAAGAGACACCCGTCTGCCGGTGAATTTCAGGTTATCTGTGAATCATAGAAATGTCAAGATGGAAGGGGCCATGAAAAGCTTTCAAGTCCAGCTACTGAACTGAGGCTGGACGAAATAAACCTAGACCATCCCTGCTGGGTGTTTGTCCAACCTGTTCTTAAAAACCACCAGTGTTGAGGATTCTACAGTCTCCATTGCATACCTATTCCAGAGCTTAATTATCCCTTTAGTTAGAACATTTTCCCTAATTTCTTACCTAAATCTCCCTTGCTGAAAATTAAGACCATTACTTTTTGTCCTACTTTCAGTGAGCATGGAGAATAACTAACTACAGTCCTCTTTATAAAAGTCCTTATCATATTTGAAAACTGATATCAAGTTCCCCCTAAGACTTCTTTTCCTGAGACTAAACATGCCCAATTTTTTAACCTTTCCTCGTAAATCAGTTTTTTCAAAACCTTGCATTATTTTTGTTGCTCTCTTCTGGACTATCTCCAATTTGTTCACGTCTTTCCTAAAGCTTGGCAACCAGAATTGGGCTCACTAATCCAGCTGAGCCCTCATCAATGCTGAGTAGAGTATAACAATGGTCTCTCATGGTTTGCATATGTCACTTCTGTGATTACACCCTTTTCTCACCCCCCTACCACTTAGCAGCTGTTCTCCATTTTGCAGTTGCACATATGATTTTTCCTTCCTACGTGAAGTGCTTTGTACTTGTCTTTATTGAATTTAATCTTGTTGAATTCTGACCAATTGTAATGATGTACATATGGTTTCCTGTTAAATCATGATATTAAAAGTTAAAAACAGTTAAAATATAAAGTTTGACATTGGAAACATTGATCATTAAAGAACTAACCCTGTATTATTATTATAATTAATGTTATTTAGTCAGTTCAGTCACTAATGCCACAGGACTCTCGTTGTTTTTACTAATGCCATATAATTTCATAAGTTCCAAAGGGGTAGCTATGTCAGTTTAGTTCAGCAAAACAAATAAGGAGTCTTATGGCACTTTTAAAGACTAACAAATAAACAATCATGCAATAAATAAATTTGTTAGTCTTTAAAAGTGCCACAAGACTCATATAATTTCATACTTTACTATGGGTACTATTATGAACTGAACAACGTTGATTTAAGCAAAGACTGGAGGGATTTCTTAGATTGAAGATTTTTTTTATGCACTGCAAATAGATGGAGCTAGAAACTAGAACAAGTATATAGTATAGTTCTGAATACAAAAATAAACACAGTTTCGATGAGATGAGGTCAGGGGAGTTCTAAGAAACAGATAGCGTGGAGCAGTTCTAATTTGAAGTTTTACTCTGAAAGGTGACTTTGTTAAAACTAGCATGATGGGATTCTAAATTCATTGTCTCTTAATGAACCCAGATCAAATCTTTTCAGTTCACAGGTTGTGAAAAGATGGATTTAACTGCCAGCTCTGAAAACTGTCTGGCATCAGAGAGCCAAACCGCTCTATTGCTTCATGTACCATTCACTGGTAATAAAGATTCTCTGGGCCAAACAGTACCCTCAGTAACACCAGTACAACAAAGACATGGCATAATCTGAAAACTGTGAAGTTTCACAAGTGAACCTGCAAATGGGATTTGAGTTAAAAGATGTGACGGGACTATGGGCTTTAGGCACTTAATGCCCTTAAAGCTCCTTTGAAAATCTGAGCCTTATTCAGCTATTCTGGAAGCAAAGAAAAAATCATGCTTTTAGGACATGAACATGGCTTTCAGACTAGAGCAATTATTTCCCTTTTCTTACCTAATACATACCATTTCTCTACACTGAATCTGCCTTGGCTCATGTCTGTTGCTTCTTTAACATCTCTAGTGAGCTAGCTAGCTTTGCAGTAGCTGGATTCACAGTAAATGTGATCTTTGAAAAAGAGGATACATACTTTCTTTATAGTTGAAAGAGCACCTCCATTCAATTCTTAATCCCTTTCTCAAGGTGGCTGCTCTTTGTGTTACATGTCTTAATGTTCTGATACTCCACTGCCAAGCATTTACTGCATTTAAAAGGAAACACTAAAAATCTCAAAGCTGCTGAGGTTTACTAATTAGATTCATTAACTATATTTTAATTGTAAGGAAAATTCTTCAACATTTTTTGGTAATTCTCTTAATATCTTTTCATTAGCAGTATTTTTCAGCTATTAATTACCCTTTGAAAACATTCTGTTGTAAGTGGTCATGACTGTAATCTTAGTGCTACAATTGAAATTGTCAATATTTCCATTTATAAGACCTTAGATTCCAGGATGTTCAGGCACAGAATTTCTTTGTCATGTGCCTTAGAACATCCTGGACAGGAAAAACAATTGTGCACAAAAAATTTAAAAGACCGATTCAGGCATTTTTATAATGAAATCTTAGGGTAACATAATCCTTTACAAGGGGACACATTGCATGGGAACCAGGAAACACAAGGGCTATGTCTGTACTTACTAAAGTTGGTTCGAATTAGTTAATTCGAACTAACTAATTCAAACTAATTAGGAGGAGGGGATAACAGCTGTTTTTCATTGAAGTGAAGCTACACCCCTTCCCCTACCCCAAGAAGCCAGGATGGTGCTGGTGGATATCATTTTCATGGTCCAATACCAACTTTGCTGAATCTGTTTCATCATTCACTCTCTGGGAACCCAAAGAGTCAATGGAAATCACACATCATCTAATACAGTAAACCCCATGAGTGACATACATTTCTTTTAGCTCGTTCAGTAAGATAGAGAGATGAGCAATTTAATATGCATATAAATAGTTGAATCATCTTGTGCGTGTGTGTGTGTGTGTGTGCGTGCATGTGTACGTAATTTGCATACCCTTATTTACCACTATGTCAGTCCACAGTGTTATTACATAGTTCAGTGTAGGTAAACTGTCCAGAGCTTTACCATTTGCAAGGGTTCAGTTATTTACATTTGCAGTTGCATTATATATGTTCATTTGTTAGCCTGTGCATTATGTTGAATTTGAGACAATAAAATGTCAGCCATAGATTTTTTTTAAGGACCAGGGACCTATTAGATTTCCACCTTAGAAAGCTACTGTCTGTCAAAATAGCAGATACCATAGTGAATCTGTGCAATATTCATTATTATGAATAGCTTACTATCAAAAGTTTCATATTTGATATGAACTGTAGAAAGCAGGCTGATAGCTAGCAATTCATTAGTGAAACACCATATGTTCTAAGATTCAATTAAATGAGCAGGAGGCTGGTAGTGTCTTAAATACTTAAAAAACGAGTCCTGAACTGCTTTTAAGACTACAGAAAAAATGGGTAAATAAGAACAAAATGTGTGTGTTTAGGGACAGAATTAAATGGCCCTATACCTTGGTAATTGGACATAGATCCTTCCACATCAAATCACTACCTTATATCCAGTTCAGGCTGATGGTGACCAAAAGTTGTTACTGCATAATGGCTCTTATAGTAGCCCTTGCAAAACAAATGTATGGTTCCATTACAGTTCCGAGGGGTCAAAGACCCACCATCTATAAAAAAAAAATCATCACCAGAATTTACATACATTTGTCAACTTTTGAGGCAGTCTCAGAAGAGAAATCAAAGACTGAGAGGTTGTGAAGACTGAATTATTCTTTTAAAAGCTCATTCTTTAACTCTGATTTGAGACAAGTTGGCAGTGCAGTGTAAGAAGTTTGCACTGCTACTGCTCGAGTTATAATTGTTTTGTAGAAAGAGGAATTGAATCTCCAAGGCTAACATCTGGCACCTTTCAAAAACACTAAATTAATCATTCACTCACTCTCTCTCACTACCCGACAACAAAGACAGATGAATCCCCCACACAAAAACTACTCACTAAGCCCATGAATAGAGAAAGCAGTAAATTTACTGATGGCTAATAACGGCAAATACTTGGGGTTCAAGAAGGAGAAGATTAAATAATATCCACAGAACGATGATTTTCAAATATATGTGTACAGCTGAGTACACTAGAAAACCCTATATTGAGGCAAATACAAACACTGCACCATTAATAGTCAAGTTATGGATTTAAGGGATTGCAAATGAATAGTGCAGAAGACCATATTCCTAAAACTAATTACACAGGTAAGCAAATCTTTTTTATCCTAGGTTTTGGGCCCTATGAACTATGCTAAAATAAGAATCTGTTAAATGTGTTAAAAGGTATGCCTAGTCTTTATCCCAGTTAGGGTTAATGCTAAGGGCCATAAATATATTTCCTTTGATATTGTGTCAGTATTAAATAATTCCCAGATCCGATAGAGGGGACGAAACCCCACTGAGTTCTGTTAAGAACTGTATTGCAAAGTAGTAGTTTGGCCATCAGAACCTCTGGGATAAACCTTCATGCTTAGAACAATAAGAATCTAACATCAGAGAACTTAACTCATCTCTATCCCTATGTCATCTGCCACACTCGGTAGGTTATTTAAGTACATAAGTGTTTCTGTCATTGATATGAGATTTCCATGAAACTTGAGCTCCCTTTGTTATAAATAAGGGGGCTCTTGGCAGAGCATTCTCTGAGGGACCCCAGACTTTTGGAATGGACTGCAGATTTTCCTACCTAAATTGTCCTAATCTTCAGAGTCATCTGTAAGGTGCATCTTCGATGGGAACTTTTGGCCTGGTCTATAGTTAAAAATTTTACTAGCATAGCTATATCTATTACAGGCTTTTTTTTTTTTTTAACCCTGATAGCCATGGCAGGAAAAGCCTGAGTGTAGATACAGTTACACTGGTGCATTTTATGGAGAACTGGGATAATCTATTTAAGTATCAGCACTCTTTTACCAGTACATCTCTGTCTGCAGTAGAACATATTGCCAATGCTATAATGATATATCTATACCAGGGCAACCCTTCTATTGTAGACAAATCCTTTGAAGGGGGAAATGTTGTTTGAGGGTTGATGGTAATGAGGAAGGGATATTTTTATTTATATATACAGTACATCAGCTTTTGTTACATTTCCTGAAGTTGTTGCTGAATCTCTTTTGTATATATTTTAAGTGTATTTGTCTTTAATTATTAAGCACGCCTAGAGGATAAGATTGGGACCTCTTGTGCTTTTAGTGTCAAAAGTAACTAAATATGAATGAGCAATGCTTCTTCCCAGGCCATGCAACTCACTTTCCCGTAGGGAATTCCATAACACCTGGAATATGGCTTCAGGGAATGCAGCTGAACCTTAAATTAATAAGCAGCACATACAGTCCATGTATGTGGAAATAAGGAGATTCACATTGCCTCACACGAACTTCCAGACTAGAAAGCTCTGATGGTAGGGCCTGAGATGCAAATAAAGCTGAGAGTGATTTTACATTTCTTTTCAGAACAAAAGATGGCAACCATTAAATATTTGATGTCAGATTATTACAGTGACTTTCTGTTTTTATTTATACTTTGAAGAACATATGCACCAATGTTACCAACATATCTTAATATCCCACCAGAAAAGAGAATGGACTTTTTCAGAGCCCAAAATATAGATATCTATGTCACCTTCTCTTAAGGGTGAAATATGTGTTTACACATTTTTAAAAATTACCTTCTAGTTTCTTTTTCATGAAGAAATGTTTGAAACTTTAAATCTATTTGAATAATAGTCAGAAAAATATATAAACATTGTTAATGATCATCAACTTTGTATCTGACCAGCTCATAAAAAAATGGCTCTTGCAGGGAGAATGAATTAAATTCAGAGTACTGCCAAATGCAAATTTAAAATAATTGTGTTGAATATAGACCAGATATTAATGACACGTATGTATCAAGTGATAAAGCAATTTCCCCATGTGGCATCAAGATTTTAAATCTGAAATCTGAGACTTTAAATGATCTTCTTTTAACTGACTACAGTGTGCTGAATTTTATTAGACTAAATCAACTGCATTAGAATATCATGGGATTTTCTCCCACAGAAGCTCATGCAATAAATAAATTTGTTAGTCTTTAAAAGTACCACCAGACTCCTTGTTTGTTCTGCATTAGAATATGACACTGATTATGTTCTTCTTTTGAAATCTGAGTCTGGAAGTATTTTTCCTCCTTTCCTTCACTGTGGATTATCATAAATAAAAGCAAATTTGAATTGTAAATTGAACAGTATTGTGCCACCAGCAATGAAACATTAATGCCAGAAACTTCTCTGGGCTCTGTATTGTTGTGTTAATGAGCGGGTGTGGAATCAGTTGCAAGTCCACTCTCCACACAAAAATGATGGACTGCCTGGCTAAATAGTTAAATTGGTATTGTTATTGATAAATATTACAAAGCTGATTTTTGGCTATTTCATTGCATAGCAATTGTCCTTTATATTTACATATTATGGGTCAGAACCTCAGCTGGTTTAAATTAGTATAGTACAGTGACTTAACGAAGCTGTTTATTATTACAGTAGTAGATCTGCTTTTTCCTCAGTATTGTAATTATTTTGTCTTTTTGGATCATCATAATGTTAATGCTTCTAGATTCATAGTACAAATTATTATAGCTACAATAAAGAAGACAAAACTGGAAATAAGCTTCACATATTTTTTATCATTATTTTCTAGGTGCTTAAAAGAGCTGATTCTTTGTGGCTTTCTCCCACAGAGAAATGTTCAGACAGTGTGATTAGATCTTCATACTCTTTTTGGCACAGTGGTTTCATAATTCAATCATCTCTGGCCAATTTTGATCATTACAATGCAATAACGTTTAAACGGCAAAATGCTCAACTGATATACTTAGTGTAGTCTCTTTAACTTCAATGGAGCACTATTTTAGATCAGCCCAGAATCTGGCCCAGAATATATATTCAGTCATTAGATTAAATTTCCATTGAAATTGCATTGTTTGTGTGTGGCAGGGGGTGGTATCCTGCTACCTGAGCTCATGTCATAGAAGCAAATCAGGGAGGCAGTGCTACATAGTGAATAAAGCAATGGGCTGGGACCCCAGAGTTGTGGCTTTTATGCCTGGTTCTGCCAATGACCTACTGTATTACATTGGCCAGTCATTGCCCCTCTTTGTGCCTCAATTTCCCCATCTGTAAAATGGGGATAATGACACTGACCTTCTTTGCGAAGTACTTGGAGGTGTACTGATAAAAGTGCTATATAAGAACTAGGCATTATTATTAAGCCTGATGAGGTGATACAGTAACAAACACAGAGGTTTGAAGTCTGGGGTGGTTAACTAGGGAAACAGAAATCTGCTAAATTTTAGGCTTTTCAGACACGTACATAGTTTGTTAGAATACCACTCCACAGTGGTGTTTAGTGAGACAAGTCAGACTAGATTAATTAATAAGGTCTTTCCTAACTGAACATTGATGTTCATTGATGTATACATTCAACTGGGAGCTAGTGCTGAATTAATTTAGTTCATTTATTAGGATGTGTTGTATAATGAAACCTGAAGAGGGAACAGAGGGATTTAAAATTGCTAAACATGCCAACTTCATCTTTGGAAAATGGATATTTTTCAAACCGAGTTTATTTTAGGTAATCTGGACAACCTCATCCATTAATATGAATTTATTCTTAGTAGTTCTTCATAGAAACTAGAAAGCTGATTCATATCTAGTAAGTTATTAGTGAGGCACCACATGTTAAAAGACTAGAGCAGATAGAAAAAAGGAAGAATGTGAGTTTTGTCTTGCACTGAATATTTTAAAAAATCTTTTCTGAAATGCATTTTGGATAAAATAAAAGGCACTGTCTGGTATGGAGTTATTTTACATCACCTGACCCCATGTTTTGTGCTCAAATGATTCCTGGCAAAAGCATAGGGGCTCTTCATATAATTCCTTCTATCAGCTTTATATTCACAGTTCTTAGTAGATCAAGCCCTTCCCCTTTCATAGTTAAACTGGACTACATTTGCTTGTACTGGTATTGGAGATGATCTTTCTTATCCCATTGAAGACCACTTACAACAATATCTGGTAAAGAAATAGTGTATATTTTTCAGGCACTAAACTAATGCCAATGACCAGGATAAAATAAGGAATATGTCTTTTTTTAAAAATGCATCTTTTCAGAGAATAGATTTAGAGTGAGCATAAAATAAACTACAGAGATTGGTTTGAGCCACAAGTTTTAGCTTTGGAATTTGATTTAATTCTGAATTTCCCCAACACACACGGACATTCCAGACTTAATGTCCATTTTGACCCATTAAAGACAGAATCAGGAAAATCAGATATGGCTCTGAATTCATCCTGAGTTTTGGGATGCTCAATTTTGTGTTCTAGTTTTGGCCTCTCTAGCTACTAAAATACAACTGAAACTAAACAGTTAATGAAAGCAACTAATTTATTCCTATATTATGCACATACTAGAAGACTTTTGCCTTGTCTAGACTGAAAAAACTATGTTGCAGGATCGATTGAGCGGGCAGCCGATCCCGCCTAGTTGATCCTGGAAGCTCTTTCCAGTAGACGCAGTAAGTCCATCCCTTCAAGTGGAGTAAGGCTTCATCAACTAGAAGGCCCTTCAAGACAGTGGAGCCTACTGAAGACACCACAATGAATAGGATTAATTAAGTTGCTGAGAGATATGCAATCTGCAGCATGTAGACTGTGTATCTTCCATCGACTTACCCCCCAGTCTAGACTAGGCCACTGAGGGAAATAGAAATAACACATTTCCGAGAGGAACACTAATTTCTGTGATTATAATGTTACTGTCCAAAGATGAAAGTTTAGGGCAATACATTGACGTAATTTCCCAAGAAAAGTTTTGGTTTTACTATGATGATGATTAGGGATAATTAGTCACTGTTTGTTTTATTAATTCTGCACTAAATGCTTGGATTATTCTCCACTGAAGTTTATTTATGTACTCAGTGTACGTGGCAATTTAGAGGGGCTTTGCTTGTTTATTCTCTGCAGAAGTTGGCCAAGAAATTTTAGATTTTCTAACTGTTCTAACTAGCTAGTTCCCCTGATCTCTGTCACCCAAGAATAGCTAGATGATTGGTATGACCCATTGTTTGTTGTTGGGGCTCTCATAACTAGCTTTCCTTAAGCGGCAAATATTAAAGGAAGCCACATGCTATTGGTTCTGGTTCCCTTATTGGTTGAATTTATCCCATGTGGTCATGCACAGTAACTGAAGACTGTTTGAGTGATTGAACATATCTAGACTTTTTTTTGCATGCGAGTAGTCTGCACTGCTGCTTTTCAATTTAAACGGTAATGGAAACAAATTATTATCTGTTTTCAACATTTGCTTTTTTTTTAATGTAACATGTTTTTCCTGTGGTATCTTACTGACAGACAGTGTGGTGTCAAGATAGACCCTCTTATTATGAACAGGAGCTATGTAAAGAAATGATATCACAAACTTACTACTGTCCTGTTTCAGCAGCCTGTGACTGTGCAGGCTGTTTTGAGCTTCCTTGTTTCTGACACAACAGGAAATTTGTCCCAGAAAACAAAAACCTGCCTGTAGAGTGGCATTTCTGTATGTTCCTTCCTGTATCTTTACTGTATGCCTATTGTACTGACCTGGTTGGAGCCTATGCAATAGTATATTTAGGCCACTGTGGCTCTGTCTTTAATATTTATCCTTTTTTTTTTACACTGATTATTTCACCATGTTTTCAAACTGCTATCCATCCTACTTGATTTTGTGTTCTAGTCCTAAGGGCATCTGCTCTCCAATCTTGATCAGAGATAACTTTAGTTCACAGCAGTTGGTTTGACATTTCATATTTGTACTGACTCCCTAACATTTAGGGCAACCGCCTTCTAAATCCTGTTCTTGTTTAACTGAGACCCAGTGCAGCAATGATCAAATTAAGAGGGAGAGCTATGTCTTAAAGAGGAATAAATACCAAAGGTCCAGAGCAGTCACAGAGGGACAGGCTTAACATCAGCAGCATTACTTTGTTATTTTTGGATACCTCCTAGCTTGTTAGGTTGGTCCCTAGCCAACCTCAAAGAATTGTCACAGGGAAATGTTTGGCTAATTTGACTGAAACAAGTAGGCAGTCAGAGATCTGAGGGCAAGCTTTGGAACCAGACTGCTGCTCAGGAAATCTCTTAAGTAGCAAAATTTTTTCTGATGTGGATTTCACAAGATGATATGTGAAGAAAAATAAAACAAAATAAATTAAGGCCCTCTCCATTGCTCTGTTATTAGCCCATGGAAGTTCATGTTTTTTCCTTCCAGCCAGAAAGTAAAATTGACAAAAGCCTTCCAGACAGACAGTGGAGAAGCTGTCATTTAAATTTGCCCAATGGAAAACTAAAAATTTTCAGTAAAATTTAAATTTCCCCACAGAAAATTTTGATTCTAGGAAAAGGAAAATTTTCCTTTAGAATAATTTTTGACTGAAAATTCCCATACAGCTCTAGTTACAACTTTCTTATATACTGTGTGAAATTGGCCCGCCTTGGGTACAATTCTACCTCAGTAGAGAGTATCACTATTTTAAGGCATGTGCTAGGCTTAGAACCTAAAAGAAAAAAGGTGGAGACTGAGGGAATTGGGAAGTTTTCTTCTAGAGATTATTGTGAACTGTCAATTTTTGTTTGTATTTCCATTTCCTGCAATTGTAGCTTGTTTCAACTAGCATTTTAGTGCCAAAATTTCAGATTTTTTAATTGGCATAATTCAACTGTTTTTAGTGGAAATACATTGCTTTCCACAACCTTAGAATCTGACATATAGTATATTTATTATAATGTTACTACAATTTTTAGTTTTATTAGGTAACCTTCATTTCCATTATTGCTGTGGTTAAAAACATTATGGCAATCCAACTGTAAATAAGGAGATGAGGACACAAAGGCATTCTTAAACTCTGTTCCTTAGGAAAAAATAAAAGAAAGAAAAACCACAGAAGACCTTCACTGAAAAGTTCTTTATGATAGGATAACTACTGCATGGAGAGTATCTTATTAAAGTTGCATAACAGTTTTTGAGCTTTGTCCCTTCTACAACATATAATATGCAGCAAATAATATCTCTGAGTACTTGAGAAGGGAGAAATCACTAAGAAGAACAAAAGAGATGAAAAAATAGCTCATTCTATTAGTTTTTCCATCTTCTCAGTTTGTGTTTGGTTTTCCTTTGTCAAATAGTAAAAAGAGTCCCTTTCCTCTAAGATCTCTCTCTTCTTGCATACAGCTTCTAACCAACATGGTACAAGTGCTTTGGAGGATAGGATGACCATTCAAAATCATTTGGACAAATTGGTAAAATAGTCTGAGGTAAATAGAATGAAATTCAATAAAGACAAGTGCAAAGTACTTCACTTGGGAAAGAACAGTCCATTGCACACATACAAAATGGTCAATGACTGCCTAGGAAGGAGTACTGTGGAAAGGGATCTGGGTATCATAGTGGACCACAAGCTAAATATGAGTCAACAGTGTAACACCATTGCAAATAAAACAAACACCATTCTGAGTTGTATTAACAGGACTATTGTAAATAAGAAATGAGAAGTAATTCTTCTGCTCTACTCTACGCTGATTAGGCCTCAACTAGATTATTGTCTCCAGTTCTGGGCACCTCATTTTGGGAAAGATGTGAACAAATAGGAGAAAGTCCAGAGAAGAGCAACAAGAATGATTAAGGATCTGGAACACTTGACTTCTGAGGGAACATTGAAAGATCTGGGTTTGTTTAGTCTGGAAAAGAGGAGACTGAGAGGGGACATAATAACAGCTGTCAAGTACCTAAAAGGTTGTTAGGAGGAGGAGGTAGAAAAATGGTTCTCCTTAACTGTCGATGATAGGACAAGAAGCACCTGACTTAAAGTACAGCCAGGGTGGTGTAGGTTGGACATTAGGAAAAAAATTCCTAACTGTTAGGGTGAATAACCATTGTAATAAGTTGTCTAGGCAGGTTGTGGAGTCTCCCTGATTGGAAGTTTTATGAGCAGGTTAGACAAACACCTGTTAGGGGTGGCTTAAGAGGGTACTTGGTCCTTCCATGAGTGCAGGGGACTGGACTCGATGACCTCTCATGGTCTCTCATTGTCCCTTCCAGGTTCTATGATTCCATGATTCTTTGTGAAGTAGAATTTAAAGTGTTACAAACAGATATTGTACCACCAAAATCACTGAGAGTTTTGCTATTAACAATAGTAGCAGATTCAGATACTTAACAAAACCACAGTTATGAACATCTGTCGCAGACTGCAGGACTGGACTATCTGAATGCAAAATCTAATCTCAGATGCAAAGCACCACACATGCTGTGACATGCTGCATCCCACGTACACTTGTGTGATGTTATCTGTGTATCATCCATGTTCACCCTTATAGTGTAACTGCATTTTCCCCAATGAAAAGTATGTTGTGTAAGGTGTTTTTGGAATGCTCATGACATACTGAATTTTACTGTTATGATAGCAATATCATACATATGTACAGATATGAAACTCTGTCATGTCATGTCCCCAAAATGTGTGTCTCATATGTCTTGAATACATGCAGACAAATATAAAGCTGTTTCTACACCCAGAAGAGGCATGCATCCAGGCATAATGAACTGGCCTAAACACCTGTGAGCACTTGGACTCAAGTGGAAGGAATCATGCCCATTTCCAGGCAGGGATGATCACCTGACTCCAAGGGGTGTCAGGGAAACTTCTCAACAGCTGAAACATCTTGGTCTTATGACTCTTCCCTGGAATCTATCATCTAAGCCAGTGGTTTTCAAACTTAGGGTTGGGATCCAGTAGTGGGTCACAAACCCTCAGGCACTGGGTTGAGGCATCCCGTGCCGCTACTGACAAAAGACTGGAATGCATTGCTCAAAGATGTAATTGCTGGGTTGCAGCTATAAATGATTTTTTTCAACTGGGTCCTGAAAAAAAGTTTGAAAAGCACTGTTCTAAGCAACTCAAAAGATTAAGAACTTACCCACAGGGAGGAGAGGTCTGACTGCAAGACATATTGCAGCTGGCCTGTGTGGTAAGCTTAATAGGGACTGAAACAGTAATATTACCTTAGAATAAGAGTTATCTTTTATTTGATTGTGACTAACTCATCGATTTAATCTTACTCTAGTCAATAAACGTATTTGTTTTTCTTTTTATCTATAACTACATATATAATGAGTGTATGAAGGGACCTCACTTGGACTGACAGAGCTGGTGCATATCAATTTCTTTGATAAATTGACAGACAAATGTAAATGAGGTTGCAGGGTGCATTGGACAGCAGTGAACCGTGCAAGACAACAATTCCCGGGGTTGCCTTTGGGACTAGGAGTGTTTGCTGCAGATCTATTTCATGAGTGGCTTGCTGGCATGTTCTGAGTGAAGGACCAATTACACACAGGAGACTGAGTGTGAGTTGACCCAGGGGAGGGAGGGGTGGAGTTCACACAGCAAAGAGGGGTAAGTTGGAGTTCAGGAGTGGAGAATTGGTGTGACACAGCTAGACAATAGGAGGGGAATGTCACATATGCTGAAAAGGGATTTAGGGTACCTTAATATTTATTGGGAAATAAACAAACCTTAACCAAGCCAGTGTCCCATTGTGCTAAGCATTGTAGATGGCTACTAAATGACAATTCCTGCACCAAAACATTTACTATCCAAAAATATTACTACTGTCTTGATAGGGAAGAACTGATTAAGAATATAAGAACAATAGAAACATTTACAACCAATGATGCATACTACTTGAATTCTTACCTGTTAAAAGTGGGTTTATGGATTGCAGTGGTACAGGGTACTGTGATAGACTTCAGGAAACTATGTTTTGTGGAATTAGGAAACAGAGAACCATATCCTGATGTTGTTACTCCTGCAAAACCATCACTGTAAAGACTTCAGGTGTTTGCTGTAGTAAGAAAGATACAGCAGCAGAAACTATTAAAATCTGCCATACAGGAGAAGGCCTGTAGTGTCCCAAAACCACCATATTTAGGGCATAAAGGTATGGAATTCCCCTGAACAAAAACATAAATGCAGCAAATCAGAAATGGTCCAAGGTAGATTCACAAGGAAATGCTCAAAATTCTAAAATTAAAAAAATCTGAACTGAAGGACTATTTGGCTTCATTATATATTTGTAAGGAGAAAAAATAGGAGCACCAAATAAGTGCAGAATGAGTCAATGCCAGCCAAAGGTAGGGAGGCGGGGAGAGGAAGCAGATCAATTGTTGCAAAAAATGAAATTAATGATGACTCGGAAATGTCTGTGATACTGAGATTGTGCTTTTAATATGGAAAATAAAGGGAAGAAATAGGGAGAATTAGGGAAGAAGGGCCTCATCCAAAGCCAGTTGAACACAGTGGAATCATTCCCACTGACTTAAATGGGCTTGGGAGTAGACCCAAACTAAATAACCAGTAGCTGGCAGATAAAGAAAATCTGAACATGCTGCAGAGAACATGCCAGCCTGGTGATAGGCATTTTAATGTGTTAAGTGAAGTACTTGTTGAACTTGCTTTGCCACCTACACGCACACACCCACACATCCATACCCACACCCACAGGCTGTTTAGCTTCTTAATCACCCAATACTATAGACTAAATAGGGCACTGGAGCTGACAAATGATGGATTTAACTGAACACTGGGGAAAATGGTGCATAGTTCCTAATACTCCATAATTAAGGAGGATGGGGAAGGTAGCATGATTGTCAGATATGTGTTGCATAAAAATCTGTGTTACGTGATATTTCCTGATGCCAATACTGTTAGAGGAAGAGGCAAACTGACACCCACTATTCAGAAAGCAATGTATTGCTTCCAGCAACTTATTGCAGTATTTTATTCAAAATCTGAACTCTTGGGAAGGTACTTTTCCCTCACTAGGCTAAGGTTTTCAAACCTGCACATCAGCAGTCAGAGCTGTTAAGGCAGTAAATTAAAGATAATGCTTGAATTTTTTTTTTCTGTTCTTTTTTTTCTTAAAGTCTTTCCAGAAGTGATTAAAGTCTGACCCATACAATGCTCTTCACTTCCTGCCCACACAAATACAAGACAAAAAACAATATACTGACTGTGTGTTCCACATGTCAACTCTGCCTTGACATAAGAATTATCCATGTGCTAATAAAAGGAAAAGAAAATGATCAGTGGTAGACTCAGGAAGTCAGTCATCCATTAATTTGTCTTGGCATGAGTCTGTTGACCTTCAGAAAATAATGAAAAGCTAGTTTAAAAAGGGCATTGGAATATTTCAATTTTTCAAATAACAAAACAGAAATCATGAAAGTGTTTGATTGTCAGAGGTACCCCTATTGGAAATCCTTTTGAATAACAAACATTACTGTAAACGTTAAGCACCTCACCAATTTTTATAAATTTAAACTTTCAATTCCAAGTGCTCAGTGAGATAGAAAAGTAGCACCATCCCTTTTTACAGGTGGACAATAAGACATAGGATGATGAAATACTAGGTCAAAAAGATTGTCATAGACCCAGGAATGGAGTCCTAAGTCAACATTTCAGCTACAAGACTTAATAATCTTCCTTTCCTAC
>ML685876.1:3997908-4033482 GCA_007922175.1 Pelusios castaneus
TGAATAAGTGAAACCACTCCCTCAAGTGGTACAGCACAATGAATATGTCATGCTGAAGGGGAGTTAGGAAGTTGACAATGAGTTGATTCTGAGTAGCTTTCATAATGCTTGTCGACTGCCACTGAATTATCCTGGCAGTGTAGACCAGGCCTTGTTTTCTGATGAAGCCACGGTTTCACTAACTGGTTCCTTTCCCTCTTATCTAGTCCATGTGAGAAATCCTGGCTCCTTTGAAATCAATGTCTATTTTGTCACTTCTTTCAGTAGGATCAAGATTTCATCCTTTGTGTTTTCTTCCCTGCTTCTCCTCCTTTTTCCCAAAATTATTCACCATTCTTCATTCAATGACCTCTTTAAGAAAGAGCCACATCTGTAGCCTTTCATTGTGAATCATCTAAACTCATTTTTAAAAAAAAATCCATACTTTCTTTTAGATTGTATCTTTAATAGGTCAGTTAGTTTGTAGTATCTGGTATTTACTTGGCTGTACTTATCTGTCTGACTTGAAAAGGGACCCGCTAAGCTAATACAGTTTTTGTAAACTTTATCTCTGTCAACTAATTTTATACTGATCTTGCTAATCCTTGATCTTTTAGAATGGCCAAGGAAAATGCAGTCACTTAATCCTGGGCCTGAATCTGTCACAGTTACTCAATCACTTCAAGCCACAAATGTGAACCCCTTTCTCCACAGGATGATCAGTTATTCCCATTCATTGGGACTTTTCTTGTGGATAAATGTTTTCTTGTGTAAACTAGGGATTCCCACTCTGGCTCAGAGTCGTGTTGTACTCAAGATAAGGGTCGTAGAATCCACCTTGATTCTTTCAATCCCCTTCTACTTCATTAGCAGCTGAGAGATTAGTTCCTGAATGAAATAGCTGTTGTGCATCTTTTTTTAATGGTCATTTTAAAACTGTTGTTTTGTTCTGCACAGTTGTGCTTTCTATTGCTTATAACAATCATTAATGCTTTTTGAAGTATTGCATTTATTTACTCAATGTTATTCCAAATCTGTTCTAACCCTCCCTGAATCCGAGATGCCTGGGTGCCTGGAAGTCTGATGAACATCAATGTTCATGGATGGTTAAATAGGCAATGAACTATTCATTCACTTCTGTATTGAACATATTGTATTTTGAAAGATGTAAGAACAAATATATTTACTTTTAATGCAAAATAGAATGTGAATAGATTTAGAGAGGGCAATAATCAGAATAGATTACTGTCTGAGTCCAATATGAGGTAAGCTTTGCTTGACCCTTGGGCAGGGGCAGAAAACTAGAAGTTGGTGTTCCCTGAACACTCAACACTGATTCCTTTTCCATAAGCCTTTAGCAACAGGAGCTCCTGTTGTAACAGCAAATTGGCAGACAGATGCTCCAAGAACCAGCTAATGAAATGGCCTATACTTTTCCCCCAATGCCCATTGATGGTCTTTCTGTATATGTGACACATATACTACTGAAATTGGGACTTAGACGGGGACCTTGTTAGAGCAGAGACTGCAGTTCTACCAAATGAATGAAAAGATAGGAGGATCTCACTAGCTGAGCTAGCAGGAACTGTGCCAAGCTTTAATTAGATGGAAGTTTTTGTTAGTCTGTTTTCCTATATTACAGCTTGGACCTATAGCAGAGACTGAGGCTGGAAAATATTTTAATTCTAGCATTGTTTTTTTTCCTTTCTGAACTTACTTGAAATATCTGTGATTAAAAATCAGCAAACAGTTGTCCTTTTTAATGTCAGTATTCTTTCTGCCAAAAGTAAATACATAATTTATACTTCTCTGCAAGGAAGATATAGTCAAATGAGAACTGTTCCTAATACTTACACCATTGAACTACTACTTCAAGGTAAGGCATTCTCTTAGGAAAGAACAAAATACAATTAAACCTGATAGAAAAAAGTCCTTGTGATTTTTTACTTTATTTTTTTATTATTTTTTTTAAATCAGTCATGCCATATGAGAACTTCAAGGTTCCCTTGTTTCTTCTGAAAGTTCTGCTCTTCACTGGTGCAGCTGTTGTGGTAATAGAGCTCCAGTTTTAGGTACAGATGTAGTAGAAGTTTCAACCAAGAAAGTCAAGAGGGCAGTGTTCCACTTAGTACAAAGCTAAGTCCTGCAAGCCTAAGAAAATGTCCAGGTACCTAGTGTGGTGAGAGATCACATTAAATGAATGCCCCTAATGAATCTGACAGCTGCATTCCTGTATTTCAAGATGGTCTCCTTCTACAAAGAGGTGGGGCTAGTGAGTTGGGTTCATAAAGCTATATTTTGGACTTTTTTTTTAATTCTAAAGGCAGTCCATGTGTGCATACAAAAAAAGAACATGTAAATATATACTTTCTGTGTGAACACCTAACCTATTGGGCATCTAAATATCAGCTTGCATTCAAAATGCCAGTTTGCCTTGTAATTTCGGTAACTGTATATAGAAATGAAATAGCATGAGTGCACACACACTCCTTAAAAACAAACAAAAAGAGACCACAACATTGTGGTGTAGGAAAGCTTAGCCAACTTGCCCATATTGGTAAACCAACAAGTTTTACAACCAAGGAAAATGTTCTCATATATTTTAGAAACACAATTATTTTGTATTTGTTATTATTATATATTATAGCAGTAGAGTAATAAAGTATTCAAATATTATAGTATTTCAGTACTTTTGACATTTTGAAAGTAGAGCTGGTCAAAAAAATCCTTATTATTATTATTATTATTATTACTACAAAAAAGAAATTATTTCCTTTTCAGATCTATTTAAAGGAATATGCCATGGTTTTATTCAGGTTTGAATTGAAAAGATGATCTTTAACTTCTTTGTTTCACACCTTTTGTAAATCCTCATTATTCCATTGTCCTCACAAGGCCTATTGATGCAAATTCTTACATCCCTTGAGTTCTCCTAGTTCAGGAGATCATTTCCATTAATGTTAATGGAACTACTTATCAAAATAAAGACTACTCACAGATATGCAGGATTGGGCCTTAGAATATCAAATGTTCCATACAGCTTTTACCAAAAGAATAGCCTCGTACTGTAGACTGATCTACTTAGTAACTAGATGAGACATCCTTAGTTAAAGGCAACTAGGAATCCGTTCATACATTTTCCCATCGACAGGCAAAGCAAATGGATCCTTCAAACAAGAATGATTTTTGAATGAGAACCTAACACGAATGAATTAAAATTTCCATTGAAGAGAAGACATTGGACATGTCTGCTTCATAAGAATCTCCATTGAAATGTGCACAAAATGGCTGCAATGGCAGTGGCTATCAGACTACTAACAGATTTAAAAGTGCAGTGAACAGAGCATAAAGATACAACAATTACTGCTCTGAAAGCTTAATGAATTCCTGGATGCTTTTAATAATGATGGAGTAGGATGGCTTCTTAGGAGATGGGTCTGATATGTTACCTGAACTGTTCATAACTGAGAATCCTCACAAATTAATATTAACAGCCAGATTCCTTCTTTCCTAAAGACTTTGATTTCCAGCTTTGGTATGGAAGGAGAGAGACTATAGGAGCTAATGACTTCCTCTTCTGGTAGAAACAAACTCAGCACCTTGCAGAACTGGGCATTTAAATCTGGCTCATAAGAATGAACAGCCTTCAGATATCAAATTCCCTGACCTTTTAAAATGTACAACTTTAAACTAACTTCCAGTATGCAACTTAAACAAAGAGAGAGACTTATTATGATGATGGGCACTGTATTTACTTTGCTGTAGGCAATAAGTGGATGGATAATAGCTCCCTGCCTCAAGAAACGGTTGTTACCATTCTATTAGAGTAAGCTGTAAAGAAACAGCAGTACTGCATGCACCTCAGCTTCTCCATTTCAAACAGGCTATCACGCTTAGCTGAGGCTTTTTCAAAAATTGTGCATTCATTGCGGCTCTTCTGGAAGCTTGAGAGTGTCAGATTCCTAGCCTGCTTGGGGAGCTGGGGGAAAAAGAAACTTTAAGCTATTTCAAACTGTTTGTTTATTAAAAAGCCATAATAAGTTCAACACCCTGAGAAAGCAACTGCTGCTATGACAAGCTTCTTTAAAAATCAGGGAATTGATTGTCTGGTGAATGGATGAGAAAAAGGTGACGCAAGGTTAAGCATGGCTGAAGCTGATATAAAAAAAGATGAGTTTTGACTGTATTTGCCTCTTCAAAAACAGGCACAGCATCTGCAGAACGGTTGTGCCATTCATAAAGGCTATTGAAATGGCCTGAAATGTGTTAAACTCTGACCATTGTTTGCAAGATGTATGATTACCAGTTGCATGGATTTGATTTCAGTCCAGCTGGAAGGACCAATCTCCTGCACTTGCATAATTCAGCGAGCAGCATGGGTAGATGGTGAGTCTGGTGCCAATAGACTTGACCTCGCAGGTGGGCTGGTATGCTGAATAACTTCTGATTTTCCAGCTTGCTGCTAAAAAAAAAAAAAGGCTGGGAGTAAAAATTAATAAAGGGCTGTGAGTGAACAGTGCTTCCTCATTGAAATCCAGGTTTAGCAGAGGACCCTAGGGACAGAAATGCCTTCTGAGTTTGAAGGGAAAGCAAGCTGATTTTGTCAGGAGCCCTGTGGCAAGGTACACAAAAGCAGGATGGTGAGTATATAACAGGAAATATAATTCTTCATATTCTGATGAAACTGGTCAGTTGTAAAGGCCACCCCCTTCAACAGGTGTGATTCAGCGAAGCTGAGGAAAGTTAAATATTTGGGCATCTATGCAGTCTGTGAGAAAGCAGTTATCAAGCAGTCATTAGGTAATTAGACCCTATCATATAAAATAATAGGGCAGATTTTAGTCTGCTAGAAAAAGAACACTCAAAAATAGCTCTAAAACTGATCTCAAGGGGCAGCTAGGGATTTTTCTGGCATTACGGAATCAGTGGTTGTTCCAAGATTATGTGTCACCTCTTTTGGTCTCCTAGTGTAGTAGATGTTCTGGGAATGGGAGTGGCCAAACAGAATTCTGCTGCAGCAGTCCCCAGCTCCAAAACAGTCCTTTCAAATGCATGGCAGCAGAATGTAATTTAGAGCAGGGGTTCTCAATCTTTTTTGTTCCGTGACATGATTGGCTGGAAGGCCAATTGTGCCTGACACAGGAGAAAAAAGCCACCACTGCCAGCAATTTCGGTGGTGGCTCAACCTGTACAGGCTCCCGCTGCTGAAAAAAGCCACTTTTGGCAGTGCAGGGGGGGAAAAAAAACAACCAAGCAGCGCTGATCTCTGATGCTGCCAGAAGCCCCCATCACCCCCGGGGCTTATTCAGGGGCAACGCTGATCACCACTGCCAGAAGAAATCCCCCACCGCCAGCTTTGTTTCAGTGGCAGGTTGGATTCTCTCAGCAGTGGGTGGAGTTGTGGCAACACACTCAGCTGTGTGCTGCAATACACTTTTGATTTAGAGGTGCCCTGAGGCTGCTAACAGTTATACCAAAGACAAATCCAGCCTCTAACAACACTGGGAGACTGCAAAGTTAGGAGCTAGGGCCAAATATCTATTCATCAGACAATTTTACTTGAGGCCCACGAATGATAGTAATATCTGAGTTAACTATTTTAATTATTACATAGCTCTGTGAAAGCCTGCTACACTAGCTCATAACAAGAAAATGAAGTACATCATAGAATGGCCACTTAAAGTACTTACATTTTGGAATTACTACTGCCTACCTGGCCTTATCATCTTAGAATTTTATAATCTATTTATCTGTGATGTTGAGCTTCATGGCTCTGCTATATATATATCCTATGGACAATTTTAAAATGAATTTTTCTTCTGTTTAAGAGTCTAATGTTTAATTCCCATAATCTGTATGCTCTACATGTTACACCTTGAAAAAATGCAGAACTGTGGATTAAAATCATAAACAGTTACATTTGTAATGTCAAAAAAACTGTTTCTCATAAGGCACATTCACTCATCACCACATGAATATGTAGTGGACTTTACAATGATTTCATTGTTATATGCATCTTTAAGAAGACAGACTTTGAAGTCCTACATGGTTATGAATGGAGAATCATAGAATTGTACAATAGGAGTAATAACTCCAATTTCTAGGCAATAACTTTCTCCCCAAAAAGTATTGTATAACTGATATTTCTTTATTTTCACTGTCCTTGACCCTTGCAATCTGCCATTTAATCTAGGATTTAAACAATCTCATTTACCTTACAGTTTATATGTGTTTCTCATACAACAGCAAGAAAATTGATCGCCTTCTCCCATATAAAAAACCTGCTGTTTGCGTCTTATTGAAGCATAGCAGTATGACAGTCTGTGACAATTCCCCTCCATTGAACAAATTTAGAACTAGACCTTTCACTCTCATCATCTGCGTTTGCTCCCAGAACGAATTCCGTATCTTGGATTCAGCTACTGGAATGGCTGGAGGCTTAATTCCATGATGGTAGCTTGCAACCACTGAAGACACTTTGAAAGGCCAATAATATGTGTTCATGTTGCAATGACTCATCAAAGTGGATGTATTTTGTAATCTAAACAAACAATTTTCTCCTCAGAAGTTTAATAGTTACACCACTGGATCCCTTAAATACACATTTTTATAAATATTTGTCAACTGGCTTATATAGAGTTTGTAAAATTGGCTTAGTTGCATCAGAATGTGCACCATCTATGTATGCTTCAGGAAGGTAATGCTTCCTCTACACTTAGCACTGTGTTTGTGCTAATTTTTTGAATATGCAGTATTGTTTTAGCCATGCCAGTCCCAGGATATTAAAGAAACAAGGTGGGTGCCGTAATATCTTTTAGTGGACCATCTTCTGCTGGGAGCTAGACAATCTTTTGAGCTTACCCAGAGCTCTTCTTCAGGTTGACCTTGTCTGTCACCTTGTGTCTCTAATTTTCTGAATATTTGGGCAAAAAAAGGAGATTTTTAAAGGGCAATAGCAGTTAGGTGCCCAACTCCCATTAAAAGTCAACGGGAACTATGTGCCTAATTTCCAGTCTTCGTCAAAGCAACGTATTATTGTGAATGGATCTCATGGTTAATTTGGCCACATTTAAAAAGTGTTTTTCTAGCTATGGCTCTAAAAAGCAGTTGACAAAACAATATAATAGCCAGATCTGAATGCTCTTCTTCACACAAGTAACTGTTACTCATGCAAGTAGACCTATTGAAGTAGATGGGTCAACTCATGTATAAAGATTACTCATGTCTGTATTTGCATTATTGGCCTCAGTGATAGCATCTTTTGATCTAGCATCCAAGCTTTGTTTTTGTTATGTGATGCCTGTGTTGAGACAATCCCCATGAAAATTACCAATGAAACACAGTCAAAAGCCTAACATACTTAATTTTACTGTTGAAAGGGGGCATTTTAAAGAAAATAAACTATATACTCACCTCCCCATTTATCTAATGCTTAACATTGGCTGAGAATTGTTTGTATATTATAAATGATATACTAATTTATATTGGCATTGAGGGAGAGTTGTGCTGTGGCCATTTATACATTCCACTTAAAAGCTCTACTGTATTTGATATAGTAGAAACCTGTAAATCATGTACCTAATTATCACTCAATTTTTTTTACACCAATATTAATTTCAGAGAGTCCATTGAGTTATTTTCCGGAACATTAAATAAATACATTCACATAAGATATTTTTGTTGGATTTTTTTTCCATTGTCTTTTCCTTTTGAGGCCCTAAAAGTTAATTTTAAGGCTATTCTTGCAGAAGTCATTCACTTCAGAGATGGTAATTATTAAAATAGTGTCACTTTAAAAGTACTTTGTATAGTGCTATTCAATTACATAGCACTTTGTGGAAAGACAAAGATTTCCTATACTGAAGATATTACAGATTAAGGCAAAACATAAAACGAAATATTAAAAGGAGGGGGATACTGGACTTACTGGAGAAAATGAATTCTTGAGAATGGGACTTTAAGAGATATTTGAAGAAGGAAATGGAGAAAGACAGTTAGATAAAAAAATAAGAGGCTATTGATAGAGAGCTTGAGAGAGATTGGGGGAAGCAAGAACAGAAAGGCTATGTTTACACTTGTAAAGTTAAGTCAACTCTGTTAAGTCAACTTAACAAGGTTGACTTTAAGTAGACTTAGAGTGGCTGCACTTTAAGTCGACTTAAGTTAATCTTGTTAAGTCTACTTAACAGTAGACATAGCCGTCCACACTGGCTTTAAGTCAACTTAATAAGTCGACTTAAGGCTTAAGTCAAACTTCAGAGGTGGTCAAATTCCAAAGGGGTAGCCGTGTTAGTCTATTGTAGAAAGACAACCGAGTCTTGTGGCACTTTTAAAGACTAACAGATTTATTAATCGCATGAGCTTTCGTGGGAGAAAATCCCACTTCGTCAGACGCTTTGAAGATAGGAAAGTTACAGAGTGGGAGGAAATAAAATGCAGGGGAGTGTATGACATAGCATCAGGTCAGGCTGTAACAGCAAATCAAAGTAGGTGTTAGGATTCAAAACACTGGGGAACAGCACATAGAGGAGGGGGGAGGTCAATTCACTTGATGTAATGCGAGAAAAATCCATAGTCCCTGTTTAACCCCAAGACAACTGAGTCAAATTTGCATATAAATTCGAGTTCTGCAGACTCTCTTTGAAGCTGTGATTTGTTATTCATCTGTTTCAACACAGCTATTAACAAGTCGTTAAGGGAGTGAGCAGGGAGATTGAAGTGTTCCCCTACAGGCTTTGCAGTATTGCAATTTCTGATGTCAGATTTGTGTCCATTGATTCTTTGGCGCAGAGACTGTCCTGTCTGTCCAATATATAAGGCAGAGGGGCATTTCCGGCACATGATGGCCTAAATCACATTGGTGGATGAGCAGGTGAATGAACCCTTGATGGAGTAGTGGCATGATTAGGCCCTGTGATGGTGTCATCAGTGTAGATATGAGGGCAAAGTTGGCAGCGTGGTCTGCTGCAGGGCTGTGTTCCTGTTTTAGTGTTTCTGCTCTGTGATCTGTAGTTGCTGGTAAGTATCCTTTTAAGATTAGGGGGCTGTCTGAAAGCAAGGAGAGGTCTGCCTCCCAAGGCTTGAGAGAGTGAGGGATCATCTTGTAAAATAGGCTGTAGATTTTTGATGATGTGATTCCACCAATGTGATTTATGATTTAAACCTGTATATAAAGCTGATTGTTGGCGTGTTAAACCTGTATATAAAGCTGATTGTTGGCGTGTTACCCAGTATGAATTGTCTTTCTTGCAAGTAAATGGGAGGTCAGTTAAGGAAGTACCAATGACTCATCTAAATATTTGAATAATCAAAATACAATCTAGATTCCAACAGAGTTAGAGACTTAGCATAACCCATTTTACATGTGAAAAACTACATGCATTATACATGGTAACATTCAATAAAAAAGCATATTTAGAATGATAAGTGGTAGTCAGACTTGATGGTCGCTGTACCATCTCCCCTTGTATGGAGGATGAGAGATTATGTTGTCTCAATATTCACCAATGCCGTCATTCTTTTTTGCACTCTCAAGGCAGGTACCATTTAGTCTGATATTTTCATATATCACCTAACACTTGTGGGCCAGTTAGAGATTAATAATAATTTAAAAACTAATATTCAAATATATCTGTCACTTTTCAAACATCTAAAATTGCCTCTTCTTTAGAAGCAAGGCTATCAGCTATGGTGTGGGCGGGGGTTTGGACATATTTTTAAAGCATGCCATCTTTGATCATCCTGATATGGGTTTTTTGCAGGGTATTCCTTCCTTTGAGCATGTAAGCAACAGTATTCATTGAACAGATATTTTCATAGTAATAGAGGTCAGTCCATTACTGCAAAAATGAAAACTAAAAGATGCTATCAAAGGGAAATTTACTGGCTGTGGCCTCCACCCCATGATTTTGTAGGAGACGAAAGGAAAGACAAAATAAATTTTAAATAGTGTTCTTTCTTTCATTTGTTCTCTCTTTCTTTCCCCAAAGCTACAGACGGACATTAAACATTTAAAACAAACAGCTATTTTGATTCTTTTCTTAACATGGATATGGCTTTTAATTTTTTTTTATTTGATTGTGTGTGTCGTCTGCATTTAACCTATTGGCAATGCACATGAATCTTACAAGTAAACTTACTTCCCAATTTCTGATGGTTCATTTGAGGTCATCTGCTTTTTTCCCTTTTGGGCGCCATATGAGGTATGGCATTGAACCATGTCTACATCATCATCAAGTTAAAAGGAGTGTATGTATAACGTGCTGGTACATTACCAAACAAAATGTAAAAGTTAGTTCTCAAGTTGCATTTGTACAAAATTTAAAATTATTGACCAAAGTATTAATTTATTCATAGAAGATGGAGGAGGGAAATGAAGAGGAAAACAAACAAACAAAAACAAATCAGGTCTCACAGGGGAACTAAGAAGGAAATTATTTATGGATTTGTATACTGAGATAATGGTAATTCTTCTAGGCAGTCCTTTAAATGTGCGTGTGTAGTATAAATGCTCATGCAAATATTATCTTATTTTGCATATTTGCTAACAATTTTCAATCCTAGACTGTCAATTGAAAATTGTATTTTTTTAAAAAAAGTCTATCACACTTTGGCTAGAGGTGCATGAAATTCTTAAACTTTGCTACAAAAATAAAGGGCTGTGACATAATTGGTTTCAACACCAAAAGTAAACTGTAAATATAACAAATGTACTCTAGAATCACCAACACAGTCAAGGGTCTGAATAAAGAGAAGGGTTTGATTCCCTTCTATGAAGATCTGCAGACTTTTCCAGACTAATAAGGAAGAAAATTCTAGAGTCAATGTTATTTTACAGAGAAATCCTCAGCCTGATTCTGATCCGACAATAGTTTTACTGTACTGCATCAAACAAAGAGTCCTGTGGCACTTTTAAAAACTAACAATCCCACTTTGTCAGATGCTTTGGATTTTCTCCCATGAAAGCTCATGCGATAAATAAATATGTTTGTCTTTAAAAGTGCCACAGGACTCCTTGTTTGTTTTGCTGACCTAGACTAACATGGCTACCCCCTTGGAACTCTAGTGTATGTATAAGAGTAGATAGATTATAATTGATGTATATAGAGTTACCTATGGATTATAATGTACTCTATCTGGATGACAAAACAACCTAGGTAACTGATAAATTTCACATCAAAGAGAAACTATTGAAACCATCAAATTGAACACAGAAATCACCTAGAACTTCAAGAACAATCAGTGTATCACCAGTGCTCTTCATTTATAAATATAAGAGTATGTCCACACTCCAGGCTGTGCAACAATAGATGCAATGGGACCAACTGAGCAAGTCGTACAGACCCACTGAGTCAATAAGAGATATCACCATAAGTATGTCAATTAATGTAACTTTCATATCTCCCACTGACTGCTGCTGCCAGGATAGACCAAACCTCAATGTGTGCAATTGCTACCCCCTCACCATTCTCTTTAACAGGCTATCCTGGAACAACCAGCTGCTACGCTAACCCTTGTCTTAGCCAGATACAGGAAAAGTAAATGTTCTGAGTATGATGCAAAGGAAATGTGGAGGTGCATGTCATTCTCCAGCTCAGAGGATATTTTAAAATCACATCTGTTCTTCAGGCACTTAGGCTGGTTTCTATAAATAAGGAGCACCCGAGTTTAGACCATCTTTGATATCAACTTGAGAGCTCTAGCTAATTCACATAACACCAAGAGTCATGAAACATTTTATAATACCTTTGCTGTGACTTTCAGAAAAGAACTAGAGAACTGTTGGTTCTCTTCAATATTTGCCTCTGTGAGGAATCCACAGTAGTCAATTGCTTTCTTACTGGCCAATAAACTGTCCTCTGTCATATCACTGTCCATCCACATTGCTGATAGACATTGATATGGATCATGCACTTAGCTGGATAGGAGCTACATGAAGCAAATCACTTGACCTAAATGAGAGTTAGGCATAGTCTAAAGTTAAGTATATGTTTAATTGTTTGCTTAACAGGGATACATTTAAATACATGCCTAAATTGTTTCCTGAATCTGGGCCTAAATTCTGAAGTAGATTCACTACATTATAGCCTTCATTTCTTTTCAAACACAAATTTCATCATATGCCTGCTTATTCAAACTTCAGAACATTCACTTACATATTCATGTAATATGCAAGCATGTTAACATAACCAACATGTTATCTTCCACACTTCTTTATTTTTTTTTATTACCCAAACACTGAAGTGTCCATACATTCATAAAATTCCATTAAATGTTATCTCAGACTGAAACTCTGTTGTGCTACAAACCTTGAGAATGTTTCCATGGAGATAGGACATATGATATTTTTGGGATCTCAGATTTCAGGTTATAGTGTTCTTTCACTTAAGAGGTGATGATGTGTGAGAGGATGGTTTTGAAGACAGAAATACAGTAATCATTACAGTAGGCATAATAATAGTGAATTAGAATTATTTCATGTAGAACAAGTCATGGAATTCATGGATGTTCATAAATATTTGCTCATTTCTCATCCCACTCTATAAACTGTGCAAATAATGAAAATATTCACCAAATAATTTATTTTCATAAGATTTTTTTAAAAATATCACTTATCAGCTCTCATTACCTGAGCATTGTTAACTTCAACTACTGTGTAGTTTTGGGATGAAATCCAGTGATAACTGTCCTTTATATTCTATATTAAGAAGAATACAATCACCAACCACTGCTTAGCTGTGATATGTCTGAAGCTGATGATGACTCATCTTGGAGAGCAACTAGTTTGACACTGAACGATCTGCTGTACAAATGTTCAACATGGGTCTTGGTAGGGCTCTGTGGTGTTGTGTGGTAGTTTTGAAGACATCTATTTTATGACACTACAGGGGCACAGCTACAGTGCTATAGATGTGCCTCTGTGGCAGCTGTAGACTAGACAGACTCCAAGATAAAGTGACACATTCCAATATATGTAGTTTTTGTGTTCCAAATCTTCATATTAAAAGGTTAATAGCTGCCACATTTTTGACCCTGAGGTATGCACTTCAGGCACTTTTCACACAGGCATTTTAATCTCAGTATTAATCTATTTAACAATACACTGCTTCCACTGAACAAGCATTTTATTAATAAATAGTACCTGGATAGACTTGAAGGCTTTTATGGTGTTATAAAATGTTTCCTGAAGGTTAATTTTATAGGTTTCTAATATTTGTGCTAACTTTGCTCTACCAGACATATAGAGATTTGGAAATTTATTAAGCTTCTATAATAACAAATGTTTGGTGGAGAATCAATAGGTCATCTCTTCATGAAGATTAATGTTAAAGACAACAGGCAAAGACTACTATTTGCATAGCACAGTGATATCTTATATGGCAGATGACTTCTCTCAGCTGGTTCCAATAATATGGAGGATCTCACAAGTAGGGCAGAGAAGTAGGATGAACATAGACTGGTCAAATCCAGGCTGAACTGGAATGCAGTCCAACAACTATAACTAGCTTCAAGCGAAGCAAAGAAAACTAAGCATCTTTCTGATTGATAAAGAAGCTGAAGAGAGAATGTAACAGAAGACCTGGGAACTATCAGTATGCGGTATAACAAGGAAAAGGAAAATTGATAAGATGGTTTTGAAGAGAGGTGAGTCCATGCTGCCTCTTTGATAAAAATCAGATACCCCCATGATAAGAGCCTAATCTAACACCTGTAACCAAGAAAAATGGGCAGACAAATCAGTCACCTTAACAGCAGAGGAGAGTTTGTCTGCCACAAAAGTTGTATACCAGTTAAACATGTAAAACTCCATTAATATGGATGAAGTTATTCCCTATAAGGCATAGGAAATAAATACACCAGAATAAGTAACCTTTATACCACTGGAATGCTGTCTGCATTAGGGGGTTGTAATAGTACAATTATTTTGGTAAATAAATAAAATCTCTAACTGAAATAGTCATACTGGTACATAAATCGTGTGTAGACCAGGACTAAGGAAGTGGAGTTTAACCAACCTTGGGATGGTGGATTTGGAATAAGAAAGTGAGGGAACCTTTTATTTTCATTTCAGAGGTGTTGAGAGAACAGTTCTCCCTGTATGAGCACAAAGACATTGGCTTTTCTTATAGATGGCAGTCCTGGTCAGACACTGCTTTGTGAAAATGTTAATGTAATCTTGCCTGATTTGATAATGAATTCCCTGACTTTGGATCTGACAAGCAGGTTTGGTTGGAGATAAAGTGGATGCTTTCTGGATAATAGGGATAGGTTATCAGAATGAAAAGGGAATAGTTCAAGGTGGACCATTGATTTCTAGAGAGAGAATCTATGTGTTTTCCTCTGTAGTGAAGATAAGGGAGCCTACCTTGACTGGGTTTTGCCAAGTCCAGAAATCAGGTATGTTATTTAGTTTCACCAATAGGTTGGTGATAAAGGCTGGAAAATTGAGTCACACTTACCCATTTAGGTTTAATCAATTTTAACCTTTATATAATTTCAGACGGAATTAATATCACTTGTAGTGCTGGACATACATAGAATCATAGAATTACAGGACTGGAAGGGACCTCCTGAGGACATCTGGAGGAGTACCCTGCACTTGTGGCAAACCAAGCATTATTTAGATGATCCTCGACAGGTGTTTGTTTAACCTGCTCTTAAAAATCTCAAATGATGTAGATTCCACAACCTCCCTAGGTAATATATTCTGATCTTTAACTATCCTGACAATTAAGAAATGTTTCCTAATGTCCAGATTAAAATGACATTGCTGAACTTTAAGTCAATTGCTTCTTGGGTTATCTTCAAAGGTTAAAGAGAATAATTTTTCTCCCTCCTCCTTATAACAACCTTCTATTTACTTGAAAACTGTTATCATTTCACCTCTGAGTCTTCTCTTCTCCTTACTGAATAAATCCATTTTTTTTCAGTCTTCCCTCCTCAGTCATGGTTTCTAGACATTTAATTATTTTTGTTGCTCTTCTCTGGACTTACTTCAGTTTGTCCACATCTTTCCTGAAATGTGGCATCCAGAACTGAACACAAAATTCCAGATGAGACATCATCAGCATGTAATAGAGCAGAAGAATTACTTCTCATATCTTGCTTACAAAACTCCTGCTAATGCACCCTAAAATATTTGCTCTTTTTTTTTGCAACAGTGTTACATTGTTAACTCATAGTTAGCTTGTGATCTACTATGACTCCCAGATCCCTTTCTGCAGTACTCTTTCCTAGGCAGTCATTTCCCATTTTTTATATGTGCAATTGATTATTCCTTCCTAGATGGAATACTTTGCATTTGTTCTTATTGACTGTCATCCTATTTACTTCAGACCATTTCTCCAGTTTGACCAGATCATTCCGAATTCCGGTAGGTTCCTAGTGATTAGCCTACAGTGATTGTGACCCCTAATGGATGGAATTCAGTGGGTGGAGCATCTCCGCCTAGAGGACACAGTGCAGGTAGGTAGGGGAACCTGGGACATCTCACTCCACTGGGTTCTGACAAACTGTTCTGGAAGGCTGCTTCAGCTATTCACATGTCAGTGTCTTTTACCAGCTTCAAGTCAGCTTCCCTGGGTCACTCCCTACCTCGATCTGCATCCTATCCAGCCATTGTCTGTCCCTGGGGAGAGTTGCCTTCAGGGCTTCCAGCCTTAGTCTCAATCACTGAGCATTGTGTCTCTGCCACTCCCTGTCTCAGTTTGGGCTCAGCTCGTATTTTGCATTGGAACTCCCAGGGCACATCCTCCTCAGAACTGCCTTGCCCTGCCTTGCCCCTAAGTGAGCCACCTGGATGACTTTTAAACCCCACCTCGAACAAGAACATGCTCAGCGCAGGCAGAAGGGCAGGGCTTCCTTTGCCCAGAGATGTTCCTTACTGCCCTCCTGTCCAATGAAGGGTTTGTACACCCGACACATGTCCTTGTCCAGTAAAATGTATCAAAAATTGCAGTGGATGAACCAAGGGGAGACACTGAAAGACAAGGCAGATTTGTGAGCTGGCATGGAGTGCAATGGCAAACAGCAGAGAATGAGGAGAAGGGTAATTCAGTATCAGCTAGCAAAAAGAAGGAATGAATGAAAAAGAGAGGCCAGTGAAACAGCATGATCAGCATCTTAGCAATATTAATTATGTGATAGCACTATCAACAGCTTAGCGATTTTTGAGTGGGGACATGCTAAATCGACTTAAATTAACAAGTGTAGACATAGCCTATGAATCTTAAACTTTGTGTAATTAATCCCTCCAAAGAAAGGAAAAACTATCAACCTCTTAAGAAAAAGAGTTAAGGGTGAAAGATGCCTGGAGCATGTCTCTTCTTATCTGAACAAACAAGGAGTCCTATGACACTTTTAAAGATTAACACATTTATTTATCGCATGAGCTTTCATGGGAGAAAATCCCACTTGCATCTGATGAAGTTTTCTCCCTCAAAAGCTCATGCGATAAATAAATAAATAGATTAGTCTTTAAAAGTGCCACAGGACTTCTTGTTTGTTTTGCTGTATTAGACTAACACAGCTACTCCTTTGGATCTTCTCATCAGGTGTTTCATAAGAGCTTCAAACTCAAGGGAGAAGCCCATCAGCCAGAGAGGGACACAAGTGGTAACAGTGCTGTGGTAGAAGGCTCTGAGAGAAAAATGATCTCCATTTTGGGAAAAATAACTCCATTGACATCATTGGAATTTTGATGATATGTTTTAACTGGCCTATATATAATGGTCAAATTACCATTGCTTTTGAAACTTTATCATTTTATTTAAATAAAAACAACAATAAAAGGGATATGAACTCAAAATACTCAAATAGTTTTCTTCTCTAAAGCTCTTATAAAACATTAACAAAAGGTTAATGGCACATGAAAGATAGAAAGCTTACATGGGATGTCAGGCACCATGCCTTAATTTACTTTGCTTGTTCTTAAGGCAAGTCCTTGGTAAATTAGTAAAAAGACATTTTGAAAAAAATCTTTGAAGGTTGTTTTTGTTATGTTAATCTCAGTCCTTCTAGTATGAAAGATGCAGATAAAAAAAAACTGTATTCACTCCTCCCTCTTTGTGCTGAGGATTCAAGTAGGCACACAAGCATCACTTTGGTTAATAATATACACTTTATTATTGTGTGTTTATATTTACATGCAAGGACATCACTTAAAGCAAAAGGATTTTTACATACTAATTTTATGTTTCCCCAGAAGCAATACGACACCTCCATCTTATGCTATGACATTTAACTTGCATTCGGTTATATAGGCAACACTCCAGAACTGTCTTAACTATTGGCAATGCTTATTAATGATAATTTCTCCATCAGGTACCTTTCGACTGTCATGCATCAGCAATAACTTTCAATATCTAACGGTCACTGGGCACTTGGCCCAAAATGTCCATCAGTCATTTACAGTGGCCTGATTTTCAAAAGTGCTGAGCAACTTCAGCCCACACTGAAGTCAGTGGAAGCTGTACTGCTAAACACCTTTGAAAATTAAGGCCATAATTTCCTAGCTGGAATTTAGTCCATAATATATTTTCAGTTCTCTAAAGAGTATCAATTTTGCTTCCAAAAAATTGCTCTGACTTCTCTTTCTGACTATGTGACCTCTGTTTGTCATGTAATTCAGTGTAAAGCTCCAAGGAGGCTTGTTAGTATGAGCCAGCCATTTCTAGACCTCCATCATTTGCATTTGGGGGTCATTACCCTAATGGACTTAGACACAACTAATTACAGAGGAGGTTTTACTGTACTTGAGCCAAAGTTTAAAGCTTTTCAAACAATATGTATGTCTGTGAACTTTCTTCTCATAAAAGATGAATATCCTGAAGACTGAAATACTCTTTTTATCTACAGAAAAGATGAAGTCCAAGGAGGCAGCTTTCTCTTACACTTCGCTGCCAATATTCATCTACCTTAATTTGGAAGGCCCCCTTCTTGGAGAGAAAAGGATAGCTCAGGCATCCACTTTAGTCCTTGATTTTTTTCTCCTGAGAAAGCCAAAGATCTGAAAGCTCTGGACTCATTTCTCACGTGTATACTATAAATAAATAAATAAATAAATAAATAAATAAAATAGAGAATAGCTCTGCAAATTGATGACAACAGAGTACATTGCATAATAAAAGTAATGCCATTTCCCTTCAGAAATATGTAATATATCTTAAAAGTAACCCAGGGCTGGAATCTCTGATTCCAATAATGCCATTTTATGTCATGTATGCTATGAAAAATGGTCAACAGGCCTCAACAAATCAATGTTTCTGGTTGCCGAGGGCAACCAGTTTTAGAAGTCTGTTGCCTAGTTCCACTGCAGAAATGTAAATGAGGAGTACCCTCTAGTGTCCAAAACTGCTGGTGCCTAACTGTGAGCCAATTTTATCCACCCCTGCCTTAAAGCAGCTGAAGATGGCCATTGGAGAGTTCCTTTTGTGGAAGAGAATTCTGAGCATGTGGAGATCTGATGGAGGTAGTTCCTGAGCTAGCCATCTCATACAGACATGCAGGTGAAAGAAGGGCACACTGGGGATTTTAAAGGGTAGTATTTGGATGGAAGAGGTAGGGGGAGATTATCATGGTGTAGTACGGCTTTTCTACATTTGATCATCCAATGGCTTAATGTCCCTGAAAAATAAAGCTGAGCAGAGCAGCGACAGTTTTAACTATTTTTACAATGGGAAGGTTTCTGAAATCCTAGAAGACTTGCTGGCAATTTCTAGAGAGCAAGAGACCCCTAAATTGAAAACCTGATCTTTTCCATCCGAAAACTGGCCTTTTGACAGTTCCATTTTGTGAAATTTTTAAAAGGTTTTCTTTTCATTCCAATGCAAAAAAGAAAAACAGATTTCAAAACTTCAAAAGTTGTCATGAAATGGAACTCATATGTACTGGCCAATTCTACAAAAATATTTCTTGCTTGTGGCATGAGTGTAGTATTGCCCTTGTGCAGCTGTGAATTAGGAAGCCTCAGCCAGTTCCTTGTATCTTCCCTTTTCTACACTCTCTGAATTGAGCCCCCAATATTTATCTTTAATTCTGTTCTTTCTGGGGTAACCAAAAGGCTTACAACATTTGGAATAATTTCTCTCTTCTCTTTGAACATCAATATTCATGTTTATATTCTGGTTGGTGGCTGCCAAATTGTCAGCATTTTCTGCTTGGGAGGGTGAAGAAAGGATTCTAAACATGTGGAGAGGGCACTACTTTCTCCAAGAAAAATATCACTTTTAGAGTCATTTTTCTCAGACCAGTTTCCTGAAGACCTTTAGGAACTCACCCAGAAGGCTTCTCAAAAAAACTGTGGTGAAGCACTATATTGTTAGAGACTTTAACTCTTCTTTACACTTGTCTGATCCTAGGCTGGTTATGATCCAGGCTGCTCCCTTGGGACTACCACAGGCTTAAATCTAAGCACATACTTAAATGCTTTTGTAGATCAGGTCCTTAATAGTCTACATTACATCGGCTGATAATGGCAAGGCAAAGCTATTTTAGCAGCCATACATTTCTGGGACATAAAGAACCTCTATCAGTATTGACTTTCCCTTGGCCTCATTGCACCTATGCCATCTGACAGGAAGGAGGTGGTATAAGAATGATTATGTGGACCTATGCTAGTGGAAAGTAGGATTTCTTTGTCTAGCTACTCTGGTGTAGGGAGACAGTAGGAGATGTTGTGACAGAACGCCTATTGGTGCTCGCAGCCCTCCCCAGGAGTGACCCGGCCCAGAGAACCAGCTGGGGCCTATTTTTTTTTAGTTTTTGCTTGCTTAGGGTGCTACGCAGTGCTTTGCTTGCTTATAAGAATAAGCTCGATTTTCCCATGGAGTCAGCTCAGCAATGGGTCTGAGTATGTGAGGGATGCGTGGGCCTGATCATCCCACCTTCCTGAGTTGCTATATGATAGCATAGCCCTGATAGGCAGCGGACTTCACCGCAGGGCCAAGGCACCACGGAAACTTCCTCGGGATCATCCGCAGTAGTCCAGGGGGCCCCAATTGCTGAAGGGACATAAGCTTCTTGCCATTGTATTCCTTGCTTGCTTAGGGTTTCTGTCAGCTTATCCTGGCATTTAATAAATACTTTTAAATGGTTTCTAATTGTATCTGGTGAATCCAAAAACAAACCTACTCTTTGGGGTAACACCTGTGTTTTGGGTAGGGAAGCTTTGCTTTTATAGCATGGAGAAAAGGGTCCTGAATGCAGGGGAGAATCTGGGTTTATTCCTTTATCAAACACAGCTAATAAAGAAAGGAAATAGCATTGCATTGAATAGTAATACAATGATAATTGTATATAGCAACTTAGTTTCCAGACTCTCCTCCCCTCTCCCCATATAGTGCACTCTGGTCTTAATAGGCTAATAGCCTTTCTCATAGTAGCTGAGTTAATTCCTGGGCATCCAACATGTCTTTTAAAATTATTTTGATAGTATCAAAAGAGCATTCTTCCTCAACTGTACTTGGCTGTTTAATTTATGAGGAGTGCGAGATCTCAAGTGACTGTCTTCCTTCTCTGAGATAATAATCACTGCACTGATATAGAAGCACAGTGCTGGTAGCAAGAAAATAATGAATTTGAGTAGTAGGAATCATTATTTTCAATAAGTGAAATATTTGTATCTCTATAATAGAGCTAAATAAATTGTGAAAAACACATTTGTGAACATTTTGATTACTTCTGAATAAAATTTTGTCCACCTTTTCTTCTTTCTTCATGAACGTTTGAGTAAATGCTATTTTGTTTACACACATGCCGATCAAAAGCAAATTTTTCAACTCTGTAGTCAAGAATTGCTTAATAAAAATTTGAAAATGATTTCATCGGTTTTAAAAATACTTCCTTACAAAACTGGGCATAAAAATACAAGTGTTACAATATGCTATTACTGAAAAATTGCTTACATTCTCATATTTACCATATAAAATTGAAATATAAATGTTGTACTTACATTTCAGTGTATAGTATATAGAAAACTATAAACAAGTCATTGTGTGTATGAAACTATACTTGTACTTCATCAGTACTTCATTTGTACTTCATCAGTGTTTTTTTACATAGCCTGTTGTAAAACTAGACAAATATCTACATGAGCTGATGTACTCCTTGGAAGACCTCTGTGTACTCCCAGGTATCCTTTGTTAAGAACCACTGCTCTCTAAAAGAGGAAATGTGCTTGTTCAAATTACACATTTTGACAATTCAGTACTTGTGTTATGATCACCTAGCTCACATGGTAGTCTTTCTTTCTCTGACTGGGTGAATGAATTAATAAAAAAAACAGTCCAATTGATAAATTGTGAACAGAAAAAAGAGCTATATTAACCAAATAAATTATTCACTGCAAATTGTTTATATAGTTCTCTCCCTTATTATCTCTATGTGCATGTAACAGTTGAATTAACAGAACTGTTTTCTTTAAAAATGTCTAGCTAATGTTGTTTGCATCAAATATGAAAGCTAGTGAACTAACACATTTACTACGTTAATAGTAATTAATGCTTAAAGTTATCAGTGAACAATTCTAAAGAATATCCAGTAAGTTCACAATATATACAGCACATCAAGTTAATCCAGAGGATTTAGGGAAATGGTATAGTGAACAGGACATTTTCTAATGCATGAATAGACGATATGGATATCATAGTATTATTCTATTTATACTTATAGTACACCAGACAACTTAGTATTGGTACTAGATATTCAGACTAAAAGTAAACAATTTGTTAAAATAGTTGTGTTTCTATTTATGCGCAATGACAATGAATACAATTTAGTTTCAATAAGAGTCTAGTATAATATAAATAAGGGGATAAAACAGCACTCTATACAAGACATTATCTTTACAATATAAAATATAATATAATATAATATGTTTGATTAATGAAGAGTATGATCTGATATAATTGAAGAAAGAAGAGGAAGTATAGCAAGTTATCCTCTTTACTAACTAGTGCCAAGATCTAGCACTGAAATCAGTGGGGTGGTTCATATGTTTAAAATTAAGCACACGCTTAAGTGTTTTGTTCAGTCAGGGCTCAAATGTATTTTGAAAACTCCCAGGCTCCTTGCTTTGATCTATAAATAATACAACTGGATTTGAGGAACAATTCTTTATCTTATCAGCTACAAATGCTTTGGTTAGAAAATGTAGCAATTTCAGTAGGATGGGAATATCTATCAAGAAAACCAGCCATGTATAAGGAGCAGAAGTTTCAGAAGGCCAAAGTGGGAGGGAGGTTACTGTGACAAATTACTCCAGGAAAATTCCTTATTCTTTGTAATGTGGGGGTTTTTTTTGTTTTAAATTCAGCATTTCAAATCATTCAATTTCAATATTTGGTGACAGAGCCAAGATATCCCTGTGATAGTTATGAACCTCATTAACTTTAAGAGGAAGCATGCTCTTGTGATGGGTACTGAGGCTGGGGATAAAGAAAATTCAGTTTTCTAGGGTACTACAGACTTTGGGGAAGTAATTTAATCTAATCTGTCTGTGCCTCAAATCCCCATCTGTAAAATGGAAATAATAGTATTTCCCTTGTCCGTCTTGTCTCTTTAGATACTAATCTCTTTGGGGCAAGGACTTTCTCTTATTATGCTTGTACAGCATCTAGCACAATGGGGCCCTGATTTCTATTGAGGCCTGTAGGCCCAATACTAGTGCAAATAATGTTATGGTAAATGGCTGCAATCAAGTCAGAATATAGTACACTAAAATCACCTAACTCTGTTCAAAGTTTGCTGCCAACTCCTCCTATTGAAAGTCTAATTTCATGGTAGATTGAAGCACTCACGTATTCTTTGGATCACACGAAACATGTTTCTTCTTTGTTTTATTTTTAACAACATTATTTCACTCTTTAATGTTCTGTAATTAATTAAAAAGAAAAGTATAGGAATGGAGAGCTTATTATAATATGTATTATTCTCCAGTTATATAGACATTGATTCAGAAGAAAATTGCTTGACATTGATTAAAAAGAAAATGATAGGAATGGAAAGCTTTTTATAATACATATTATTCTCCAGTTATATAGACATTGATTCTGGTTTATTCCCTTTGTAAGTGCATTTTGTAAATGTCTTTTGTTTCATTGTAGACGTGATTACACAATGTACTGTTACTACAATGTATTCACTGGTGATTCTCTAAATAAATGGGAATTTGCCTCAGAATGAGTTAAAAATGGAAAATGCATGTAGTTTTTCAGTCTACATTCCGAAGTTATATGCTTTTATGCAGCACACTTTTAATAAGAAATAGAAAAAATATTCTGAATAAAGACTCCTCCAGCCATCTCTTCCACTTACTATATGAACTTTTTTCATGGCATTCATGCTCTGCGCACACCATTAAATGTCAGTTTTGCCTACCCACTTCCAGATATCAACCAGTCTTCATTGCTGCCCCCTCCAGCTTCTTGAGACTTCCTTTAGTGCTATTTTGGGCCTGTTTCTCTATCTTGTTCCAGATCTTAAACATCCTGACAAGAGCCATATCTACCAACTTGCCAAGACCCAAATGTAGGACATAATATGTGATGAAGACTCAAAAAGAGGGACAGAAAAAAGTTATTCATGCATGTAAGATTCTTTTCTTTAGTGTAAATAATTCCTTCTGGATCCTCAGTTTCATGATTTTTATTTATGATGCAAATTTTCAACAATGCAAGAGACACTAAATTTGGTACTGAAATGAATGATGTCTTGTCCCTTGAGATGAGATGAAGCTTACAAACTCCAAAACTTATATAAAATGTATAGATAGGCCACCAAACTGTGCATTGGTATGAAAATGAGATTAGAAGCAAGGCAGTAAAAGTAGATTCAAGTATGTCCAAGAATCCAAATTAAAAATATAGTTCAATTTCCCTCCTCAAGCTTTTCCTTCAGCAGTTAGAACCATTAGTAGTGCATACATTCTACAGCAGTGAATGGCAACTGCATCCGGAGAATTGAATTTCTTAATCAGTAATGCTGATTTAAAGAATCAAAGTCACTTGAAGTGCTCAGATATGATTGGGGTGGGTTGAAAGCAAACTTGTAACACTTTGCTTAGGGTGTAAGAGACATCAGTACATCCTTTTAAAATCAGTGGTATATTCAAATCTTGATCATTACAAGCTGATGGAACTTGGGAAATGGCACACTGGGAAACAGTGGCAACAAATGTCAATACAAAAGGACAGCAACTCAGTGCAAAGATCCCTTGCCCTAATGAGAAGGCTTCTGTGGGTGAGTAGTAGTTGCAATTACAACGGATAAAAAAATTAGAAGGTAGAGTATCAATGGCAGACCATGAGGAGAAAACCCTGAAATCTAATCAGTTCCTAAGATTATCCCAAGAGACTGCATGCAGCAGAAAGGGAATGTCAGCTTTCAAGGCCAGTGGATATGCAAAGCAAAATCCAGAAAAGAAGAGGGAAAGGGTAAAAGACAAGAGTAAAGAAGCTCAGACAGTACAAGATCAAAAGGAGTCCATTTCTTGCTTTAAGGATTTATTTGAAAATCGTTTTGAAGTTGGAGTCTGCAGCTTTTGCAAGGAATCTTTCCTTCTTCAAGTAAGTCCTTGAAGTGGAAATATTTCTAAAAGCTTAGTTGTAGGTATTCTTTTTTGCCCCCTATTGGCTCTGTTATTATTTATTGATTAAACAACTGCCCAAATGGAGTGTGTTCCTGTAAAATGAACCTTTTAAATTGAGCAATAACCCTACTTACCAGTGGGATGAATGCTGTACTATACCCAGTATGTACCAGGAGGGCTGTTTGGGACATAAATAGTATCTCGCACACTACTCATGCTTCGTTCAATTCATTCCCAACACATATTTACATTGTGAGTCTCATTCAGAGATTCTCATTGCCTTCAAGAGCTTTGGATCAGGCCTTACATCCATGTGATCCTTTTCCCCTTCACCCCACTTTCCTCATGCATGTTCTGTTCTTTACTTCTCGGTCAAATTAATCATTTATGACTTGATCACATGACTTGATCCATGCAGGCAGAGCATCTTTTACTTCCCTGAGATTCTGTATAGAAGCACAGATCTCCCCATGTCCAGTTTATTGCAAAATTGAAGTCTTAGGGTTTGGCTATATAGAATTGGGTGTTTTTTCAGAGTGACCTTGAACATACTGGCTGTTGTGTAATAGGTAACCAGCATAAGAGCATGTACATGGATACTGCTTGTTTCACTTCTTTTCAAGCCATATCACTGTGTACACGACAGCAACTTTGTGTAAAATAAGCATGCAGCATTCTGAGTATATATCCCATAGTCCTTTGCCCTGTTTCTGGAAAAAATGCATTCTGGGATTTTTCTCCTAGCACTTTGAGAGATACATAGCAGAAGGTAGGGCAGGAATCTGTTTTATAAGTGCTTCCTGTGAAACACTGAGCACCTTTGTGGTTACTATATAATAATTATAGTGCAGTTAGAAGGAGAGAGAGTTCTAGGGAGATTGTTCAAAATGGCAGAGGAAAGAAGCAGCCGCAGCAGCTTACAGAAACACAAACAAGAGAAATCTAGCCTCAATATTCAGAATACTTGCTTTAAGCTGCAAGGCTGCACAGTAACTAATAATTGCTTGTACCACAGCTAATCATTTAGTCATAGACATTGTGGCTTCCTCCAACTACTTGAACCTCTGCACTCGCTATTGGTAGAGGGTGCGATGAAAAAATTGTGGTAGAAATTGAGGATGAGTCACAAATCCATGATTTCAGCATTTGCTAGGATTCATCAGTGGGTGTTTGCAGAAATTTCTATGACAGCAAAGTCTTATTGGTAACCCATCAAGATCTTCACTCCAGGGAAACAACAAACACATGGTTCAATACTTACTCTACTTTTAGGCATACCATAGAAATAAAATATACATTTTATTTGGATAATGCACCATTTGAAAGGAGAAAAAGAAAGTGCAGGTTTAGGAAAGCTAATCTTCCCAATACCATTCTCCTGTGTAGTGTAGCTGCACTAATATGTGAACTCACAAGAGATAATATTCCACTGTTTTTCAAAATTAAAGGTGACATTGGGATAGAGAATATGGGGATCAAAGACTTCTGGCTAGGATACATATGGAATGTCCATGACCTTTCCTAGTTTTTAACTAAAGAGGTGGGGGGGGGGGCAGTTGAGGAGGGGAAACAGTTTAACTCAGTCAGCCATTCAGAGTTGGAACTACTGAGTTTTGGCATGGGGTGTAAGTAAAGGAGCCATGAAAATGAATGCCAGCAAGAACCTGGAATGGGTAAGTTGGCTGTTCCAACCAATTAAGTAATTCACTAATCTCATATTGAAATGCTCTGTAAAATATAAAAGTCAAGGAATGCCAGCAGAGTTAGTATTAGTAATGCATTTATAACATTCCACCTCCATTGAAAAGAATAATCATTTTCAGTGCTGCTGGGCAATCCTAAAGGAAATCTGAATAATTTCCAGTTCATAGCTTTATCTTTCCTCATCAATGCCAGCAGGAAACAATCCTGAGATGAAACAGAGCCAAATACAAATGTGGCCTCTCTCAGCTTTGAGTTGCTCAAGTATTAGCAATTGCTGGAAACTAGAGTGGCATCACCTCCAAATTACTTAAACAAAATACAACTTGTTGGATTTCCCTCAATATTCCTAATCTAACTCTTGCCCTACTGATACAGCCCACCAGTACCTCACCAATGGGATTTGTTCAAGAAAAGAAAACACTTACTTAAAAAAATATCAACCTCATGGTGTTATAAAATAATATACTCTAGAAGTTCAGACAGAAGAGTCTAGTATATAGAGAATAGACTTTATATATTTGAAACTAAACAAACAGTTTTTTAATGTTATTTTCTAAAAACTAAACTGAGGTGCCTTCAAGTGCCATACCACAGAGCCTACATTTTTATTTCCTGTAAATAAAGCAGAAATGTAGCCCACTGAACTGAACTTTTAGCTTGTTAGCCTTCATTTAACTTAATGCCTTTAGTCTCCCATTCAGCATAACCAATATTTTAGCTGCTGCTCCGCTTGAGATGTATAAACAAAAGGCAGCACCCTTTTGAAGTCAATATTCTCTGCCTCTGCTAATGAATTTAATATCAAGTTAATATCCATCTAGAAAGTGAAGGCTACTTCTTTGGATTGCTGATTTTTATTATTTCCACAACATCTTTGCATTAGCCAGAAATATTATTGCTAGATGTTGGATGCTAAGCCCTCCCAACCACCCTTAGACCAGTTATCTATTTAGATTTCTAATGTTCTTGGTGGGGAAAGAGAGAACTTACTGTATTAGAAGAGCAAAAACCTGGATGTTCTCTTTCTGCAGTGTTTTGAGTGTTTGTTGAAATGGTTTGGGTTTATTTTCCTTGCTTTTATTTGTATACAAAACAGAGAAAGAATTGTGGAACTTCTGACAGCTTCTCCACATGACCATCAGTACTAATGCACTAATTTGTCTTCAGCTGACCTAAAGGGAATAAAATGGTAGCAATGACCAAGCACCTGAGTCTGAATGCCCTTGGCTTCTCAGAAACCTTCCTTCCAGGGTGTCAATTAGTGCAACTGTGAGAGCTGTGATGTGCCGTGAGAATAGGGCTGATGAAACCCACACACTTTCACATGCTATGGGCCACCTAATGGATGGATCTAACAGTTGTGGGAGCTCCTATTAGTTTCAACTTGCACCTGTGACTGAGAGGCAGCAAATTCTGTGTCTTATCATCCTTAACTCAGCCATTCTCCTATCTTCCATAATTGACATGATGTTAGAAATCCTAATACGCTTCTATCCTCAGTTAGCTATACCTGTCTTCTCACCACCTCTCTCCTGCCTCCTTCCCTTGGTGGAGTAGCCCTAACACCAACAGAATAGAAAATAATTAATGTCGCTTGATTTAATATCACTTTTAAAAGCTTTAGGGGCTTGTTTACTATAAGCATTCCCAATGAACTGAAAATAAGATTGGTACTACTCTGCATGAGCAAAGATAGAAGATTCTGTCCTTTAATTAAAAAGTGATCATTTGCTCAATAGCATTTGTATGAAATATCAGCTTCCTTTACATAAGGGTGAAAATCTTCATATATTTTTAATTAAACTGAAAGCCTTCCAGGTTTGCATAACTTGCTTTTCTTCTTTTCTATTTTGTATCTCTTTGCTTGTTCTTTTTACAATTTTTAATTAGTTCTTCTTCTTATCCAGGAAACCTCTGTATGGCTTCTCTTTACAGTCTCTGGGTAATTTGTTGTTTTCCACAGTCTGATCCTCCCTGACAGTTTTCTTAACTCTGTTTTCTCTGCACAAAGGGAAAAACATGCACTTCAATCTAGATGATTTTCATTTTAGATTAGGGAAAACAGCAATACAAAGTGAGAACAAGTATAAAATCTTCATGAGAAAGAAAGCACAGTATCTGTAAAATCTGTAGTGTAAAACACATTGTAAATTCTTTCATCTCTAATCCTCAGGCAGCCCTGTCACCAGTTGAAAGGCAGTTGGAGAGACTTTTAATTTCAGGGTGTGGGAAGGATGGTTCATAGAATATTAGGGCTGGAAGGGACCTCATGAGCTCATCTAGTCCAACCCTATGATAAAAGCAGGACTACTCCCACTAAATCATCCCAGCCAGGGTTCTGTCTAACCAGGCCTTAAAAGTTTCCAAAGATGGAGATTCCACCACCTCCCTAGGTAAGCCATTACAGTGCTTCACCACCCTCCTAGTGAAAAAGTTTTTCCTAATATCCAACCAAGACCTCCCCAGCTGCAACTTGAAACCATTGTTCCTTGTTCTGTCCTTTGTCACCACTGAGAATAGACTAGTTCCCTCCTCTTTGGAGTACACCTTCAAGTAGTTGAAGGTTGCTATCAAATCTCCCCTCAGTCTTCTCTTCTGCAGACTAAATAAGGCTAGTTTCTTCAGTCCCTCCTAGTAAGTCATGTGCTCCAGCCCACTAATCATTTTTGCTGTCCTCCACTGGACTCTTTCTAATTTGTCTACATCCTTTCTGTAGTGGGGTGTCCAAAAAACGGGCACAATATTACAAATGGGGCCTCATCAGTACCGAATAGAGGGGACTAATCACCTCCCTCGATCTGCTGGCAACTCTCTTACTGAGGTGGTCCAATATGCCATTGGCTTTTTTGGCAACAGGAGCACACTGTTGACTCATATCCAACTTCCCATCCACCATAACCCCCAGGTACTTTTCTACAGAGCTGCTAGTTAGCTGATTGGTCCCCAGCCTGTAGCAGCATATGGGATTTTTCCCTCCTAAATACAGGACTTCGCACTTGTCATTGCTGAATCTCATGAGATTTCTTTTGACCCAATGCTCCAATTTGGTTCCTTTCTCTGGCACAGGGTTCATGTCTGTCCTGAGGCTTATCATATACATGCTCTGGGCCTCTGTTTCCCATCTGTAAAATGGGATGATTAACATTTCCTTTATCTCTCTTGTCTATTTAGTTTTTGCTCCCTGACAAATACCTTCACAGCAATACAAAAAAATATGTGCCTGACCTCATTCAAATATGCCAACATATGCCTTAGTTTATTGTAATAATGGCCTAAATTCAGCAAAGGATTGAACCATGTGCTTAAATTTAAGCAAGTGCTTAAATCCGATTACATCAATGAGAATAAAACACCATTATTGAACAAAGACACTTTCCTGAATTGGTGACCAAGATCGCAGGGCATTAAATATCTTGCAGGAGAGAGTAATACATACAAAATAAAACATAACAAAAAATGAAAATTGCATGGGAATCTTTCAATATATGTCATGGGATTCTGTTAATTTTGATTTTAAAATATTTTCTAGCTACAGGAAAAATGAGTTCATGAATTGTAACTAGCTTGCTATCTCTAAAGAAGTAGTTTGAGGGATTTGTAAAATCCTTTACTGCATTACTTTATTTATCCCTTGGGACTGCATCTTTTATGAACATGCTTCTTTCACCTGCTCTTCTAATTATTTTTCTTATCTGATACACAATTACTAATTTCCTCAGGGATACTAGGTTGGAATAATAAGAATGAATGTTTCTATTTGTTTTTTTTCTAAGTATATTTTGAAAAATTAGTGACTATCTCTAGAAAACTGGCCCCTACTGTACCTATAATAAATTTATTATGCATGAATTCTGTTTTTCTGTTATAAATTGGATGGCTTTTGAGTGGTTAGCAGTATTGTCTCATCTACATATGGATAAGGAGCTCTATAAATGTTAACAAGCTTTTTGTTGATATAACTAAAGAACTGGTTCGGTCCATTTTTAGTTTTGAAATATTCAGGGAGCACAAATATTTGCTGGGCAACATGACTGTGTCAGCCCATTCTGTGAAACTGTATAAATAATTCACAGATGATATAATTACTTAATTGTACTGTGATTATAAAAGATGTAGGAAACTTCTGTTCTTCAAGGACAGGTGACACTCTGAGTTGGTGAAACATAGATTTTAGGAAGGCCAAATAAAGTTAAGGCTGGACTTAATTTAAAGTCTTTTTTTAAAAAATAATTTCTAGCATACTGTTCCTACTTTTATGTATTATTATTCTTTCTGATATTTAAACACTGGATAAAATTTAGGAACCTGGGAAAAATTAACCATATTACCTTTAATTGCTCTATTGCACCTGATGACATGACAATAAGAATCTTCCATGAATTTCAGTCTACTGAGGCCAGGATATTTCCCTTTTACAGGAAAGACAGTCCCTTAACTAAATAATATTACTTAGCACCTACAAGGCCAAATCCCTCTAGAGAGTTTTGCCATTGACTTTAACAGCCCCAGCAGTGGAACATCAGTGTGCTTTATGTAAACAAACCCCAGGTATATATTTTAACTCCTTAGTCCCTGTCGCAGCCCTGTGAGGTAAATATGTGTTATTGTTGTTCCCATTTTTAAAGATAGGGAAATTGAAGCAGAAAGGTTAAGCCCAAGGTCACATAGTGAGTGAAACCTTCATTACTTCCCAACTCCCCAACCAGAATCAATTTTAGGCAGAGATTCTAACTGGTATTTTTCCAGACTACATAGTCCCTGCCTACACTGCATTATTCCCAGCAAGCCAGGCTGCCTAGACTGGCAGCATCTGTGCTTTGTTTTCTCCTCAAAGGCTATAAACAGTGTAAGTGCCCAGTAGGGTCCATCCTAGGGGTATTGGTGCCCTAGGCAAACGATGACTTTGTCACCCCCCAACACACATATTATAAGAGAGAACTTATTAATATATTTTTTTAAATAGAGAAAAAATTCACTTCCATCTAATTTAGTGCCCCTTTAAGCCTGGCACCTTAGGTGACCAGCTAGTTCACCTAAACGATTGGGCCAGCCTTCTTGCTCACGAGTATGTTAACACACAGCCATTTCTAAGCAAGTAAATTTACTCTTGAAGTGGAAGCATCACAGAGAAAATGTACTAAAAGCAAGAAAAGAACCTACAGACATGCCAGTATCCTTACCAGAGAGCACCCCTGCTCCCTACCCACCCCCCAACTCCACAAGTCAGTCCTTCAAACGCCAACAAGGGGTTCTTTTGTGGTTATAAGTTCATACAAGGTTTTTCTCAGAACAATCACAGGCAGCTATACATCAATCTTGACTTTATATATCTTGAGCATTTGATCTTCAGAATCTGGGGATAGGTAATTAGCAGACAATAGTTCTCTTTTCAGATCATAGCTTCAAAAGAATGGATCTTTGTGTCACTGGAGGTGGAATTTTCTATTCATCTCCCCCTCCAGGTATTTCCTAGAAAATCCACTTAACTTTATTTACAAAAGGTTGTTCTTGCCTGCCATGTTGTTTCAGAGTCCATTGAAACTCATAACATATCCCCAGGATTTACAGTGGAGAAGTTCTATACAATCATATAATGATACATACTTTTAATATTTTTAATACAATGGATTCCAAAACTACTTAAACTTAATTCAGTGAAGTTTTTCAAGGACATTGCAGGAAATTTACTATTTGTCATACAGCCCATAAACTCCTTAGTATATGAGATAATACATGGATATAGACCTTTAGACTCACCATTCCTGAATTGTTAGGCGGAGTTATTCCATCTCTGTTTCTTGGGACTTATTTCGTCCATGGGAAAATGGCTGTTCCACTCCTGGTTTCTTTTACTGCCCCTGCTCCTAAACTCTTCCACCTATACGGATCTCCCCACCCATATTAGTACAAGAGAGAAAGAGACTGGTAGAAATAGGACTGATTTCCGCTGCAAAACCACTACACATTTGCGTACAATAAGCATTGCCCACCATGAAATCTGTAAGGGTTGTGTGAACCTGGGCCACAGCTGTACTGGGCCAGTAATTCCTGGTCCATGCAGCTACTCCCAGTACAAAGAGCAAACTATCTCCAAAAGCAACTATTTGAATTCAACAGTTTGTATCACCAATAGTCAGTCTGTGGCTTGCTTGCAGAGTATACAGCAAATATTTATAAATGTTGGAAATGTTCTTAGAAACCAGGATAATTTCATAAGTAATCCGCAAACAATAATAATAAAGATAAACTGCTGAAAAATTTGTTTGCAATAAATAATTCAACTACTTTTCTTAAGCTCTGGGATGTTTTGACACATTGATTTGCTTGCTTGGGTATGCCGTTTTTTTCTGTTCAGGGGTTCACACTGCATTTATCACCATTGGGTCTGAGTGCTTTACATAGCTGGGGTACTTGTGTAGGCCAGTATGTACAGCACCTAAGAAACTATTCAGTAAGGCAGTAAACAAGTCCTATTGATGATGTTAAGGCTTCTAAAAAACATACATTATAGCTTGCAGAAAGCAATTCTCCAGGATCTAAATTCCTCTGTAGTGCCAGTTAGTGACTCCAAGTAATATTAGAAAAATTTGGGGGTCTTCATCCAATCATATTGTTGGATGAAATTTTGGTTTTTGTGTTTGTTTCTTTATACATGATTCAGGGCATATTTTATATTTTCCTTTGTTGAAGAGGAATTCAGGTACTTCATTTATGCAATCATGTGCATTCATAAGTAACTACAGGTGATGGTGAGTGGGAGGGGGGCAGAATTGTCCTTATCTATTTCCTAGACAGATATCTGAGTTTCATTGTTCTGCATACTTAATCAGAAACAACAACATAGCTGATATTTCTTTAATGCCCTGAGGGGACTGTCAAATCCTCTCCCCCCAACTTCTTTCATTAATATAGTCAGAGAGTGGGAACAGTGTTGTGTTACTGTTCCATACATTTTTAACGAAACTATTAGTATATTCATCACTACCACTTGTCAAGATCCTATATTTCTAGCATTTTAGAGTCAGCTTATGCTTAGCTATTCTGTATCCAGGATTCCGTAACAATCTGAAGTCCCCTAGGAACCCTCCAGGGTACTTTCTGCTCATGTGTATATATTTCCTCAAGAATAGTTGAAGCTTCCGGAGAAACTCTGGACAATAATTGTAACGAGAGAATATGGAGTGGAAAAAATATCCAGTGATTGGTTCTCAAAGTTTAAAATAAATTCACTGTGGCCACATACAAACTCCTATTGTTTTTCTTTTCTGTAGACATTCAGATGTCATGAGCATTTATGGAAAGCAAATTTCAGGGTCCAACCCAGCGAACCATGTAGCAGAAATAAAGACGGGACATAACTACATCATGCCAGTCTAGAACATGTACAGCTGGTGTAACTTAGACCAGCCTCATAGCTTCTCTCATACAGTGCAGAAATAACCTGCCTTGCTCAGAGCTGGCAGCAGGATCAAGAAAGTACAAAGCCATTTTTGCACACATGTGCCCCTGAGCTATGCCATAGCTCCATCAATGATAACCTAAGATTCTAGTTCACTAGTTCCCAAAAGTTCACCTATTATTTCTCAAAACATTTTTCATATCATTGTTTCAAGTGATAACATTAAATTATGATTATTAAATGCAGAAGATTCATTATAGCTGTAAGGAACAACGAGAATTGCCACTGGAATTTAATTTGTTGCATGTGACTATTGGGAGAGGGGAAGAGAAGTGGAAGCAGCAAAATTCATATGCCAGTGCCAGAAGAAAAATCATTGTGGCAGCAGATTAAAGAGTACTGTTGTAAGTGGAATAACCAATAGGAAACTGAGAATTAGTAAAACCTTTGAATAAACATTGTAGATTGCCAAAATGGAATAGCCAAGTGGATTCACTTGAGTCTTAACTCTCCAGGACTTTGAAGCTATGTCTACACTTGTTAAATTAAGTCGACTTTGTTAAGTCGACTTAACGTGTCTACACAAGATATTTAGGTCGACTTAAAGTTGACATTGTTAAGTCGTCTTAGAGCATCTACACTACACGCTTAAGTCAACTGCCTAGGTCGACGGAGCCATGGCACCCTGGGCTAAGGGAGCTGCAGCTCCTGGGGATAAGGGGAGCCATGGCTCCTGCGGATAAGGGGAGTCCCGGCTCCCGGAAAGAAGGGAGCCACGTGGGGCTCCCTGGCCCAGGCTGCAGCGGCAAGGGAAATCTGTGCCACCCCAGCTGGGGCTCCAGCAGCGAGGGATTCCCCTGATGCCCCGGCCAGAGCTGCAGCCACGCGGCTGGAGCACCAGCCAGAGTGGTGGGGAAATCCCTCCCCATTGGAGCCCCAGCAGGGGATTTCCTCCCTGCTGGAGCCCTGGCTGGGGAGCATCGTGTGGCTGCCTTCTCCCCGGGAGCACAGCTTCCCAGTAAAAAAGAATCCACGGCTCCCTTCTTCCCGGGAAGCCGCAGGTCCCGGGGAGGAAGGAGCAGGGACTCCCCCTGGGGACAAGGGAGCCGTGTGCAGTTCTCTTGTGTGTCCCATCCCCCCCGGTTGACTTATAGAATATAGAATTGGCTTAAGTCAATTTAAGAAGTCGATTTAATCCTTAAATCAACCTAAAATGAGGTGTTATTAGGTCAATTTAAGCTTTTATTAAGTCGATTTAAGGAAGCCCTTAAGTTGACTTAATAAAAGCCCAGTGTGGACTTGGCTTTGTTTAGGTCCAATTAAGCCTCCTTAAGTCGACCTAACCTGCCAGTGTAGACGTACCCTAAGTGTGTACAGAAGAACTGAAAATCATATAAAAAAAAAAGGGACCTTGTCCTTGCAATGCAAGCTTGCAGCTTGTTTTTCATGTACCAGAGACACATTGCCTTAATGTGAAGAATGCTGACCTTGCAAGATGTCTGTCACACTGTTCAGGAACAAACCTATCTGCATTCCAAGAAGCCAGTTTATAGCCCATATAAATTAATATTTTTTGTGGTCAAACCTGGATTATTTTATGTATGTCCAGCACATGCATATTAGAAATGAAATGGCAAAGGATCAGCATTTTTCCCCGTGGATAAATTAAGGCAATTTATGTACTGAAACTATACCTCATTCTCCAAAGTGAAAGATGGCATTGATTGTCATCTTACAGATTTTGTCTATAAAGTATAAAGAAAAACAGATTATGCAAGCTTCACAAAGCATTTACCTAGTGTGAAGATCAATACCTGTAATATGCTTTGATACTGAGTGAATTTAAGCAATTTTTTAAACTTTCTTTCTTTCTTTCTTTCTTTCTTTCTTTCTTTCTTTCTTTCTT
>ML685876.1:4033492-4170947 GCA_007922175.1 Pelusios castaneus
CTTTCTTTCTTTCTTTCTTTCTTTCTTTCTTTCTTTCTTTCTTTCTTTCTTAGATAATACATATTAATTTTATATAAGGCAACCTGAGAGATGCTTATGCAGTCTTATTGCTCTCATATTTTTTTCTTCTATAACAGACACAATCTTATTTATTTTTATGAAGAAATTCACACTTGGGAGTGAAATATCAAAAGGGCACTAACTTGTAAGCGGAGCTGCAGCACAGTGTTCACACCTTGGTACTCAAGATGCATTAAAGCTTATGAACATTTTCTTCATTTTTTTATTTTACATCAAAAAAACACTGCAGTTAAAATTAAAAAAACCCTGAATGATGTGCTGGCTTGGAATTCATTTCTTTTTATGCATGGAATTCTCTGAACATTCTGAATATAATTAGGAATGATGCCTTTGCTTTTTATGGGCAAACGGGGGTGGTCCCGGAGGATTGGAAAAAGGCAAATATAGTACCTATCTTTAAGAAAGGGAAAAAGGAGGATCCGGGGAACTACAGACTAGTCAGCCTCACCTCAATCCCTGGGAAAATCATGGAGCAGGTCCTTAAGGAATCCATCCTGAAACACTTGGAGGAAAATAGAGTGATCAAGAACAGTCAACATGGACTCACCAAGGGCAAATTGTGCCTGACCAACCTGATTTCCTTCTATGATGAGATGACTGGATTTGTGGATACGGGAAGAGCCGTTGACGTGGTATACCTTGACTTTAGCAAGGCTTTTGATACGTTTTCCCACAGCATTCTCATCGGCAAGTTAAGGAAGTATGGGTTGGATGAGTGGACTGTAAGGTGGATCGAAAACTGCTTAGATCAATGGGCTCAGCGGGTAGGAATCAATGGCTCGATGTCTGGTTGGCAACCAGTAACGAGTGGAGTGCTCCAGGGGTCGGTCCTGGGGCCGGTTCTATTCAACATCTTCATTAATGATCTTGATGATGGAATAGACTGCGTGCTTAGTAAGTTTGCGGATGACACCAAGTTGGGGGGAATGGTAGATACTCTGGAGGGCAGGGACAGGATCCAGGGAGACTTGGACAAATCGGAACACTGGGCCGAAAGAAACCTCATGAGGTTCAACAGAGACAAGTGCAAAGTCCTGCACCTAGGACGGAAAAATCCCATGCACTAATACAGGGTGAGGACCGATCAGCTAAGTAGCAGTGCTGTAGAAAAGGACCTGGGGGTTATGGTGGACGGGAAGATGAATATGAGCCAACAGTGTGCCCTTGTTGCCAAAAAGGCCAATGGCATATTAGGCTGCATCAGTAGGTGTATTGCCAGCAGATCGAGGGATGTGATAATTCCCCTCTCTTTGACACTGGTCAGGCCGCATCTGGAATACTGTGTCCAGTTTTGGGCTCCCCACTACAGAAAGGATGTGGACAAATTAGAACGAGTCCAGCGGAGGGCAACAAAAATGATTAGGGAGATGGGGTACATGACTTATGAGGAGAGACTGAAGGAACTAGGCTTATTTAGTCTGCAGAAGAGAAGACTGAGGGGAGATTTGACAGCAACCTTCAACTACTTGAAGGGTTGCTCCAAGGAGGAGGGAGCTAAGCTGTTCTCGAGGGTAACAGAGGACAGAACAAGGAGCAATGGTTTCAAATTACAGCTGGGGAGGTCAAGCTTGGATATTAGGAAAAACTTTCTCACTAGGAGGGTGGTGAAGCATTTGAATGGGCTTCTTAGGGAGGTGGTAGAATCTCCATCTTTGGAGATTTTTAAGGCCCGGTTAGACAAAACCCTGGCTGGGGTGATTTAGTGGGAGTGGTCCTGCTTTTTAGCAGGGGGTTGGACCAGATGACCTCGTGAGGTCCCTTCCAACCCTATGATTCTAAGATTAGGCCCATAGCTTATATAATACTTATTTACCTATGTGGTTTCCATGAAGTTTAATTAATCACAGTTTGTAAGGCAATTTGAAATCTTGGATTAAGGACTATATATATATACATTTTTTTAAAAAATATCTTTATTTCTTCTAGACTTTGATTAGGTCTGGTCTAGTTTGTGCTTCTGGCATTTGTTTCATTCTCATTACAAATACATCTATGCCATTGGATTCTGTCCTTCACTGTTTGTGGATTTTTCATCAAATGGCTTGTAAAATCAGTTATTTATTCACTGTGGATGACACCACCATCTGCCCTGTCACACAGGCCCATAACTTGGTTTCATTTTTCACTTGGTCCCATCCTGGACCCATTGGCCATTTATAAATGTTGCTGATTTTACATATTGCCTCTAAAATCTACAAGGAGTAGGGTGGCACTTTGAAAGACTAACAAATTTATTTATCACATGAGCTTTTGTGGGAGAAAAATCCCATTTCGTTAGATGCTTGAAGAAGTGTGATTTTTCTCCCTTGAAAGCTCAAGCGATAAATAAGTTTGTTAGTCTTTAAAAGTGCCACCAGACTCCTTGTTTATTTGCTGAATTAGATTAACATGGCTACCCCTTTGGAAGTCTAAAATCTAGGCTTTATTCCATGTCCACATAGCCTAAATCTTACCCCAGGCTTTCATCATTTCACATAATCACTATTTACTACCTCTACTTTACCAGCCTTGACTACTGCCACCTTGCTCTTCTCCTGTCTATTTAGGATGTTAATCAATGTGAGTGAATGGGAACATGGTGCCTATATGAACTCAGAGAGGCAGGAGGGAAGAGTGAGCCCAATTTTGAAGTGAATTTTCATTTAATAATTGTAAAAACATAAGTTCAGTCACTCTATCTCAGCTTCCCCTTGGTAATACGGGGATAAGAATGATGTTTCTTTTGTGTGCCTTTTCTACTGAAGTTTTAATTCTTTAGGACAACATCTGTGTAAGCACCTGGCACAATAGGCCCAGATCTCTGTTGGGCCTCTATGCCCTAATGAAATACAAATAACAAAGGCATAATAATTCTTGGCCAAGCTTATAATGACCATATGGACATTCCTCAGAGGTGTCCCAATGCAACGGCAGCAACCTGTGCCATAATTGGCTTGAATGTATTTTGGCACCTGTGTTTAGTCAACAGGAAAAGCACTTCCCCAGAATACATCTGGCCATTTTCTGCTGCAGCACGTCTCTCTGAAAAACTCTTATTGAATCCATTGAAATGTCACTGTGTTTCTTGTTTCATGTTTGCTTTAATAGTTTAACCTTATAATATGAAAGTAATCTTAGAGTCTGTATTGAGTGAGCTACACATCACATATTCAGAGAAACATGTCTATTCCTTCTCACTCTGAGCCAGACACCGTATCCACTACTCCTGCTGACTAGTACCCTACTCTGTGAATAGACCTACTGAAACCAGGCAGGATCCTTAAGGTATTGCTTAGTAATCAGCCCCAGTAAGACTGGCAGGATCCTGACTGTTAGGCAGTGGTTGTTTTCTTTAGTTCCTGTAGTTAGAGATGCATAAATAAGGATAATCAAATCTCATGCTTCATGTGTAATAAAAGGTCCTGAAAGGGATATTTTTCTCCGTTTGTATCACTGTACACACAAGGCTTGATGCATTGCTGAAATGGGAATGTGTTAACCTTTATAGTAAATAATATTTATTATTCACTACTGGAAAAAAAGATGCGAGGTTTGATGGGTGAGAAATCTGTTCTGGTGTAATAAACCCTTAAATCACTCATTTTATTTCAATCAATATTTGGCCTGATGTGCCATGCACCTTCCGTAGTCAAACTAATATCCTATGGTAGGACAACAAAGCCATTCCATTGGTTTTCAAGAGTATGGTGAAACTACAGTGATGATGGACTTTAAGGCCTTGATCCTGTAAACACTTCTTTACATGCTCATTTTCAAGTCAAAGAGCCTATAACATGCTTAAAGTTAAGCATATATATAAATGCTTGCATGATTGGGGCTAAATCACTGACCTAGGCAGTTTAAAATAAAGCTTTCTGGAGAGCAAATGGTAATACTGTGCTAGGGTGCTTTAAGATACAAAGTAATAACAAGGATAACATTGAGTGAAGTGCAGCAATTTTATTGAAAAAGTCCACTAGTGTGTGCAGTTCCTTTATTAAAAGGTTGTCAAATACATTGGACGAGGAGCAATCGATGATCAAGAATTAGTTATACCTTTCTATACATGTTTATTTCCAAAACTATACAAACAGTGGAAAACTGTCCTTATATCTCCATATTATCTATTAGTAATTGTGTAATAACATACATATACATCTCTTGTTGCAGACTGCAAGCCCACTTTCCTGGAGTTGACATGTTACATCTCTGACAATAAAAAAATGTTAGTAATATTTACATGTGCTTAAGGTTGCATAATTGAGCATCTTACAGGTTATGAAAACCAGTGTCTACGTGACAGTCAAGATTCACCCAGTTGGGTTAAATAGTTTTTAATACATATAAACTATGCACATATGATTTATTAGTAAAGACATTCTTCATTCCCTTTTATTGTTTCAAGGTTTTCTGTAAATTGTATGCTAGCCATAGTAAGAATCTGTATTTTTGAAAGGTACTCTCAGCAAAAAAGCAGCACTGACTAATATTGCTGTTCAGAAACATGAATGGGTACATGAATGGGTGAGTGAATGGCACAAATTATAATGTACCAAAATGAACCTTCCTGGAAAACAAATATTTATTTGTGGCAGTTGCTAAGATTCAAAACTGGTTTTAATCCTTTGGGTTAATTCAAATTACTTGATTATTATTATTATTGCTTATTGGGGTATTTGTATTACTGTGGCTCTTAAGGAGTCTTACTCATGGGTCTGGACTCCATTGTGCTAGATGGTGTTCAACAAAAAGATGGTGCCTGCACCAACGGGCTTGCAGTGTATTTCCTCATATCACCCTGTGTGAAAAGAATAATAAAAGTTTAAGCTCAATATGGGAAAAGATCATTAAAAATATATATATAAAAAGATCACAGCTGACCTTGCAATGTATAATAACTGGGAATTCAGCTGAGACATAGCAATGATCTCTTTGGAAAACCAGAGGGCCAAAACAGCAGCAAACACACAGATTTACTTTACAAATGAAGCATTATATTGGTCATACAGTTTGTTCTGTCTACATGTTTTTTGTTTGAATCCTTAAGGTTTCTCTAATGTCTTACATGAAAGTGGTGTCTGCTTGAATCTTCCATGCATGTGGGAGAAGGGCAATTCTTTCAGGGGGGAAAAAGATTTTTATTCACATTTCAGTTACAATAGCACACCCAGAGACACAAAATAAAAGACAATACTTTATGGGACCTTTGCTTCATTTATTTTGGCCAAAAGTGATGCATGCACTAGAGACTTTAAGTACTACAAGGTATTGAAATATTTACAGCATTGTATGTGTTCTTAAAGGGATGGCATAGCGAAATGTCTATTTTTATTTGAGAGGGAAAGTTACTTTTCTAACCTAGTAACATTTATTTGAAGTGAAAGATGACTCTTCCAAAAAGAAAAGCCCACAGAGGACAAAGATATAGATATATTTATAGAAGATGCTAACAAACTGTACAGTACTTTACCTTGAAATTCTAGCCTCAGTCACTCATGATTGAAATGGCAATATCCCATCATTAGGAAAATTGGCATGTTTCTCTCCCATTCACCCAATACTGCTCTATTTGTTTCTATTCCAACTAGTAGAGTTGCATTTTATCTGTTTGTAATTATTTGTTTCAAATCACTTAAACATATTGAATGGAATTGTTTAAATCACAATAAATATATGGTAATTTTAGACAAACAATATGATATGGTCGATATTTACTGAATTATGGCACTAGAGAATTCAGACCACTGTAAAGCGTGTCATAAATACTTTAAGTGGACTTCAAAAGGAAACCATCTCTCAAAGAAATTCAGTGAGTAAGGCTCATATCACCTATTTCTTGTTTAAAGGTAAAGGTAGGATACCCAATACACCAGGTTAAACAAACAGAAGGCAGTTGGAAAGAAGATGCGGGCATAGGAGTCCATTTTGGCAATGCGAATGTGTATTCTTCCATGCCGCCATGCACCTGTTCGGCAATCCTCAAAGCAGCAGAAAAAGCTAGCACAGTCCTTGCCATCAAGACATTCATACCCATACTCTTCATCCCTTTCTTGGAGGTGTGTGGCATTGTTCATTTGTATAGTAGCTGATCTTGGCCGGATGTCAATTGTAGGTGCCTATGACGAATGAGTGACAAAATATGGCAGCAGGAAGAAAGAGATTGTTACAATCTTCGTAACGCAACTTGATTTAAACTAACAGTCTAAATGCAAATGATGGTACTAGGATAAATAGGGACTTGCTAAAGAACAAGGAGCTGTAATAGTAAATCTTTAATTTTATTTATTAAAAGAACTTTTGCACATATTTATCTTAAATTTTGATATAAACAGTGCAGATTAATATTACATATTAATAAATATGGGTAAGTAGGTTTAATGCCAAATAAATTAAGCTTTAGAGGTTAAAGGAAACATTGAGGAATGCAAGTTAATGACAATTTAGATTGCCTTTGCTTTTTATATTTTAGTTGCATGATATATGAAGACAATTATTGATGTTGCATATGGAAGGAATTGAGTTAATCAACTGGAAATGCAGGATTTTCTTTAATAAAAGTGTGTCCCATACTTATGCATTGGCAAATATCTGTAATTTGCTGTAAAGAGCAAAGAGAACGTTAACTGAAGTTTCTGAATCAAGAGGTTTGAATAGTCAATGTAACATTCTCCAATAGTTTGCTTTTATTAATCCATGCAGCTCATCAACTACTATTGTCCATTATCTAGAAGCCTCTACATGTGCAACACTGTATGTAGTAGCTGTACATGAATGTACATTTGCAATAAATTGAACTAATTAGGCATTTTAAACTATTTTGAGCATTTGGTGAACATAGCATTATATAATGCATGCTACCCAAACTTCGGCTGATGCCTGGCCAATTTATTTTTATGACTCTAGAAAATTATGACATGTCCATTCCCACAGACTGTCAATTATATTCAATTTCATCTTAGACATTCTGATTTTTTTTCCTGGACCTAAAGCTCTGCATTTCTGAATGAAGATCAGAGTCAGATGTAATATACAGATATCTATATTTGCTATTTTGGATAGCATCAGTGTGCAGATCCAGTGACAATATAAAAAAAATGTAAGCATTTAAAACCCTTTCAAAACTCTGACATTAGGCATAAGAACACCATAGGAGTTAATGATGGCAGTGAGTTTTTACAGCTCATAATTAGAAGAGATTTTGGTTTTATTTAGTTAAATTAGATCACAAAAGGGTCAGAGTTGAGTTCTAAAAGGGTGCATTGCTGGTGCTTTGGTGGTATTGGATCCCATGGGCAATTGATAAAGAGAGTCACAAAGATGTTTTGAACATCATTAGGCTCTCTTAACTCATGTGATCCAAAAATGTCGGTCATCCTTGAACTTAGTATAAGTTCAAAACCGTAAGTGAGTAAGGATTTGGGCTGCTGAATCAACTCCACAAATTCATTTAAAAATCTGTAGCCATTCTACTTATTTAGGAGATTGCCCTGAGTAGAATGCTTAAATGTCTAATTAAAAAGAAAAAAAAATCATTTAAGCTCTAATAGTTAAATTCAGCAGTCGCATGCATTAAATTTCCATTCCAAAACTATATACCTTGAAGGAAAACATCAGAAGAAGCTTTTGTTTTGTAGACAGAAGAGAGAATCAGAATTTTTAAATTAAAGACAGAAAGGAAAGAAAGGAAGAAAGAGACAAAAATAATATAAATTAAGGATACATTTTAAAAATATAGTAAGTAAAAAGAACTAAATTATAAACAGGAAAAAGGGACAGCCTTTTAAATAAGAAGCTCTGTTTTAATACAGACAAGAAAGTATTTCTCTGGTCCCAATGATTTGTAATTAAAATGGGCAAAGCCACAAAATATGGAACCCGATTTCAATCTTTTCATTGTTCAGGGGAATTAAAAGCTGTCATTTGGGTCATTCTATTTTAAAATTAGAGGCTATAAATTCTCCACCCTAATATTTAGGGGTTTTTTTATCCTTGGGTTAGCATCAGGCCCATCCTTACTTTTGATCTGAGGAAAGCAAACTCTGTTAGACTGTAGAAAATGGTTGTAAATATGCCCAAGTGCCCACAGATCTCTACAGTTACATGACTTCTTCATTCTGATTGTTTATCCACCCCTAATAAAATTCTTATTTTCTTTTTTTGATAAATCAGCAGAGAATTCAAAGGAGAATCTGCTAATACAATTTCTTTCTTTTTGTATGTTGTATCTTTTGATTCCCTTCTTCTCCCACACTCTTAGATTCTCTTACTCTAGAAGAACAGAATTTTGCTTCAGCATAGAAGTTTAAGATACCAACCTCTCTGTAACCAAAAGTCTGTAAATCCCACTCTGACAAAAGGCACATTTTGAATGCCCTTTTCTGTGGCTGTTACAAAGGCTGTTATCATATACTAGTTACTGCTAGCAGGTAATGCTTCAGAGCATTAATAGAATAACCTTCTGAGGCAAGAAATAAAAAAGGGATTCAGGAGAGAGAAAAGGAAAGGAAAGGAAAGGAAAATAAAACAAGGAAAAATGGAACGGAAAGAGAGAGACAGGGATTTGCAAAAAAATACATTTCATACTTTGAAATAAAAATTAAACCCTCCGGTGCTCTGAATTCTTAGCATCGGCTTTGTTGTTCCCCAAGAAGTAATGGTACTTAAATAAATATTTTTCTCTATATGAATGAATTTGGTAGAGGAAAGTCCCATTGTTACCAAGAAGTTTTGATAATCATACAAGAAGATGGGGACAGCAATAAAAAGTAGGATAGCTGAATTTTTAAATCTGCCTTGTTCAATAAAGAAAAGATAATCATTTCAGTGTACAAACAGTAAGGTGCTGTACAAGGGCAGAAGATATAGGAAGAGCTAAGACAGAGAAATTGATGATTCTCATATCAGTGACTCTATTTACCATAACATGAAGGCATGGTTTTCTAATAGTTGTAACTTATAAAACCCTTTAGTTAGATGGAGCCTGCCACTAAGAAATGAATCTCTAGGCTCTCTGACAACTGTAATATATCAGCTATTCATTCCCCATCATTGACTGAGTTTGTATTCCCATTTATATCTCTGAATGGTTTACAGCTATTCATTACAGTGTAATGAAAAGACGAACACAAAGTGGGATTTAAATGTTCTCTCAAAAACTATAATTGATATTTATATAGGGAGGTTTTCAGCCTTGATGCTAAAACAATACGTACTGGGTTTTTCTTCTTTTTGTCTTTATCCTTGCTGGGCTTTCTGTTGCTGACAAAGTAGTGCAGAGTTCCGTACTCCACCAGTGCAGAAAAAACAAAAATAAAACAAACGGACACAAAAAGATCCATTGCTGTCACATAAGAGACCTTGGGAAGAGATTTACGAGCGATTGTACTGAGGGTGGTCATCGTCAAGACAGTTGTAATACCTGGTGAGGAGACAGAATTGAACAAAAATGTTACTATTTAATGTGGCAAAGTAATTCTATCCCTTGTCATATGCTGACCGGTTTTGAAGGATGCCCTAGGCTAAGTCTACACTTCAAAAGCTAGTTTGAATTAGTTAATTCGAACTAAGTAATTCAAACTAATTTTATTGGGTATGCCTGTAATCTCAAAAGGAAGTATATGGAAGAAAAAAATGGAATTATTTTTAGGAGAAAAAGCAAATACACTGCATACAACTGTCAACTGAATTTGGGCATGACTCTGGAGCTAACACCCTAAAGTCTTTATTTAAAAAAGGGCTAGCATCTTAAATGTCATCCTTTATTTGACATCTCATATGAATATCTCATGTGAATGAGTTTAATGTCCATTAAGGTGAAGGATTAAGGTTCAATCCAAACACCACTGACCTCAGTGGAAAAACTCACAATGGAGGTTTGTATCCGTTCTTCATAGCCACGAGCAACTGACTACAATCAAACATGTGGGAAAATTTGCACCTCACTAACCACAGTATCATTCTGACAATTCACCTTAATTGTAAATCATCCACTGTCTGTGGGATTTTCCAATAATTTTAAAATTTTGGATGCAAAATCAGAATTTTTACAGTGCCTAATCCAAAGTCCACTGAAATCAGTGCAAAGAGTCCTGTATATTATGATGGGTATTAGATCAGGCTCATAAAGAGTTAAGAGGGAAAACAAACAAACAAACCATAATTTATTTCCCTGTTTGTGCTTTTAAGGGATTGAAAATAATAATTATAAAAAAGTCAGGTGTGATAAGAGAAATTGCTATTTTCCCTCAAAGTACAGAATGGCCCATCTCTTCTACAAAAATTTCTATCTTAATTTAAGTGGTACTTTATGTTTGTGCTAGCTGGCCCATAGGGAGGGTGGGGTGGCGATGGTTTAAAACTCGGATGCTACTGAAGCTAGTAATGTAGTGGGAATGTAGCATCCTGAATTAGAATAGCTCAACTACATGCTAATCCAATCACCCTGTGCTGCTAATCAAATCACTTTATTTAGCTCAAGTGTGGTTTCACATTGTGGCTGTTCTCACTTAAGCTAGGCTAGCTCAAGTGTAGTCATTCAACAGGAATAAGAAGAGCTAAAGGTTGAGTAATAGCAAGTCCTGAATCTGTAGGCAGAATAAAAATCTTTATTGCCCTTTTTCAGATGAGAAAACAGAGGGATAGAGAAGTTAAGTAATTTCTCCAGGTCATTTTACAGTGGTGGCTATGAAAATATGTGGGGAAAAATGATTATTTATGGTCTATGTTAGGAAAGGATGAGGAAGATCGGAAAAAAAACCCCAAAACAAGAACCACCTCTTTCTCATTTCTAATGTCAAAATCAAACCTTTTGAAATTGCCTAGTATTTCTTTGTTGTTGTTGCTGTTGTTTTTATTTCCACTTGCCACTACAGTTCTGCATTTGAGCTAGAACCATAAGAGGAAGTTCCAAATATTATGCAAAAGAAAAAAAAAAAGAAAGCTTTCTTTTAGGAATTATAGTTCTGATCCAACTACAAGCAGAAAGCCTAAGAAACGGGGGCCCCAGTCTTGCAAACACAGACACTTGTTTAATTTTAAATAGTTCCATCGAGCATAGTGGGACTACTCACATATTGAAAGTTAAACACGTGCTTATGTATTTGTGAGACTGAAGTTTGGGTGGGATTGAAAGGACTCTGTTCCTGTGAAGTTTCCTTCCTTGTTTTGCCAGACCCAAGATATCTGGGGGTCTTTACTTGAAAAAAACCCTCCAAATTAGGCTGCTTGAAGTTTGCCAATCATTAATATAAAATCATGATAAAAACTGTCATGAAATATTGCAGGTACATTCAGGGGCATCGCTGGCACTGGGCCAAGAGGGCTCATGCCCTGAATGTTCTGCCCCAAGTCCTGAGCTGTAGCAGCCTTCCTGCCTGTGTTAGCCAAGCTAAATGCAGAGGCTATGTCTACACTTACAAAGTTAAGTCGACTTTGTTAAGTTGACAACAAAGTCGACTTTAAGTCGACTTTAAGTCGACCTTGTTAAGTCAAATTAACAGCAGATATAGCCATTATATTGTCTTTAAATTGACTTAATAAAGTCGATTTAGCGTTAATCCCTGTCTACACTGGCCTTAAGTCAACTTAAGGACTTAAGGCTTAAGTCAACCTAAACGGAGGTGTTATTAAGTCGACTTATGCTTTCCTTAAGTCGACTTAAGGAAATGCTTAAGTCGATTTAAGAATGGCCCAGTGTGGACATGGCTTTGTTTAAGTGTCCTTAAGTCAACCGAACTTGCCAGTGTAGACGCACCCAGAGAGACTTCTCTCTCTGTTCAGTCAAGTGCTCACAGTCTTACACCTGGATGGATGGGCACTTAAAAAAAATGATTTACAAAGGATGACCCTGGGAGGTAGCAGTGTCTGAGCCGAGGCAATGTTCAGTGGGTCCCTCTGTGCTCCCTGGGATGCAGCCAAAGTGCCACTCTACCTGGAGTTCCTGGACCCCAAACCTACTTGTGGTGGGGTTCCTACCACTTCCCAGCCTTCCCCATCTCTCCCCACTTGTGCCCCAAAGAGTGACATTAAGATAGAATGATGTTATTGTATGTTTATATTGTTTTTAGTGATGTCAGTAAAAAGTTTACCATGTCAGTTTAAAAGAAAAAACAAGTTCAGCTCTTCATATCAGTAAAAACTAAAATGCAAGGCTGGCAACGCACTATTTGCAAATGTGGAAATGTTGGGCTGATCAAGGACTGGGGATTCTGTGGGGGAGGGATGGACATATGGGGGGGCAGCAATGTAGGGGTGGCCTTCCTGGAGGTATGAGGTTGCTGAAGGAGGGAGCAGGGTAAAAGGCAAATGGGGGAGGAATGGGAGGGTTTAATTTGGGGGTCTCTACAGGAAGATGGGGAGAGGGCATTCACAGAGGAACCTGATGGGAGGGAAATGTTGGTTATTAGAAAATAGAGCTGTGAGAGGCCACTTGGGGATTGGAGTACATGTAGAGCTGAAATATATGCCTCCCTATGTCATACATAGGAGTCTGTGTGAGAGGGAGAAATGAGAAGTGGGGGGACTGTGGGATCTGGGAGTGCAGGGTTTCACCTAGGGTGAAAGGGAAGCAGAGGTAGCTGGGGGGGCTGATGAGAGGGTTTGGGGGTGGAGGTTGGACCTGATGCAAATGGGCTCTGTTATGGGGGATGTTTCTAGAGTATCCATGGGGGCTAATGAGGTGGTTCACACCAGCAGGAGTGTACGTAGAAAGTCTGGACAGTGGGGATTTATCAGGGCATGTAAGGGAAAGATGTATGGGGTGTAGGTGGGGGGTACATCACAGGGTCTCTGGTGTTTATCTAAGTAACTTGGAAATGAAGCGGAGGAAGGAGCATTTGGGGGGTTGCTGTGGGATCTGTACCTAGGGGGGGTCCCAGATACCCAGTCTAGGGGGTTTTGGTTGGTGTGCTGGAATTGGGAGCCTGGCATGGGCTTTGGGTGGCACATGGCTGCCCTCTCCGCCTCGCCTTTGCATGGTGAAGAAGCTGGGAGGGGGGCAGTCTTGTGTTTATGCGAAAGCCGTGGGGGGGGGGGGGCCTGAAACCAGGCAAGGTGGGAGAAATAGCAGTCAGGGGTTCAGAAGCTGGCCGAGGCAGGGCATGGGGGCAGGTTGGGGCCTGTTCCCCATATCTTTTTCCTCTGCAGCAATGCCTCTGGGTACATTTTAAGAAATGCATGAGTGTCTTCAAAACTGTTAGGTCCCGTTCTGTAGGTGAAGTAAGGCCCATGGATGAAGTTCTTCCCTGAGTAAAACTTACAAAGCATAGACTGCTTATTTAGTCTGCAGAAGAGAAGACCAAGCGGGGATTTGATAGCAACCTTCAACTACTCGAAGGGGTTCTCCAAAGAGGAGGGAGCTAGGCTGTTCTAAATATTCACAGAGGACAGAACAAGGAGCAATGATTTCAAGTTGCAGGTGGGGAGGTCAAGGTTGGATATTAGGAAAAACTTTCTCACTAGGAGGGTGGTAAAGCATTGGAATGGGCTACCTAGGGAAATGGTGGAACCTCCATCTTTGGAGATATTTAAGGTCCGGTTAGACAATACCCTGGCTGGGATGATTTAGTGGGAATGGTCCTGCTTTTAGCAGGGGGTTGGACTAGATGACCTCATGAGGTCCCTTCCAACCCTATGATTCTACATGTATAGAACCCTGCTGAAATCAATGGAGCAGGCTGATTGTGCATTGTAAATTGCAGGATCAGACCCTTCTAGTTCAATTTAAGACCATAAAAATGGTCTTAAATGATGTATAGACCTTGTATGTGCCATCTGAAAAGGTTTGTCTGAAGATTTGTGATGTCCAGAGACAATAGCTGGATATTTTCAGGGGGAGCAGGTGAGCCAGACGAGGCCACATAGCAAACTGTGTCAGGTATTAAAATTCATATTCGTACATAATTAAGTATGGAATTAAAATACAAAAAACTGAGATACTGAAAATGGTGAATAGTAACTAGATAAAGAAAACAAAAAAAACCTTATATATAGTAACCACCACTTCATAAAGCAAAAGAACAACTGATTTTGGGTGCTTTTGGGACTTATGTGTGAGATTTGGTAAAAAGAAAGACTGTCCAGATAAAAGAAAGGTTAAAATAGGTTTATCCTTTAGAGCAGTAAGTTTCTCTAGCACATGGATGGCCTTTACTGAACCTGATGCTTATACAAGGAAACTGAGAATTAGGCTATTGTGCAGCTGTCAAAACAAAAAGGATGGAATCAATTTTTCTAGTGGGAACATCACAATTTTTTGTAATAAACCATTGTTTGTTACCATTTTAAAAAAATAATAGAGGAATATACAGACTTGTAAGATGTTTACATTTCATGAGATGCTGCCCCATACATTTGTGACTGATTTTTTCCCTCCAAAAAACATAAGGATATTCTTGTTAAGCAGGTAAAGGAGGGTGACTATCTACTTTCTTCATGAATACATATATTTTACAGGGGCTAATACAGATGTTACAGAGGAGATTTTACAGCACCCTTAGAGACACCTCAGCAGGGAAAGCTCAGGACTTCACACATGATACATACACCAATGCCATGCATGTGTCTTTGCCAGGGAAGCATTAATCTCACCAGTTGACCATGTGATACAGTGATGAACACTGATTACATGCACAGAATTGGATGCTTTTGTGTAAAAAGCAAAGCTAGGCATGTATCAGAAGAATGTTTCTCAACATTTTTTATGGCAAAAAAAGCATGTTTTCGAATCTTGACTATACAGTGGAATCCATGTTCTTGAATCTAGCTCCTATGTATAGAATCCTGCAGATCCACGGGTATCCGCTTCAGATCCGCATCTCCACAGTCCTATTGTTGTGGATTGGCCATGGCTGCAGATTTTATTTTTATGCTTGATCCCTGCAGCTGCTGCTACGATCTGTCTCATCAGCAGCGCACAGGGGAACAAGGAAGTGCTCCAGCCAATCCCAGTTGAGCTCTGATTGGTGATCTGCCAGTCAATCAGAGTCATAATTATAACAGGCTGGGGCTTGGAGAGACACCACTCACAGTCAGTTAGCATGCTGGCCTTTGATTGGCTCATTTCCCATGACTTCCCTGGCCACTTCATTTTCTTGTTTGCGGTTCGTATGCCATGCTGTCAATCAGAAATTTCATTGGTGGCCAAGGAAATCTGATTGACAGCACAGCATGCAAATCGCAAAGAAGAAAAGGAAAAAATGGGTGGGACCCATGTGGCGAATGAGCCAATCAAATGCTAAAACGCTGACTGTGAGCCCAAGCTCGATTGCAGATACAGTTCTGGATCCACATAAATATGGCATGCGTATCATGGATTGGACAAAGACTAACTTTGGGCAAGTGCGGTCTGGTTCCGGATCCAAATTTTTGGATCCACGCAGGACTCCCTGCGTAGGCTTGCAGTGGAAGCCTACATAGGAGTGAGTTTCAAAACCACATAGATTCCATTTTATCCAGTGGATTCCACTGCAGTTATCTGAAGTATGCAGTCACTTTGCAGGATCCAATATAATAAAAAGGGGACTGGGGAAAGATGAAATGCTGCTTGACTCATGTTATACCTTCACAAGGGACATAAATTCCCATTGCCATCTAAGTAACAAATAGAACTCTTTGACATGTGATGCACAGAGAACAATGCTAAACTTAGCAGTCAGATGATCCTCTGCACAGGAGCTCTGCTAGGTACATAGATCATATCACATATGCTGGAAGACCAAGCCACTCACCCAGAGATGTTCTGGCTGGAACGGCATCCTTGTTAATCCAGAAAGAGACCCAGGACAGCACAACAATGAGCGTGCAGGGGATGTAAGTCTGAATAGTGAAATAACCCATTCTTCTGCTCAGGTCAAAGTAGACTGACATGACTACGTAGTCCCCTGTAAAATATATACAGAGAATAGCATTTAACAAACCCTTCAGATTCATCATCTGTTACAAACTGAAGAAATGAGTTGTTTCCAGAATGTTTGGATAGGTGTTCTAGACACAGATACACACACATATTCTGTAGTTCTGTGGGAACCTGACTGAATTTGGTTTCTTGTAGTTCTTTATGAACTGAACCTGTTAGCTTCCAAGGGATGGAACTAAACATCCCCAGGCCTTCCCTTCCATAGATTCAGTTAGAGGGTTTGAGTTTGATGAATTCCAGCCTTCAAGAGGGACATCTGTCTACACGGTACAGGGCTCTCTTTGCCTACTCTCTTATTCCCCTCAATCTGCCCTCCTTTCTAGAGATAAATAATGTTTATAACCCTGCAGCTGCTTTGAGGTGTTTGTGGGGAGTTGAAGAGGAAGGGCACATAGGACACTGGTCAATAAATCCAGATTACTGTATTACTCATCCAATCTGCAAATCCCTAACAAGGTGCTCCATTTGTCCTAGAACCTATCTCATTAGTGGTCAAGAATGTCTCCAGTCACTATATTCTGTGAGGGTAGCTGTCCAATCATACACATTTTCTTATTTTTTAAAATTTTTTAAGAAAATGATTTAATAAAATTATGTCATCCCTTCCTCCTCTCCCTACCCCTGGAAAAAAGTATATAAGGAAACTCTTGAGAAGTTAACAAACTAGTAAAGGGCTGCACCATTCAACAATGTCTGGGATTCTCACTCTGATATCAACAGCTCCTGTCCATGAACAATTTATTTCCATAGAAATATGAGTTCCCTTTTAGCAGACACTTGTTTATGCAAACTGGGGACACTTTTGAGGCTTTTCTGCTGCTGGATCCCTGAACTGGAAATGTTCTTTAAATGACATGTTTTTATCAACATGTTCCTTTAAATCAGACACTGATCTAATCTTTTAAATTTTGTACCTTCTTCACAGACACCTGTTGATCTTTCCTACACTTAAGACCCACCTGAGGAACTTGATTAGTAGTCCTGAAAACATCAGCTGCCAACCTCTGGGAGATAGGGTGACCTGATGTCCCAATTTTATAGGGTCATTCCTGATATTCAGGGGTTTGTCTTATTTAGGTGGCTATTACACTTCATCCCCTTTCTCAATTTTTCACACTTGCTTTCTGGTAACCTTGCTGGGGGATTGGGAGAAAAAGTCCTTGAGGGCCAAATGCAGATGCTCATGTAAATATAAAATGCAAACTAAGGCAATGGCAGTTCGACCTGAAGAAGTGCTGCAGGGCAACATTTCTAGTGGTAAAGAGTATTAGTATCTCTGCAGCTGTTTTGATGTATTTATGGGAGCTGAGGAAGAAGGACTATCTGTAGTACAGGACACTGTATTTGGGATTCAGAAAATCTGGCTTCAATTCCCCAGCTCAGCTGTAGATTTCTTGTAAAAAATCCTGACCCTGCTGAAGTCAAGGTGGGTTTGGCTATTGGCTTCTATAGGGCCAGGGTTTCACCATTTTAGTGAAACTCACTTACTCTAATTTACCTTGATTCTGTTTTCTATTTGTAAAATGAGAATAATAGTTCCCTACCTCATAGCAGTGTTTGAGGATGTAATCCATCCATGATCACATACTACAGTTGGTGATGCTGGTTTATATAAGTAGCTAGTTAGGAAGACCCATTGCTGTATATTTAAAATAGGACCAAGCTTTGTGACAGAGACAAAAAGTGTTCTTTACACTGTAAAGAGATCTGTAGTTCCAAGGTTCACCTTTAATATCAGTTACCATACCCCACACTGCTAAAGTGTTCTGTTGAGATGATAGGCTTGTTGCTCCTCTCACATAATTTTCACACCAGTATATCACTCAATTGACTCCACTGGAGTTACTCGTTATTTCCACACATGTAAACGTATGAAAGGAGAACCAATACAAGGTGTCTTATAAAATATAATCTTAACACTTCATCAAAAATCCCAGGACAGTGTTGTTATATTTCATATAAAATTCAATAAATAAATTATATATAATGCTATAAATTAAGTATACATTTTCCCAATTTTTCTTGCACAAGGAGTCCAATTAGTCATAACGCTAAACAGAGCTCAGCTTGTGCAAACATACATTTTGCAACTATTCTCAGTGAAGACTCTGAGATAATTGGTCCCATAACCTGACAAAGAAAATAACGGTTCCCTTCAAGACTTACAATTTTTTGAAAGAAGATTGCCTCTCTTATACAAACTATACTGATAAGCAAATTCCAAAAGGGGTAGCCGTGTTAGTCTATTGTAGAAAGACAACAGAGTAAGCGAGGATGCAGTCATTTGGGACATTGCTAATACAACCTTGTTTGCGCCAATGTATGAACACTCAACAACGTATCTTATAAACATACTGAATGTTAATTCACTTCAATTATTTTAATAAGTTGCTCTTGGATTTCTGGCAATAAAATTATGCTTGCCTTTTGTTCAACCCTAGATCCAAACTGCAGACTAATTACATATCCGTATCTGAACTATAGTCAAAGGTACTAATAAAATATCCTTTTTATGCAGTGTCTTTCAGTACACCATATTATTGTGACTCTAGAAGGTCCATTAATTACCCTTCCTCTTTGGTAGCTATATATTTGATCCCCATTTCAGAAGAAATTTTACAAATGATACCTGCACACCTTTCACAATTGTCTCATATTCCATCCAGTGAATGCTTGGATTTATTTTTAGATTTCTAAAATACACCTTCAAGATTCTCTAAGAGCACATGTTTATGAAATGAAAAATAATTGTACAACTTACTGATCACGGTCAGCTTCAAATAGATTGTCCCTTACAATAAAGCTACTGTGTATGTGGCACGGGCAGAACAGGTCATGATAGTGTATAGTAAGGTCAATTCACTTGTGTAAATGAAAGTAATGGTTAGCTGTATAAGTTATCTGTTCCTGTCATAATGTAATAGCAAACATTTACATAGTAAATAGCCTTGTGCTGAAATTACCCAGCAAAGAAATCTTGTGAAATGCTAATGAAGGACTTAAGGAGCTTAACAGAAAATGCTAGCTTCAAAACAAGTGGCCACTGTGTAGCTGGTTGGTGGTCAAAAGTGCATTCCTCACTCCCAGTCATCAAAGGAAAAGCCCATGTGGATAGAGACTGTGCCAGCTTGCTTTCTGAAGATAGTATAAATATGAATTCGAAAAAAAGATTCTTCATCTGTTTGGATTCTAACAGAGCAGAGTAACTGAATGAGACAATGGAGATCCCCTGAGTTATTCTAGGTAACCCTTGTAGATCTTTGAGAAACTAGCAGATTACTACAACTCTGCTAACCTTTGTAATTATAGACTGTGACTCACCTGTAAACATATTTTACCTGCTTTAATCTCTAAATAACTCTCATTTCCGTTTCTTAGCTGATAAATGTTTAGCTAGTTTACTATAGAATTGGCTGCCTCTGTTGACTTTGGTGCAAGATCCAGAGTATCAGTTGCTCTGGGATAAGTGACTGGTCTCTTGGGACTGAAAGAAAATTGCTATGGTGTGATCTTAGGCTTAACTAACCTTTTATCACAAAGTCCAGTTTGTCTGTGTGGCAAATAGACTGCACAGTCTGAGGATTTTGTTTGTGACTCCATGGTAAAACTGGTATAATGATCCAAAAGTTCACATTTGTTACTGGTTTGGTGAAATCTAATTATAGAACATACTACGAGTTTGGGGTATTGGCCCTGACATAGGTACTCACATTTGTGAGCCACTCCTGGTAGTGTGACAATATATACCACAGACCCCTCCTCAGTCATATGCCTCAGTATGAGTAAGCCTTAGTTTATGTCCTTCCATTCAAGAGGTTGCAGACCAGATCTTGGCCTATGATATAGGACCTTTGAACTATTCAAGCTGTAAGGCTGCCCTAAATAGGCCTCTGAGGAGTTCTTTGGCTTACATATGGGTATGGTATATGTCTATATGTCACCTTTTTCCAGCTCCTCTTATACAAGGAAGTAGAGGCACATTGCAGCCCAGAGATACCTAGCGGTCCTAATGGTCCTCTGAGGACATTGCAACATGGGGTAACTTACACAACCTGCTCTAATGTACATGGTCCTGGTCTGCCCTAGCCATTTGGGGAGCACAATGGTGGGATGTAATCACCTTGCTGTTTCTCCCACACATGTAAATGTAGTACTGAGCACAGTTGATCAGACCAAAGTATTGATTCTGTCTTGGACCACAAAAGAAGTGAATTCCAGAACTAAGCAACCACCAGGTAAATACCCTGCCCCTTGTTCTCAGAATTTCAATAGTAGGGGCTCTTTGCAAAAGTGTTGAAGATATTATTCAATGTATCGCAGCTATCAGAACAGGGCATTGGAGAAAGGTAGGCAGGACCAAAGTTACAAAGGTCTTTTGTGGTGCCAGACACCAAAACAGTGAGCAGTCTGGGGAAGCTAGCAGCAAGTATGTGAGCAGGGTGGATAGGAAAAGAGGGGTCAGGATCGGGGAATGAATTCAATCACAATTATTCCATTTACTCAAAGGGTGCAGGCTCATTACCTAGTTAAGGAATGATGGACAAAGTTAGAAGAAATTATAAAAAAATGTGTGCTTTTTTGCAAGCCATAACACTTTGATTCTACTATACTCTTCTTTTATATAAAGAGTTAATGTCCGGAATGTGCTGCAATCTATTATCCACACTGCTCAATAAAATTCTGCCAAAAAGGGGGGAGGGGTGGCATATTTTAGGAGAATGCAGACTACAAACTGTTAATCAGCAAAAAGGATGCATATTTGTGATGTATTCTTTCCCTTTTGTTAGTTTCTGTAATGAATTAGCTTGTGATAGATGCCAGAACAACAGACCCAGAAACTGATGGGAAGAGAAACAAAAACATCAGAAAAGGTAATGTGTAAGCTGAATTGCCTCAAAGTATTCCATGTGGGCTATCAGCTCTTCCTTAAAGACTGATAAAATGATTATCAGCTGGAATTAATATGGGTCATTGTTTAAATGATCACTAGCAGGCACAATCTTGTTTTTAACAGTAGATAACAGCCACATGGTTCATACAAACCTACAGAAACACCATCTGTCCAAATGTCTAGTGATTCTCTCTACTCACCCTTTTACTTGAAACTGAAACCAAAGGAAAAAATACATATGATTTAAAGCTTTTTAAAAGTATGTTTGTTAGGGAAACATAGAGACATAGATAGGAATAAAATTTTCTTTCAAATTACAAAGAACAAAAGGATATATAATTTAGTGTGGAGAATCCCATCTTTTTCAATTTGCATGGACTATAAATGCTAAAGGAAGTCAGTAGGGAATATTTCTGTGAGAAAGCGTTTTTGACCACAGGAGGGCACTGTCACCTCACAAAGGAAACAGACAAAGACCATAAGTCTGTCAATGGAAAACAGAAACTTAAAAGTTTTCAGTGATTACTCTTTACATTGATTTGCATAAACATAGAGATGGCATTCTGTAAGTATATTGACATGGGTTCTCCCCCAAAAGAATGCACTGCAGCTCTAAGACAACCCCAATCCTATGTGACAGAAATGTTACTAAATTAATGATGCCATGGTGATGTCAGTAATTGCAGATAAACTCTCTGTAATTGTTAACAGGAAAATTGTTGTCGTGTGGTGGCAGAACTTACCTTCCTTTTCTGCATAAATAAGTCAGTGGGTGATAGGTCCATCAGTAGCTATTCACCAAGATGATCAGGAACACAATCCCACACTCTGGGTATTCCTAAACCTCCAACTGCCAGAAGCAGGATGACAGGGAACTGATCAATGAAAATTGTCCTGTTCTGTTTATTCCCTCTAAGGCATCTGTTATTGGCCACTGTCAGAAGAGAGGATACTGGGCTACATGGACCATTGGTCTGACCCAGTATGGCCATTCTCATAAACTTAATAGATACATCCTTGATCTGTCTCTTTTACTGTTAACACTACCAAAAAGATTTACCCCGGGCAGATCAAGATTCCATTTCACATAGAGTTTAAAGAATTAACTAATTAGGCCAAATAATGATTTAATGAAAAAGGCATATTGTATTATTTTTAGGATAGAGTACATTAAAAAAATAACTATCATTCATGAATATAGCCTTAAAATTGGAAGTAATACTTATAGTACCTTAAGCAATTCGATTCTGGACATGACTCTGAATAAACCTTTTAGTCAAAGGGAAGAAAAAAGTGTTAAGTGACTATAAATGTAACTTAATATAGCTTGGAATACAAATTCAATGGCTGTAACTAGTTGGCCACACACAGAAATGTAATTATTATTATTGGCTATGTCTACACTGGCAAAGTTAAGTCGACTTTGTTAAGTCAACTTAACAAGCTCGACTTTAAGTCGACCTAAAGTTGACCTTGTTAAGTTGACCTAACAGAGTGGCAATATTTTAAATCAACTTAAGTCGACCTTGTTAAGTCGACGTAACGGCTTTAAGTTGACTTAATAAGGTTGACTTAACACTAATCCCCGTCCACATTGAATGTAAATTGACTTAAGAAGTCGACTTAAGGCTTAAATCGACCTCAGAGGAGGTGTTATTAAGTCAACTTAAGCTCTCATTAAGTCGACTTAAGGAAGGGCTTAAGTTGACTTAATAAAAGCCCAGTGTGGACGCGGCTTTGTTTAGGTCAACTTAAGCCTCCTTGTTGACCTAACTTGTTAGTGTAGAGGTACCCATCATCATAATAATAATAATAATAATAATAATAATAATAATATTTATTATTATTATTATTCATTTGTTTGTTTATTTATTTATTTATTTCACCATAGCACCTAGGAGCCCCAGTTGTGGCCCGGGACCCCATTGTACTAAGTGCTGTATAAAGACCAAACAAGATGGGGGCTCCTATCTATAGAGCTTACAGTGTAAGTAAAAGATGTGTCGACTTCAGTAGGCAGAGAAATTAGACTATAAACTCTTTGGTACATGGTACATTTTTCTCAATGTTTATGCAGTGCCTTACATAATGGGCCTGAAAGTTTTCAAAGTCATCAAAGTAAGGTAGCTTGCCCAAGGGGAGTTGGTTGCCTATCTCCCTTAGGTTTTTGAAAATCCTATCTTAGTGCTCTTGTACTGACTGGAAATGTTTGGTGCCATTATGATACAAATGTTCAATATATAAACTTACAATTATTGGGAAAGATTGTGGTCCATCCTGCATGTAAGAGAAGCAGAGTGCAGGGAATGTACATTCCCCCCTCTTTAGTCCGCCACTTCCAACTCTCTGGGGAGTAGTAGGACCATCAAAGCTGATAAACAAACCCTTTATATAACAGCAGGAAGGGTTGGGAGTGGAGTAGAGTTTTGATTCAACCACCCCAAGATACCTTGCAGCATAGCTATACTGATGCATGGGGAAGTCTTTAGTGTGCTACACATAGGCTTAGTGCAATTTATACCTTCTTGAGAGCAGTGTGAAGGTAGGGAGGGAAACTGTCACTCCTTAAGTCATAATATCCACCCCCTCCAAAGTTGCGCCAGGGTCAATGCAACAATGCATTGCCCCTTGTTATGGGTTAGATTGCAAAGTGCCAGTGTGACCCATTATTAGTAATGATGTAAATCTGTTAAAAGCGCTGATGTATCTGCCCTAATGTTTATTCTCTTCATACTTAATTATTACATTTTTAAAAAATTGAAAACCAAAGACTCTCTTACTTATTTTTCAAAACCTATATTTGGGATTCTGCAAGAGTTTTCTGTATTTATGGGGAAGCTGGTGGGAATGCCATAATTAAAGTAGTATTGAAAGGTGCAGTTAGAAAAGCATCTTACTCTATGGAGGTTTTGTAAGAAAAACAAAAACCATTATTTCCTAAATGCACACAATTTATGAAAGGGATCCAGAGTTAATATCTGTGAATATCTGAATAAATAAAAGTTTAGATGCTGTTCAAAATAACCCATTTCTGATTTTTATAGGTTTTATAAAGTCTTCAGAGACCTTTAGAGAGATGAAGCACCAAAACTTACTACATTATAGTATTGTATATTACAGATATTATTGTATAGTATAGATATTGACAGCATTTTTGTCTAACACAGAATGGTTTTGTTTGCATTTTTCACCATACTTTCTTTCATATCTTCCAGAGCATTTGATAACAAATACACATGATGGTGGATGGATTTTAATATCAATGGCTTTTAATTGCAATGAAGTTGATATATAATGCATTTAACTAGGGCCACTACCAGGATTTAAAGAGCCCAGGAAAAAAGAAGTCAGAGAAGTGCCCTTCAGTGGCCTGTCCACCAGTGGCTCCATCCCCACCCCACCACCAAGTGGCAGGCTCTAGCATCAACTCTTATAGCCCAATGCTACCATTACTTTTGCTTTTGTTGCTCACAATTATTTAAATTCTGCCTCTCAGGCAAAAATATTGACTGTTTTCAGGCTTCCTTGTATTTGTTCATTCATTTATTTTTCAAGCACAGGAAGACTAAACAGTTTTTAAAAGAACTAAAACATTCATCTGCTGCAAAACAAAAATGACATTCTCTTTCCTTACTGTTGTACACCTGCCAAATTCCAATAAAAGACCAAACAGATTTCTGTTTTTGGAGAAAACACGTTCGACATTTATATCTGGGGGGTGGGGATGGGGGATCTGCTGCAGCATTGTAGATAGCTGCTTAAAACAAAACAAAACAAAAGCCCTTAGAACCTCTGAAATCCTACAAATGAATGTTCGGTTTTTGGTGCGTCTCTGTTATATAAGAGACAAGGCAACTCATGATTATCAGTGATGCCGCATGGCATCTGTCCTGAGTGAGTTCCATCCCCGTTCTGTCTATTCCAAATGTCCATTTTGAAACCATGATTATAGTTTGATTATGTAATGAAGTAAAACAACATTAAGGCTTGCACTGTAGTTTATTTATCTAAGATTATCTCTGGGATTCAGCTATGCACAAGCCTGGTTTTCAATTTACTTTCTAAAGGATGAATCCTATTTCTACACTATGAAGAGAGAGTTAGGTTTGGGAGTTTGTTTGTTTTTAAAAAATACTGGGTGTGTTATATGTGTGTCTCAGACATCAAATACATTCTGATCATGGGGGGAAACTGGGTTTTGCTTGTGTGTGTGATGACAACCCCAGCTGATGAAACTAGTGCAAAATGAGATGAATCATATGGCTCCCCAAAGAAATTAAAGAGCTTTCTTGCTTGCTACCAGCTTGACAATTCATGGAATTTCTTCAATCCTTGGCTACTCATATCATCCTGGATTTTGATATCTCATTTTGTTGCACAGTTGGTGTTCCAATGTCCTTTAGTTTCTAATTATAGAAAGGAGCATTGAAACGATGCTAGACTGTAGGTAAATGTCCATCAGCATCATTAATGGAATTCCCTCTGCTCGTCTTTGAGTGTATGAGAACATAACTCAGCAATAAGAATTCACTGTGGCCAGAACATTTGGAACATGGGGGTCTCACTGTGAGGTGTGTGTGTGCATGTGTGTGTTTTCAATAGTCCATATTTGAATAATAAAAGTTTGGACCATGAAAAGCCACCCACATTCAAGATTTCTTCAAACTATTTTCAAATACAATTCTGTGAGCACATTTTTTAACGTAGTTTTGTATGTAATTAAAAACGAATTGAACTCTTTCATTTTGGAAAGTAGCACAGCAATTGAGCTGGCACTAGCTTGTTCTCAGTAAAAACAGGATTTTTTATATGCAGGATTAATATGCATGTGTGGCACTGACATTGATGTAATAGATTGTAACCGCTCTAAAGGAACCATTCTGTGTAAATAATCTGCAAATTAAAGAACCTTCTGCACCATGTCCCTTCCCCCTTCCCACTAAGCTTCAGTGCAGGATGTGAGCTTTGTGTTTCACCTCTGAGCTGTTCAGACTGGTAAGAGTATTTCTTTTCTCGTTAACTTGTGGAACTCAGTGATAAATACAATAACAAAACAAATAACATTGCTAATTTAAAATTAATGCACATATATATGGCTAATATCTGCAGTTACAGCAGGTAGAATAAAAATTGTATGACCAGATCTTCAAAACAGCTCAGTATGTAAGGTATGGAGTTCTTTTGCAAATCTGGCATAAACATCATGTTCGATTCTCGGCACTTTTGAAAAACTGGCCCTTAGTTAGACATGAGTTAGTCTAAATGAAAGCCAAGCTCTGGAACTTTGGCCCAGTTGATGGGTGCCAAACACTTGAAAATCTGGCTTAATTTATTTGCAACATTTGGACTATAATAGTTATCGTTATATGCATGAAAGCTCCAAGAGATAATGTGATTGTCAATTTGGGTAAGGAAGAAATGTTATCCGATGATATAATCTTGCATAGATGAAAGCTCTGAGGTGTAGTGTGAAATGTGCAACCCTGGCTGTTGTTACAGAGAGGCTATACAGCTAGAATGTTTTGGCCCTGTATGGATGTTTCGATGTTTATGAATTTATGTACCCAACCTTGGCAGTTTATATTAGAGACTATGCTAGGATTATAGCTTTGCATAGCTATGTCTACACTTGAAAAGTTAAGTCGACTTAAGAGCAGAGGTAGCCGTTATACTGGATTTAAGTCGACTTAATAAAGTCGATTTAGCGCTAATCCCTGCCTACACTGGCCTTAAATTGACTTAAGGAGTCAATTTAAGGCTTAATTCGACTTAAAGAGGTGGTGTTATTAAGTCGACTTAAGGAAATGCTTAAGTTGACTTAATAAAAACCCAGTGTGGATGTGGCTTTGTTTAAGTCGACTTAAGTATCCTTAAGTCGACCTAACTTGCCAGTGTAAACGTACCTCATGAAATGTTATGGGGGGGAGGTTTTGCATTTTGGGCTTCATAGACAAGAATGTATTTTCAGGAAATATTTGAAAGATAAAAGGGAGGGAGTCCATTGCACTAAGTCTATGGAGGTCATTCTAAGGCTAGCAGGATGCATAGAAGAAGACATGGAGCTAGAAGTGGAACAAACAGAGCAGGAAAAGACTTTGTACTTCCAGAATGGAAGGGTTCCATTTGTGTCTAGATCTTGCAAATGAGAACAGCAAACATGGAGTCTTCTTAAATGTATCTTCCCTCATGCACCTCTCTCTTGATCTTGCCCAAAACTTCAGGAGAAGATGCTGTAAAATAAATATAATGCTGATCTCCACAATAGAAGAAATTTAATTAGATAAATTCTGCTCGAACTAACAAATCACTTGCATTTGAGGTCAGCAAAACCCCCAGAAACCAGCATTGCTGTTGAATAAGCAGAATTCTGTGCATGCCCTACGCACTGATGTGACCATTTGTGAGTGGATAGTTCATATAATATTGTCTTGTGGATTCGATTTAAAGTCTTTCTAGATTGTGTGTAATATGGCAAAGGTCAGTCTGAAATTCCTCTGAAAGCCTTTCATTCTGGGAGAGGAGAGAAATTCAAGGGCACTGGGTATTAATTTTTCATCTTTATATTTCCAGTTATTTTCAAAGTCAAGAAACAGCATTATATAACTCCACTGCTGTTAAAAAAAAACAAAAAACTGATTTTTTTCCCTACATTTCCCTCAAGAAGGGAGAGAATCTTATTTGCAGGGAGGTCAGGTTCTATACAGAGGGTACAGATTTTATAGGTTCATTCTATCTGAACTCCCATCAGGAGAAATATTTATATGAGGAAGTACCACTAGAACACCAGCCTCATGCTTCCACAGAATGCATACAGAGATCACTAGACAGATGGGCTTGTAAACAAAGAATCGGGAAGATTCTGGGCTGCAAAAAGTAACATAAGATGCTTTATTGATAGAGAGCCTGCATTTTTTAAAAATAACTTCAATTTAATTTATTTTTGGCTTCCTTTAAATATTTTAAAAGATTGCATCAGTGTTTCACTGGAATATTTTTTTTAAACCCCCAGGAAACCAATCTAAGCAACCAAGAAAAAACTGAAACTCACTCGGGTATGAAATCCTGGAGGGCAAAACATCAAGAAGTAAAAGTATTGAAGATCAAAACTAACTTTCTCCAAAGCTCAGCATGATTAGCTACCAACTGTCAGATACTTCAGAGAGCCAGGGCAGCTCAGTGATAAAAGAAGATGAATTTCAGCACAAGTATAGGAACCAAACAAAGCTAGACAGAATAAAGTGAACTGGTTTCTCGTGGGGAGAGAGGAGGTGGGAATGCAAGAAAACTTGCTCAAGGAGGCAATGTGGACTAATGAATAGAGCTCTGGACAACAGTGTTGGGTGCTATTCCCATCTCTGCTGCTGACCACTTTGTGACTCTGAGCAAATCACTTCATCTCTCAGTTCCTCCTTGATCCCCTTGTTACTGAAGAATGTAAGCTCTTTGGAGGAAGTACTATCTCTTTCCAAAGGTGCTTGTATAGTGCCTAGCAGATTGGGCCCCAACATTTACTTTGGAGCTTTTATTAGGGCTGATTGAGATAAGACTTTTTGTATCTTTTGGTGGAAATTTTTAAAGATTTTCTTCCCAAAATTTACCTCCCTGGTGGCAATGATGATTTCCACATTGTGATCACAAGAAAAAAGCTTGGGTGGGTCTTGATGAAAGTAAAATAAATATATAAATAACCTTTAAAGATCAATATTTTAAAATTAGAAGCAAGTGAAATAATGCCAGGGACAATTCCCTGATTTTTCTTTTTAATTTTTTGTCATTATTTGTTTAAATCACCCCACCTGTATTTAAAATGATAAAAGTAAGAAGTCTAGTTTTGGAATCATTTATAGAGCATAACCAGGAAGCAGAGGGGAATGGGCTATAATGGAATTTCAGCTTTCAAAGAGGCTCCTCTTAGCATAAGAATGAGGGTGCATGCAATTAACTTGAAAGGTGGCAAATTGAAAACTGATAAAAGGAAATAGGTTGGTTTTACCTTTTACTCATCATTAGACTGTAGAACTCATTGTTAAAAGATGTGGCTGAGGCCATGTACTTCGCCATTTTGGCAGAGGGGTTGGAAGTTTGTATGGATAACAAGAATAGCCAGAGTTATAAAAATTAAATTGGAAAAAGAACTACCAATTTTTAAAAGGAATCAAAACCTCATGCATCAGAGCTTACAGCGAGCTCTAAATATTAAGAATCAGAATCAGATCTTCATGCTATATAGATTGCCCTCTATCTGTTACTGCAGGGTTCTTGTACCTTCCTTGAAACATCTGCTACTAGCCACTGTCTGAGACAAATACTAACTTGGACCACCTATCTGAATCAGTAGGGTAATTCTTATCCTCCTATGTGCCTGTTTCTTATTTGTAGAGGGTGTTGCTATATAATGGACAAACTAGATATGTCTGCATGGGGCAAAGCATGACAGAGGTTAGCTCTTGGCTTGTAACATGGTCATCAAGAAAAGTAAACAAATAATTTACTTACTTAATTATGTGCAAATAAATATTTTTGTTCTGCTGACAATTCTGAAAATAAAAATAAAAACCATTGTTGACCAACACAAATGAATTTTTTAAAAAAAATCTTGCTGAATGAGAAAGTAAAAAATGTCATTTTAATTTAGTAGTTTTAACATTTTACATTTTTAAAGATAACATTGAAAGAAATTTTGAAATGAAAAAGTGTTCCAAATAAAAAAATCAAAATGTTTGGTTTTGAAAGTCGTCTTCTTTTTTTTTTTTTAAATGAACAATGTAGAAAAACTTACACAAATTCTCGAAATGTTTCAGGATCACTGAATCTGTATCTTTCATTGAAAAAAAGTTTCAACTAAAAAGTTTGCCCAGCTCTAGTCATGAGAAGATTCACTTCCTGCCTGCCAGGAATAAGACCAAGGATGGAAGCTGTCTGAAGTTTCTGCATTTGATTTTGTGTCAATGTTCTAGGGAAATACTCATTAGTGAATTAAACAAGCGAATGTGTAATTTTTACATGCTGAAGAATTGATATGCATCCACTAGGACATCTCTTAAGTATGTATATTAGTCTTCATTAAACATAGAAATCAGCTCCCATGAGTGAAAGAAAGATTAAAAATATCACATTCTAAACAGTTTAGAAGCTAGTAGTTTATGCTGTCAGAACCTGCCTAAGCACAGTTATGTCTAACAATTAAGGTGGTTTTTTGTTTGTTTGATTGTTTTTTTTTTAATATATCTTTCATGGAGTCATTCACAGTCCTCCACTAAATTAAATTATGTGTAGCTGCCTTGGAAAGTCAACCCTTAAAGAATTCAGTCTGATTTTATTCATTTTTTTAAAAATTACTAATTGGGAACACACAAATTGAAAGTTACAAAAATACCGGTACCTCTTTGGGCCTTTGTGATCAGTGTCAATACAACATATCTGGTGCTGTGACTGTAGCAATGATAAAACGGATCTATATACCAAATAAGATGCACTAAACAGCGTGCTATGGGAATTATCTGACCGGGCACCTCCTGAAAAATTCCAAGTGGGGTGAGACAAAGAAAGCACGGGCTCCATCTACGTCCTATGCCATTGTTTTCATTTCTGTGGTTGGGAGTCAGTTAGACAGAGATGGTATGACCTTTATGAAAGATGACCCCAAACAGTATTTGGTCCAGGCCCAACTGAATGATCTAAAGGTATCCATTATGTCTAAGTACAAGTTATGTCTATCCATTATGTCTTTTAAATATCCTATCTGAGATAAGAAAAAAAATCCAAACCTATGATATGTAATTTAAAATCCTGACTTAGCCTTAAAAAGAAACCTTCTTAACCTCCCCTCCCCCCTCCCACAAAATTAATCAAGGATGGTGCTTGAGTTCTGCTGGTGACATTGAGCAGAGAACTTCATGGAAGGTGAAAAACAACAGGAGAGCTGGTAGGAACCCCCTGAGGGATCAACTACTCCAGTGAGCTGTCAGACACAGCTAAATATGAATGACCACAGTAGAGTCAGGGGGAAACAGGGACTGTACTTCACAATTTCTCTCACGGCTATTCCTGGGTTAGTACAGCTTATGTGTGTCTCCTTGTTTAGAGCTATGTCTAACTTACACCACCTTAAATAACTTTTCAGAATTCATCCTCCTCCAGTCCATGACAAACCTCAGTTATGCTCCATGTCTCTGCTCACTTCTGTGTTAGTATTGCAAGTGACTCAATGAAGTCCTGATGCAACAATCTCTACTTATTTGTGACTATCAGAATGAGTTGATCACACCCGGGCAGTTCACTGTTTCAGTCTATGAGTGTCATTCTGTCCAAAATGATTCCAAGTTTTCTTAGTGTGTGTGTGTGTGTGGGAGTTGGGCGTGTCCTTTTTATCTGTTTAAGCAGCAATGAGCATTTGTCAGTGTCTACTTAATAATAATTATCAGTGCTGGTGTTCTCAGATCTTATTTTCATTCTCAATTTGCAGTCAGGTGTAATCTCTCTGTGTAATACATAACATTGAATTCCACAGTCAGCCAAATGCAGTTGCTGTCCAAGGTTCTCGGTGCTACTACTGCTTATTTCTGGACTGTGTTGTTCTCTCTCGTTTTGCCTAGAGTGAGTGTTTTGCTCCACAGGAGTGGAAAGAATTTTTAATATTTTCAAAAGATGGATGCTGCTAAAGAAAGATGATCAGGAAACAGTGCATGTTTTCTGTCTTCCAGCTGACACGGGTTATGTAAGGTGTCCATGGGCCCCAAAAGGATGCTTGTGAACTGAGCCAGGACCTTAGAAATTGCTAATATTTTGCCCTTCTGCTTGTCTGCTTCTGATGCCCATTCTACTGGGGTTAATTAGTTGAACGAGCAGGGTATGGAGGAGCCGATTCTCCTTTGAAGAGCAACAGAAAGCTGAAGAGAAGGGTAGGAAGTGCAACTGCAAATGATAGGAAGCTGCAGAGAGTGGGAGACTTGCTTGTAGAGAAGACTGTGGGACCAGAGAAGGGAGGAAGAGCTGGGTGCAGCCTACTAGAGTAGGACAATCCCAGAAACAGCAGGGAAGTTTGGTGTGTGACCAGCTTAAGGATGAGAGGAAGATTTTTATGTTAGTTTTGAACTGTAAGTTAATAAACCAGATCCTAAGGAGGGCTGTTGTCTTTGGACTCATGAAAGCCTCTGTAGAGCTTAAGAAGTCACTTAAAAGGTGAGAAACTGAGGCAGGCTGCTTGTAGAACAATCTTTGGCCATTATGGGTCATTTGTCATTTGGCTGGCTGCCACTTGAGTGGTCTCAGAGTCTTCCTTGCCGGAGCCTTTCTCACTCTCTACAGCCTTCCATTGCTTTGCAGAGATGAATGAGCTCCACCATGCCCAGTTAGTTCTTCTAATTAATCCCATGTCTCATCTCAGAGGTTGAAGGAAGAGCTAATTGGATGGAGTTGTCCAGCTCTAGGACTCTAGCTCTTGAAAGGGCAAACCTCCCCATCCTAGTGCACTTATGTACATATGTTACATAGATTCTAATTAGAAAATTTGCACAACCAGTTCCACAACAGTTAGACCAGTGTTGTTCAAACTTGAGTTGTTTTATAGATCACATGGGGATCTAAGGAACAAACTGAACTTGAAGAAAATTAGCCCACACCTTTTGAATTTATGAATACTGAGAAAAATATTCTGTTGGACTCTGGGGTGGCTGTGCAGTGTGGGCAAGGCAGTAATTCACTTCTCACGTTGCATTACTTGTATTAGAGCTAGGAAATACTGCATTCCACATGTCTAAGGAGCGTAGGGATTTCACTGGGGATACATGGTAACCCAAATAGGGCATGGAGAGACCAAAATTTAGATGATACTATGGTACTAGCTAGATACACTGGAGGAGTAGTTTGCACCCTATGAAAGGATACAGTAGTGTGCATAGCTTACACCAAATATTCAAAGGCTTCACAAACTTCCAAACTTAATTAAGATTTTTAAGAACCTTAGTATACTGTATATTGTAAAATAAAGAGATCATACATTTCCCTAGAGGGCATTTGATACTGATTAAAGAACATAGAGATAGGATTCTAGAATTCTCACGTCTTCCAATGACTGATCTCACTAATACTTTTCACATACATAACACCATAGACAAGACCTTGGAGTTTACAAGGAAAAAAATGAGATTTCTAGTTGGTTGAGCTTTAAAGAACCTATATGACATAGGGAAATAACTTTCCTTCCCATTTACTGATGGGAAAAACAAAAGGTAAAAAGGGAAAGTTATGAACCTATGTCAGATCATTCATCAACATCAAAATTAAGATTAGAGTGCAAGTCTAATAATTTAGGCCACTGCATAACACATAAAACATCTGTAATTTCCAAGATAATCATGTAAGCACAGTAGATTGTAGTTGTAAAATGGTGATGGTAATTAACCTGAGTGTATATAATGATTTTTCATCTATAGATCTCAAAGTACATTAAGGTAAGTAATCACACTTCATTGCTGTCGCAGACAGGCATCTTTGAATGTAGTGTTTCAACATTCTACCACTTTTAAAAATACAATATTTGAAATCATAGTTATGACATTTTACAATTATATAGTCATGTTTACAACTAAAGAAAAAATCTCACACACATATTTTAATGTGAAATGTCTCACTAGGGTGGGATCTCCCTCAAAAATATGACAATAGTTTCTATCTGAGACACAAATAAATGCCTTTACTTATTCTCATTCTTCCATGAGTCTGCCTAAAGATGATGCTTCCCCCATCTGCAGATTCCGAAGGAATCATGGTTTCTTGAGCATTTTCTCTTGCAAGGTCCAGGAGCATACCTTCAGCAATGTGTAAATCAATCCTACTCACAATCACAACCAATATTTAACATCACAAGCAAACATAGCCAAAAGCAGGTTCCCCACAAAAGTCCACTGCAAGATTTGTGAGGAAATTGAATTGAAGAAACTATCAAGTTTAGTTAAATAGAACAGTTATTTATGTGCAAGAAAAGGAGATGATAAATGTGCTTGAGTATATTGAGCTTTTTAGAAGGATATTGTTGCCAGATGGAAAGTGAGAAGTTCTGAAGGAAAGATAGGAAGAGAGAGAGGATGTGTCAAACCCAGAATCCCTACAGATTTAGATAAAAAAAAATAAAGCTTACCAAGGGGGAAAAGAAATAGAGCAAGAAGAAAGGGACCTGCTAAGAGGGAGCAAGAGGGAATGATTGCACTTGGCAGAAACAGTCAGAAAGAAATGATTGGGGGAAGGAAGGAAGTATCAACAGGATCTAGAAATTATAAAGAAGAAGAGACAGACTGACCCAGAGACAGTGAGATCATATTCGAGAATCATACGGGACCCGGAATAAGAGAAGGGGAGAGTTCTGAGACCTTCAAAAAGCTGAGAAAGAATGGAGAAAGTGTGTTTTGCTCAGGGATAATTTCTCAAAACATTCTGCTGAATAAGCATGAATATTTTATATTCAGTATCATCATCTAAGGCCTTATAGATCAGTTATAGGATGTAAAAAGTTCCTATGAGACTACAGACACAATCTTTGGACTTTCTGTTACTTTAGAAAATGAAGAGCTTTCAAACAAATACAGGCATTTACTCTTCAAAATAAACAGTGAGGAGGGCTTTAAACTAGGTTTGAAGGGGGAAAGTCACAATGAGGGAGACCTGGGGGAAGAGATGGAACTTGGGGGCAGCCGGGACTGTAACAGCAGGGATAAAAGAGAGACTAGTCAGAACTGGGGTGAGGAAGGAATAAAATCAGTGTCTTAGGTATCCTAATGAAGCCCTAATACCTGAGGTGAGTGGGGAAGGAGGACATCAGGAGATAATGCAAGGAGGAAGATGCAACAGGAAAGATAATGGACAGGGGAAAGCAGGGCATTCAACCCGGTATTTTAGGTGCCTGTACACAAATGCAAGGAGCCTGGGAAACAAGCAGGAAGAATTGGAAGTATTGGCACAGACAAGGAACTATGATGAAATTGGAATAATAGAGACATGGTGAGATAGCTTGCATGACTGGAGCACTTCCATGGATGTGTATAAATTGTTCAGGAAGGACAGGCAGGGAAGAAGAGGCGGATGAGTGGCACTATATGTAAAAGAGCTGTATGACTGCTCAGAGCTCCACTATGGAAGGTGAGAAAAGCCTGTTGAAAGTCTCAGGATTTAAGTTTAGAGGAGAGTCAAACAGGGGGATGTTGTGGTAGGCGTCTGCTATAGACTGCCAGACCAGAAGAGGAGGTAGATGAGGCATTCTGTGGATAATTAGGAGAAGTTTCCAGGTCACAGGCCCTTGTTCTCATGGGGGACTTCAATTACCTTGACATCTCCTGGGAGGACAATACAGCAGTGCACAGGCAATCCAGGAAGTTTTTGGAGAGCGTTGAGGACAACTTCTTGGTACAAATGCTGGAGGAACCAACTAGGGGCCTTGCACCTCTTGGCCTGCTGCTCACAAACGACAAGAGTTGATCAGGGCAGTAGATATGAATGGCAACCTGGGCAGCAGTGACCATGAGATGGTCAAACGGCTATTGGAGTTACAGCTTAGCAAGGTATGTGAAGGATAACAGGAAGGGGTTCTACAAGTATGTCAGTAATAAGAAGAGGATCAGGAATGGTGTAGATCTCTTACTGAATGGGGCAGATGTCCTCGTGGTGAATAATGTAGAAAAGAATGAAGTGCTCACTACTTTTTTTTACCTCAGTCTTCACAGGCAGGGTCAGCTCTCAGTCTACTACACTGGATAATACAGAATGGAGGGAAGGAAAGTGGCCCTTGGTGATGGAAGGTCAGGTTAGGGACTACTTAGAGAAACTGGATGTGTACAAGTCTATCGGGCCGGATGAACGGCATCCAAGGGTGCTCTGAGAGCTGGCCGATGTGATTGCAGAGCCACTGGGCATTATCTCTGAAAACTTGTGGAGAATGGGGGAAGTCCCAGATGATTGGAAAAAGGCAAATATAGTACCTATCTTCAAGAAAGGGAAAAAGGAGGATCCGAGGAATGACAGACCAACCAGCCTCCCCAAAATCTCTAGAAAAATCATGGAGCAGGTCCTCAAAGAATCCATTCTGAAGACCTTGGAGGAAAATAGAGTGATCAGGAACACTCAGCATGGATTCACCAAAGGCAAAGCATGCCTGACCAACCTGATTGTCTTCTATGATGAGATGACTGGATTTGTGGATGCGGGAATAGTCATTGATGTAATATACCTTGACTTTAGCAAAGCTTTTGATATGGTTTCCCAACAGCAATCTTGTCAGCAAGTTAAGGAAGTATGGATTGATGAATGGACCATAAGGTGGATAATCAATGGCTAAATGTATAGTTGGCAACCAGTAATGAGTGGAGTGCCCCAGAGGTCGGTCCTGGGGCTGGTTCTGTTCAACATCTTCATTAATGATCTGGTTGATGGGATAGATTGTATGCTCAGTAAATTCGTGGATGACACCAAGCTGGGGGGAATGGTAAACATGCTGGAGTGCAGGAACAGGATTCAGGGAGACCTAGTCAAATTGGAGCATTGGGCCAAAATAAATCTCATGATGTTCAACAAGGAGAAGTGCAAAGTTCTGCACTTAGTATGGAAAAATCCCATGTATTGCTACAGGCTGGGGACCGATCAGCTAGGTAACATCACTGTAGAAAAGGACCTGCGGGTTATGGTGGATGGGAAGCTGGATAAAGTCAACAATGTGCTCTTGTTGCCAAGAAGGCCAATGGTATATTGGGCTGCATCAGTAGGAGTGTTGCCAGCAGATCGAGGGATGTGATTATTCCCCTTTATTCAGCACTGCTGAGACCACATTTGGATTACTATGTCCAGTTTGGGGCTCCGCACTACTGAAAGGATATTGACAAATTAGTAAGAATCCATTGGAGGGCAATGATAATGATTAGGGGGTTGGGCACATGACTTATGAGGAGAGACTGAAGGAACTAGGATTATTTAGTCTGCAGAAGAGAAGACAGAGGGGGGGGGGGATTTGATAGCGACCTTCAACTACTTGAAGGGGTGCTCCAAAAAGGAGGGAGCTAGGATGTTCTCAGTAGTAACAGAGGACAGAACAAGCAGCAATGGTTTCAAGTTGCAGCTGGGGAGGTCAAGGTTGGATATTAGGAAAAACATGCTCACTAGGAGGGTGGTGAAGCATTGGAATGGGTTACCTAAGGAGGTAGTGGAATCTCCATCTTTGGAAACACTGACAGCCGGTTAGACAAAACCCTGGCTGGGATGATTTAGTGGTAGTGGTCCTGCTTTTAGCAGGGGGTTGGACTAAATGACCTCCTGAGATCTCTTCCAGCCCTAAGATTCTATGATTCTATGATATCCAGGAGAATGTTTAGAGTCCACATATAGTATGGTCACATAGGATCTTATGACTCACATTACAAGGTGAAAATGATGTTGGATTTGTTTTCAGGCCACAAATTATATCTTATTGAGTTATTTAAAAAGGAAATACTGTATTCCTTTGTGAATAAGAATCCTGATTGGAATTAAAAAAACAGCAATGTTTTATATTGAAAAGCATTATAAAACAGAGGAAAACTCTTTTTAGTCACTTAGAACAGATGAAGTGAAAGGCCGAATTAAAATCCAGTCTAGACCCCAAACGTGACAAATGGATGAATATAAAGAAAGTGGTAACTACAGCTATAAGAACAACCATTATAGTCAGTGCCAGGATCATCCTCTGCTCAGAATTAAAATCCAGTCAGATATCTAAAGGTTATGCCTTCCGTTCTTTCCCCCTGCAACGTGGTGTAGGTCATAACACATTTCTGGTCTATTCATCCTAGGGCAAGTAGCAGCTGAATTCACTGAGTTCTCACTCAGTTAATGGAGTTTTGGATCAGGGTATTACTTCCCCATTAATCACACTGAGCTCAGTGCTGACTTGGCAGTGTTTTAGACACACTTTGTACAGCTCTACATGGGAAAACAAAGTTCCTGGCAGTGGCGAATCATGTTCAGTGGCTCTCTTTTCCAAGATATTATCATTAAGATATAAGTTGAAAAACTGACCAACCATTAGCTCCCCCCCCCACATACACACCCTAAAAAGCCACCACTTTAGGCACAATTTTGCAACCATGGGTACATGTGGGGAAGCAATTATAAAAGTAATAAAATTAAGGGTCTACAAATTCAGGTCAAGACACTCGGATGTAAAGATGAAGTCATTGGTACATCTAAATTGAAATGTTTTTTATACCAAGATGCCAATATTTTGTGGGGGATTAAAACTAGAGGTATTGTTACGATTTCACAACTGAAATGAAAAAGCCCTTCCTCCACTGAAGTATTTCTTTACCATTAAATGTATTGTTATTTATTAAAATAAAAAGAAAGTGGAAAGTGTTGGGAGGAGGCAGACTGTTCACAGTCAGTACATATTTCCTCCTAGAATATTAATGATTTTACAAAGTAAATTCTCTCTCTTTCTTCCATTACTAACATAAACACAATCACATAGATCTTCCAATCACATAACATAATGGACAGCATGTTGCCATCTGCATAGTATACTATGTAGAAGAGATCTGAGCACTGATCCTGATCCAACTCCTCTTTCAGTGAGTGGAAAGACCAATGTTGACCTCAAGAGGAGGTGGGCTGGAACATAGGATGTGGATGCTCTTGTTTGGCATGATAGAGAAAAGTTGCAGGTCTGTCTCAGTATTCCCTACAAAATGAAGCAGTGATGTCATCACTGCAAGTTAAATACTCTTTTTGAACAGTCTCAGTTCCTTTTCTCTCTGTCTCCATTACCCTACTCCCCTTTCCCTCTCCCTTTGGGGACACAAATGCGAAAGTTGCATAACAGATTTGTTCAGGAGCTTGTCCATATCCTGCTCATTTTATATCCCTGTACCTATGTTATGGCTTAGGACATAATATTACAATCTGCCTGAGCAAAGATACTGCACTGTAACAGGATCACAGGAAAAAGGAATTATTACTCAGAGACACAAATTCACCCTGCTGCCTATTTTTTTTTCTGGAGGAGGAGTAAATTACTCCAACTCTTTTCCTGGAGAAAGCTACTCCTCCCTGTGCACTCAGCCAGTTATTTTAGTAAACAAGAAGAAGGGGAAGAGCTAGAACTCCACACACTTCTTGACTTTTCTGACTCCTCTGCACCCACTTCCTCCAAGTAGGGTGTGTCAGGCAAATAGCCCCAGATGTTCTCAATGCAGTTAGAGTCACTGCCTGAGCAGAGCAGAGCAGTACAGGGAAATAAGGGGGAGCTTTACTTCATTTTATCCTAAGCATGGCTAAGGACAGCTTTTGACAACCTAGCCCTTAGTAAGAGGGTAGAATCAGATCTGTCTGTCACTGACGAATTCTGTAATAATTTTTTTTCATGAATTTTTAATGAAAAACTGTCATATTCCCATTTTTTTTTAAATTATCCAGTCAACTCTAGCAACTTTTATTTTATCCATTAAGTCCAAGCTATGAAAATTAACTTCCATATATATGTCCCTGACCTATTGAATTTAACAGTATTTTATTCTGTAAAGTCCTTGTGAATTTTAGGATAAGTTGCTTTCCTTTCCCCACAAACAGTACAATAGCTGCTAAATATCATTTTATAAGGTCTTCTTCAAGTCCCCAAGGCCTTGCCTTGTCTATTAGGCACCATTAAGGCTAAACAATGAAGGTATTTTTTTCTATCCCCAGAGCTCAGATGCTACAGTGATGAGGGACATATATGCACATAAATAGTGATTGATATTGGTATGAAGGATAATAGAGAAGATACTCCTAGAAAGTGGTTCCATTCATCAGTTATATGGGAGCCCCCTAATACACTATCGACTACCACTTCTAAACCTACTGAATCATCAGCAAGGGAAGAGCAAGCTGATTTAGCTAAAATGTGAGCTGAGCCAAACCTAATGGACATTCCATTAACCACAAAGAGGATTCTTCCTTCAACAAGCTGTCTGTATGTCCAGCAGCACATTTCTGTTAGTCTCTAGTGCAGGGGTAGGCAGCCCCAGGCACGCGTGCCAACAGTGGCACACAAGCCCATTTGGAGCGGCACCCTCTGCGGCGCCACAGAAATTGCCACTCCTCCCACCAAAAGACACTCCAAGTGGCTTCTTTCAGGGGCGGCTGCAGTGCAGAGGTCCTTGCCATGTCCAGGCCCTAGGCATACCATGTAAAGTAGCCGCCCAGAGCGGCTCCTCTCTGTGGTGTGCTGTTGCCAAAAGGAGTGACTCCAGGCAACTTTTTTCCATGGTGTGCCTGGGGATAGGGGTCCCCAAGCACGCTGCTGAGAGGAACCCCTCCAGGTGGCTTCTTTCTACGAGTAGGCTGTCGGCACCTGCTGAGGGTTGAGGAGGAGAGGCCGGCACAGGGGTTGGCAAAGTTTGCCAACCCCTGGTCTAGTGGCACCATTCTATAAGAAGCATTTACTACCAATTCTCACACACAGCATACAGGAGAGTGAAGTGGGAACAAAGAAAGCCAGCAGTTCATGTAAAGCAATGCAGTGGACAGCAAAAGGACAAATAAACAATTCAAAATGATCACAGGCTTTAACTGCATAAACGATAGTGATGGTGTTATTAAATTGCATCCCAAAAGCATGCCAATGACTCTTAAATATTTTATCTATTTTTAGCACAGAAATGTCTCTGTGCAGAAGAAAGCTAGGATGGTACCTCCTGTGAAACAGATGTAATCCCTTTGTGTCTACTCAGCTGTATGGGCCAAATTCTGGAGCCCTTATGTGGCTTCATGAGCACTTATTAATTGACTAATCCTATTGGACCTGATGGGACTTTCTGCATGAGCTTGTTAATGCAATTCAGAGTAAAGGCTCCAAGATCAGGATCTTTTTTCAACCTCTATTACTATGATTAATATTTCTCTTTGTATGTATTGCTGTAGCATGTCAGAGCCCCAATCCTGGACCAAGACTCATTGTGCTAGACAGTTCCTGCCCCCAACAAGTTTACAATCTAATTAAGTAGTCCCTACAACTTTGAAATGTTATAATAAAGAAAGTTAATTTCCATTCCATGTACTTTTTCTTAATTCCAGATGATCACTGAGTCTTTCTCTTTTTATTTATTTTTATTTAAATACTGTGCATCCTCTTTTCAAGCTTAAGTACCTACACAGATGTTAATATTGGCAGTCCCTACATTCACTTTTTGACTTCCAATGCTGACCTCAGCAATTAGAGGGAGCCCTACCTCAAATTGCCAACTCTGAAAACTTGGCTGGGCAAATAGTACTTCTGTAAGTGAGGGAAACCAGCAGAGACATGATTCAATCACAGATATAGGCATATATGTTGTGCAGGATTTTGTCTCCACTTACTTATATACTGCCATCTGGACTGGAACTGGCTCATGATTTTTAAGCAAACAATATATTTTCCTAATTTTGCATACAATGTTCACTAGGTACTTCAAACCCTTCATGCTTAGCTGAACCATATCCAAACCACATACATTTCTTAGAATTGGAAATGTAGTCTGAAAATTGCACAAGAGTTCTATATTTTCTGTTTCCACTGTACATCCAAAAATATCATGGGATCATACTTCCTCAAGGAATTTTGGCTCTTCTAGCTTGCATTTGGAAGCCGAAGTTGAAGAAGCTTGAGAAAATTAATTTTTAAAAAACGAACTAAACTTTTTCAAGCCCCAGAAGTAGTGTTGTCTGGAGCGCTGGTTGAAATTCTGAATAATGTGTTACATTTTTTAAAAATTAAACTTGTTCTTACAGGGAGTCCTTCTATCACCCAAAGAAACACAAATATTCTAATCAACTTGCACACATTTAGGGACAAATGTGAGTGCACTACAGAGAAGGCTACAGGGTAAGGAGCCCTTTTCTCCTACGTCACCAGTGCAGGGGGGCTGTCAGGACTTTACTGCAGCCACTGGGTATGTATGTGTCTCTTGGGTGTAATGGCACTAGTGAGGTGCCCTAGTAGCCCCAAGAGGGGAATATCTGCTGGTTATTACTAAGTTGTTTTAGCATGACAACCTTGAGGAGCTGTGGTAACTAACACAATATTAATCATGATTTAACACTCTGTATAAACAGGTTTACATGATGCCAGCTGAGTTTACCTTGGCTTAGCCAACTGGCATGGCATTAAGCAACAATAGTCTTTGTCTCCACTGACTGTTCAACATATTAGTTAGACACTCAAGGCCAAGTTTTAAGATGAGCTAATTGCCTGGTGAAACCTTATTTTGGGTCAGATGATAGGTAAGACCATCACCCCTTTTCTTTGTGCGCCAACAGAGATGCATTAAGGAGAACTTGCAGAACATTTTGCAAAGGTGTAGCTTGAACCATTTCCAAAGCTGGCTTCCCTCAGTGACCAGACAGCATTATGCCATCTATAGAGTTAATGTCTCTATGTTCCAGTTCTTAGACAATGCATCTCCTTCCCATCACCAGTACATCTCAGACTTTTAGACTCCAAAAGTGAGACCTTAATGTTCATTAGCAGGGACTCTCTCACTGCCACGTTCTTGTGTCTTCTGGTCAACTCAATTATATGTTGTTTTCACTGGGAGCAGGTGCCAATAAACCACTTGTGCTTATGCATAGCTGAAAGTTTGTTAGTTCTTTCTATTTCTATAAAATGCCTGCATCTGTTAATACAGTTGTTTGGTTTGTTTTTCTTTTTAATGCAGTAATATCTTTGGTTCTCTGGATGGTAATTTAACTACCGCTGAGCTGTTTTTCAAGAAATGCATGATAAAAAGGTTGCTCTGGAATAGAAGCAGAGGTAGCAGCCGCAAAATAATACTCTAATAAATTACCTTCAGTTACTGCTACTGAACCTGCTCAGGCAATGGGAATAATAGCCATTGTAGTGACTGAGGCTATGTCTACACTAGAAAAGTTAAGTCGACTTTGTTAAGTCGACTTAATAAAGTTGGCTTTAAGTCGATTAAAGTCGACTGTATTAAGTCGATTTAACAAAGGAGACTTAACTTTTCTATTGTAGACATAGCCCCTTGTCGACCTTATTAAGTCGACTTAATGGTTTAAGTCGATTTAATAAGGTTGATTTAGGTGCTAATCCCTGTCCACACTGGCTTAAGTCTACCTATTAAGGTCGATTTATGCATTAAATTGCCCTAAAATGAGGTGTTATTAAATTGATTTAACCTTTCCTTAAATTGACTTAAGGAAATGCTTAAGTCGATTTAAGGAAAGCCCAGTGTGGATGCAACTTTGTTTAGATCGACTTAAGCCTCCTTAAATCGGCGTAATTTGTAAATGTAGACACACCCTGAGAGATTAGCTTCCTTTCTTTTGATGTTACCTTTCTTATTATTCAGGGTAGCTTTGTTCCAGACTAGTAGTCTACTGAAGTGAGCTGAGGAAATGAACCTTCAATGAGGGAAGCTTGAAAGGATACAGTTTTTATTATTTAAGAATTTGAGTGGGTGACAGCAGATTATATTCCAAGAAAACCACCCCTAAACACACTCAATTTTTACTAATTTTAATTTTTGTGTAATGTAGTGTGTATATTATTATGAACACAGATAATTTATTCAAAATAAAAAAGGCTTCTGATCTCATTTATATTGGCTTTTCACTCATCTAGTCAGGAAATACAAAAAATAGCAAATGACCAGTTATGACACAGCTTATATGACTAATAAGGAATGTATTTCAAATTAGCATTCTCAAGGGAAACTGAACTCAGACTGTAGCCCATCCAATGATTTTTTCCTCTTTCTTAGTGATCTGAATGTTAAGTATTTCTCCAGCCATTAGTATTATCGACTCCTAAGGAACAGAAATCTGCTGACTAGACCCACAACCATTTTCAGCCTCTCACAAACCAGAGAGTTTATTCTTCATGTCACCATAAGACTTGCCCACTTAAAAAGGGTGTTGTGAGGCTTCATTCCATAGATTGTGAAGTGTTTTGAGGTTCCCCGTGGGGAACATTGTTACATTAACTTTATCCTGCAGGATATTATACTATATTGTATTTATTATAGTACGCTAATAATTATACACTCTGCTCAGTAGTAGCAGGGAACTAATTTAATGGATTTTCTTTTCTTTTTAGATAAGTGGAGTATTTATAGCTGTGGAAAAATATTTCAAAATGAGGAAATTATGCCTTATTTTAAAGGAAATGAGGAAATATGGTATTTACAATAAAGAATTCCATCTCACCAGCAAAAAGAGGGACAGTTTGTATGCCTTTATTACACTTGATATCATAAGGATAAAATATTGTTTCCCATTCAGGAGAAGAGATTACTGTATTTAACATTTCACTATTATATTTCCCTGCCTAGGCAACTGAGACTGAGAATTATACTCAGAAATGCTACCAAAGCTAAATGATCTTATATGTGGAATTATAGAGTACATCTACCAATAAATGTAATATAGCAGCAAGTACAGAGTTTACCTATAGAGTAGTTCTATTATAAGGAATTCTACTGAAAGCCAACACATACTGTGCCCATTTCCATTTAACCTCCTATTTCTATTTTCTGTTTAGTTCTAACACAATTAAAAGTAAAATATAGACCTAATGGAACTATGCTGATTGGCATCAGATGATCTCTTTAAAACCCAATTGTCTTAAATTTAATTTTCACATTTTTTTTCACACTGGAATATTTAAGTAAATTTGGTTGTAATTAACGCATATTGATCTTGTACAACTCCTGTTGGCAGGTTTGTTGCACTGCCTTGCATTAAATCAGTCTTTTAAATTATATCCACAGCATTTTAGCTAAGTAGGTTACCAAAAATGCTCTGTAATGACATGAAGCTGAGAAGCTAGCAATTGCACTTACAAATCCCTTACAAAGTGAAGGGATTTAATTGGGCAAGAACAACCTTGGAGGCATATGTGTTTATTATTTAGGACACATATACACCAGAGGCAAATCCAAATTTATTTCAAATGAGCAATCCTTCCAGGATGCACACCATCAACATCAAGTTATCACTGTCTTCACATATTCCTTCAGATGTTAATTTTTAACCAACCCTTTTAGGTTTGTTAAAGCCCGATTGAAATATATTATTCCCACAGCAAAAAGAACAAGAAGAAGTTGAGGAAAGAAGGGGTGAGTGGGAAAAAAAAGAAAGAAAGAGAAGTAACGCTGACTGAAATAACTGTACAGTGAGTCAGTTGTTATGTTTGGACACATGGAGGGAACACATACAGTTTGCCTAGCCTACTTTATGACTTCATAGCTATGTAATAGCTGTAATTTCAAGAGTTCAGCATATCAAAGTAGATTCACATCCTAATTTTGTTGCAGAATTTTTTAATGTATCATGTTATTTAGACATAGAAGTTGCTAGGTGCTTGCTGAAAATTCTAGATAGAACTTCAGGCAGCTCACCAGAGTACAACACTTATTCCTATATAATTTTAATGTACCCTTCTATTATACAGAAAAATCTTCTAAAAGAGTGCTTAATATACAAACTCAGTTTAGCTCTAAAGTAATTATGAATCTACATTTTCTTTAGTCACTAAGCCATTGTGTATAATCTTTTTGAAATAATGATTTCCCCTCACTATTCATTTTAATTGGATACATCTCCAATTGCAAACAATACAATTACAGTGATTTTTTCTTGTGATACTATAACAGTTTCCATGACAATCAATCATTTGCAGGAATATTATAATTTTACTGCAAACAGGAAGGAAAAAAAAAGAAGATGTAAAAGAAAAAGAACTGGGCTGTGCAGGGAAATATTTTATTTTAATATGCATAATATGTCTCAAAGACTCATCAGTACTTACAAAGCTACATTCACAACTGCACTAAGGAAAACATGATTGTTCCTGTGATGTTCATAAGTTGTTTGCTTTGTGGAAAATGCTTCTGAAGATGGGATCAGACTATGGATTTGCTGTTTTTATCTTTAGAAAGAAAAACAGTCAAGACAACTTTTTTCTTTCTTTCTTTTACTGTTTAAAGTTCATTTTATATGTGATAACATTATTTTGCCTATTATTTTAAGTGGATAAATCACTATTTTTCCTTCAAGTCACTGTTTCCTCATATCAAGAACAATCCTATATTTGTATTTATTACAAAACCAATTCTCACATTCAGCATATGTGCTTTTCTAATTAGTTCTACATTAGAAGCAACTGACATGTTTATAAAATCTGGCAGCAACTTCACTTTCTAATTGCTTGAATATTAGTCTCCTTTATCCGTACCCATCTTTCCTAAAGCCCATCTTATATTATAGTAAACCATGCCTGCACAACAGGTACTTATAAAAGCAAACTTGAGCCCAGAGAATGTCTGCTGAATATGACACTCTTACTGTCATCATTTTCCTTTATTTGAGTGTCTTTATATTGAAGTTGTGATTGGACAAGACTGATCAAGGAATAAGATGGCTGATTTACTGTTATTGGAATTTCACCCATATCATAACTGAAACCTTTAACCTTCCCTAAAGAGAGAAAATCTTCATTAAAGACTCTTTCAGCTTTCCTTATAGCCACAGTTAGCAGCTAGCAAACTTGAGGCAGAAAATGGAAGTGTAAAGTTCTCAGTCTCTTTATAAATGCAAATAAATAGAAAAGTATATCTATCAAAGTATAGGAGTTCAAAATATATATTTCCATTAGAACACAGGATTTTCCATGTCAGTTCAGAACTTTAGTCCACAAAGTCTAAAGTTCCACTGTAAAAAGACAGTCACAAAGGTAGGACGTCTTTTTTTCTCTGAATGCTTTTTATGCATTAACAATGAAACTCTGATTAGTGCTTCAAACTCAATTACAATTCAGTTACAACAGCAGTATGTGGCTAATGCATCTTTTATGTTTTCAGTCTTTTTGGCTGTGTTCTCCTTCTCAGCACTTTGCATTGAGTTGTTTTCCAATAGTTCAATTCACTGGAGACAACAACATTATGGAATCAGAGCATGCATAGATGTAACAACTGTGATCACATTAGCCCAAAAGTTCCCACTTAGAGTTGTTATTACTGAAAGAATGGTACTTATCTATCTTCAAACAGCATGGTAGGGCTGCCTCACAATCTTTGCTGCACCAGGTCAAAAAAGAATTATATTTCCTGGATGCCTTGTTGGATTTCACAGAGTCTGATACTTCACCATTGAAGTCAATATGCGTTTTGTTATTGACTTCAGTTGTCACAGGATCAGATCCATGGTGACTACAACAACAACTTCAGACTATAGCCTGTTGGATGGTCTCCTTTTAGGCATGGAAAGATACCAGTATTATTACTATTACATCTTTTTACACTGTTGATCATGAGGTGCTGTTCACCTGCCAAAGGGACCTGTCAGGAGTAAATAGATTAATTAAATTGAATTGTATTAAACTGACTATGATAATTCTTCCTTGACAGATCCTATAAGGTCATAATGGGCAGTTGATTATCCTCCCCAACACATGTCATCTGCAAAGTCCTACAAGGCTTAATCATGCCTCACCTTCTCTTCAGTTTATATGTACCTCGGGGAGTCTGAAACACATTATGGACACTAGTACCAGCAATGAACCAGTGACACCTTTCTTTACACTATCTTCTTGTCAAAGACTGAATGCATTGACACAGTTTTCATGATGTCTGAGAATCATTATATAACACAACTGATAATCAATAGTCTGGCAAATGCCCAGCCAGATCAACACAGAGGTGATGTGAGTGGAATGAGGGAACATTTTGAAGAACACTGTCTGTTGAGAATGTTTCCCCTCCACTCATCAGAATGGAGGGGATTCTTGGATTTCTGATGGATTCTTTGTTGCTGCTATATATCATAATAGCCAAAATGCTTTTTTCCAATTTTGCTAGTCAAGAGGCTTCAAAAGAATGAGATTTCCTACCATCTGTACATTGGAGTCAAACTGAACTGCCTGGAAGCATGGGTGGGAAGGATGGTCTAGCAGGAAGGGCACTTTGCTGGGAGTCAGATGAATTTGCTTTCAGGCCTGTTCAGTTACAGAATTCTTGTGTGAACTTCAGTTAGTCACTTAATCAACCATGTGCATCAATTTCTGATCTCTAACAATTGGAGATAATAGTTCTCAACTCCAAAAGAAGTTTTATAAAGACTAAATCCATTAATGAAATTAAGGTACTCAGATACTACAGATGAGGAGTGTATAAATATCTGGGTTGATAGAACTTCCTGGATTCTGTAAATGGCCTTCAGAGAATTAAAAAAAAAAAAAAATCAGGCAAAAAATGAGCTTGTGTAAATTGGGTCATTAATTTAGCTGAGTAAATACATCTGTCACACATCAATTTGGATGGCCAAATATGGGTCATATTTATGCTGTGATCTCCACCTTTACCCTGCTAACACAAACTCTCATCCAGAGCTAAACAAATTACTCACAGTAAAAAAATGTTTCTAAACAGATTACAAATTCTGTGTTCATTATGTGTTCATTATTCATAATTGTTTGATGAATAATTATATGGACAAACTTGAACTTCTGGATTATTCAAGAAATGGTTACTATGCAGATTCACTGTTCTATGCTATTCATATTGTAGAACTGGTCATATAAACCACATGGTACTATTTCTATCACCCGGTGGGTGTCTTTCAACTTTATAAACAGGAAAACATTCTTTCTCTGTTCACAAAGTATTCAGGAACCTTCATAACTGTTGTGAAACAGTAAAATAAAATAACAAATATTTTTGTGAATAATAAAAACTAAAGAGCCCACCCAGTGTGAATCCTCTCATAAGTATGCTTGTATTAATGGCAGTTTTGCTGTCTTCGGGTATTATTATGAATAGAACTGTGTTCACTTGAATATTCACAAATCAATTAATAAAAGAAGGTCTTGAATGCCACAAGAAAAAGGTTATTATCAAAAATATTCATTAGTACTAATTCACCCGGCTCTATCCTAACAATGGCTTTCCTAGAAAGCAAGATAGACCGAAAGACTCCTGACTGATCCCCTTTTCTGTTTTCTAAAGTACTGTGTCCAGTTCTGAGCTCTACATTTGAAGAAAGATGTGGGCAAATTGGAGCAAGTCCAGAACAACAGCAAAAATGATTAAATATCTAGAAAACTTGACCTATGAGGAAAGATTTTAAAAAATTGATTTGTTTAGTGTGGAGAAGAGAAGACTGAAGAGGAGAGATGAAAACAGTTTTCAAGTACATAAAAGGCTGTTACAAGGAAGAGAGTGAAAAAATGTTTTTGTTAACCTCTGCGGCTAGGACAAGAAACGATGGGCTTAAATTGAAGCAAGAGAGGGTTAGATTGGAGATTAGGTGATCTTCCTAACTGTTGGGGTAGTTAAGCACTGAAACAAATTGCCTAAGGAGGTTATGAAATCTCCATCATTGGAGGTTTTTAAGAAGAGGTTAGACAAACACCTGTCAGGACTGGTCTAGTTATGACTTAGTCATTCCTTGAGTGCAGGGGACTAGAGTAGAGGACTTAATGTCCTTTCTAGTCCTACATTTCTATGATTCCTTGAAGGTATTCAGCCAGAAATATTTAAGATGACAGAGTAACTGAGTTACTGTACCGAAGGGTGCTGCACATAAAGAGGGCTGTCTTCTCTGACTGCTGCTGTAAATGTTCCATTGTCCTACAGATAAGATGTTCTTTTGGCTCTTGTGTCTGAAGTCATAATTTAGTATTGCTTTTTAAAAAAGCACACAAGACTTGGGATATAAATATCCTCTTAATGCACCAAGAAGTGAGCAATATACAGCCCAAAGATAATCTCAGACAGACTGGGCTTGATGTCCACAGCCTGGCACCCTGTGCCTTCATTTACACTGTGCCACAGGATGGTAAAGTGAGTGCTGAATGCTGTTAAATCAGAATACTAGTTTTTAACACCTATTCACTAGCCCAACTCTGCATGTTTGGCTGTGGAATACTTGGCACCGCTCAGGTGGGATTATGTGCATGGGTGACTTTAAAACATTCTTATCCCAACGACCCCAATTCTGTGGCTGCTGTTTATTGGGATGGACCATCAGTGCAATGTAGAGTAATTGCACTGACATGCATTGTCTGCCTAAGGGATTGGTGGGTATATTTCATCCATGACCCTTTTCCTTTAGCCTGTTCTATGCTGGGTTTATACAATCTCAGGATTGTATTAGGTAAAGCAGAACCTCCTGTAGACATGTAAACCAATTTTACGGGAGCCTTGAAGCAGAATAGCAGTTTGAAGAAATTGTTTATATAACTCACCTTTGCAGTTTCCTGATTCTGCATTGGCTGAGCCAGCTAAAGTCATCTCCCAGCATGAGTTAGAGAATAGTGTCAAGGTGCTGTAATATTAACTGGCTGCTAATGGCCCCAAATCATTACTATGGCAGTTGGAAATAGCCAGCTCATAGCAAGGCATTGGACATGTCCCCTGCCCTCTAGACAAGCCAGTACTGAATCACTGCATGAGGCTGCAGTGCATGGATCTCAGTCTTCCCTATCCGAACCCTGGTATGTTTTAAAAGATTATCAAGGGGACAATTAGATTATTAAGGCCGTTTGATGGGGAGAGAGGTTAGCTTCCTACTTGAGTGAAAAACTTCAATACAGGCTGACCAATATTTTGTGAGCAGGGACTGAGGTTCATAGACTGCGTGAAACCTCATGCCGAAGCTCAGTTCAAATGAAGATAGCTTCAATATGAATATTTCATACAGCTGTGTGGTAATGGCTACTGATATGTGAAGGATTTGAACCTGAAGAATGTGAGTGATATCCCCACTGTTCCAACAGCACAACTCTCAGGAAACAAATATGATCCTGAATGAAATTCTGTCCTTGTGCTCAGTACAGCACTGGGGGAGGGAATGCCTGGCTGGTTGGCCCTCGGGGGTGGCAGGGCTGACTGGCATGTGCAGTGTGGCTTCCGGTGCAGGCCGAAGGCCTGTGTGGCAGGGGCGTTGCTGGATAGAAAAAAGATCCAGGGCTGTGGCCCCCCATCCCACTCCCTGCTAGCGTCTGCCCCCCAGCTAGGCCACACCCCCACCGCCGCACGCCAGCCCCTCGGGCCTGATCCTGCCCCTCTGCTGCTGCACGCCGGCCCCTCGGGCCTGATTCTGCCCCGCTGCACACCGGCCCCTTGGGCCTGATTCTGCCCCTCTGCTCCCACCGCCGCATGCCGGTCCCTTGGGCCTGATCCTGCCCCTCTGCCACCGCCATCACTGGCAGGCAGCGTGGCCAGATCAGGCCTGGGGCCCCTTTCCCGGCTCCTCTATCCCCCTCCCCCGTGCTCCTTTCCTGGCTCCTCTGTCCCCCTCCCCCGTGCTCCTTTCCTGACTCCTCTGTCCCCCTCCCCCGTGCTCCTTTCCCAGCTCCTCTGCCCCTTTCCCGGCCCCACCGCCCGCTGCCTCCTCCTCCTCCCAGCCCCCTTACCTGGCCGGAGGCTTGGAGCTGCAGGGACGGCCGGCAGAGCCGCTTCTGGGCCAGGCCACTCCCACCCTGAGCACGCTCTGTCTGAGCATGCTCAGGGCGGGAGATTTGAATCTCCCCAGCCTGGCCGCAGCAGGAGTCTGTGGCTTTGCTAGGGCCCCTGGGCGGAACGCAGCGTTCCGCCTGGGTTTTCTATTTTTAGGGGCCCTGGAAGGCTGGCCCCTAAAAATTGGGAGCCCCGGAACTGTTCCCCCTTACTTTAACCTCTGCCTGCTGGGGAAAATAGATCTGGGGCTCAGGCTATTCTACCTGGGGCCGATGCCCTGCCAGCCCGACAGCAACGACGCCTCTGCTGTGTGGTAATCTGTCCCTGTCTGTACTAGCCTCACAATAGCTTTCCAGGAGGGGGAATAAATTCATCCAACTGAAACTACAGGGAATATTTTCAGGTAGAATGAGATTATTTCCATTTAGGAATTTGATGCTAAGAGCTGTCTCCTGCTGCACAGTGAAATCATTTGGCAAATGAATTAACTGCTTGAAAACCTCTAAATGTTTCGGGTATATCCACATAGCTGGCTATGTTTCTGAATGTTATGTGCTATTGAGTGTCTAACTATCCATTCATTTTGGTGGACTATTAATAGACAATAGCAACAGTAGACTAGCATCTTTTGAGTTAATATTTCTTATTTACATTAAAAAATCCCAGATGTTTTAAGAGGCTAGAGTCCACTTCTTCAGGCATTTGGTTCCATGTCACTTTCAAGATACATTAGAGATAGTTTGATATGGTCAATACTTATTGGGACATATTCATGACTCACTGCTTTTAAAAGAAGATGATACATTGGCTTGTGATATTCCAGTCACTGTTTTCTTTTTTTAGACTGCAATATTTTAGGAATAGAGTTCCAAATTTGGGCTCATGTTGGTTGTGTGCATGCACATTAGGTAGTTGCATGGGTATGCAATCATTTAGCAGTGCTGTTGGGTCTTACACATCTTCTGTGACATTTATTGTAACACAAAGACCCTTTTCTTTTTTTCACTATTGTGTCAGTAGCTCTTTGAGGCCTGATTTACTCACCATACCTTACACAAGTGTTATCATAAACTGTGTCTTCAAAGGTGTCATGTAAGGCACCATATGAAAACTAGTAACATATTGGCTCTGAAAATCAGTCTGTGATATATGTAGGGAGTGGGTCGAAAGAGTTCTTTTAATTTTTTTAAATGTGTTACGCAACAACACATATGCCCCGTTTGTTGTACATACAAGAATGTGCATTAGCTTATTTGACCAGTCTATTCCTCAGGCGGAGATAATGAAGATACACTTACACATAAGGTAACAAAGCTATCAAGAGAGCAAGCAGTGGATAGGACAGCATGGAGAGGAGACCCCATCAAAAGAAACTTTGTCTGAGTTTACTTTTCAAACAATACATTTCTAAGGTTTAGTGGACTATGAAAAGGAGAGAGAACCCTATACCTATCCTTAACATAAGGAGTCAAGGAAACCAAGTGCTCTGAGCAGTGTGTGTTGTGTCTTGGCTAAAGGAAGAAAGACTGTGTGAGAAAAACTTCTTTGAACAGAAGAGCTTGGTTTGTTGAGTTTTAGTGTTTTAAGCATATTTTTCTTTTTATTTGTTTATAACAATCTCTATTCATGTTCATTATACTTAGTACATCTTAGAACTATGTCCATTTCTTAATAAACTTTTTTACTTTTACCATAAACCCAGACAGACCTTTGACTGAAGTGGAGAGTTTGTTCTCCCCATTTAAGTCAATAAGCCTCTGTGTACTGTCTCTTTAAAGAAGTAATGAACTAGACGTAACAAGGTCTTTTGGGAGCTGCAGTAAGAGGGGCTGAGCACTGAAAAGAAAGAATTGTTGATGTGCAAGTGTAAGTCATGGCTACAAACAAAATTCATTTACGAATAAGGATTTGGTGTAATCTTGCATACTGAGAAGAAATTAATCTTACGCACCTTTAAGTAAGTACAATTTCCAGCCTAATGATAAGGTACTTAGGTATGTTCAACCCTCTTTGGCCTCTCTAACACACATAATGGCATTCCTACTAATGTAGAAGCAGGTTTCCCTATACTTCTAATTTAGTTTATATGTGCGGATCCGCATACTGCACTGAGTCAGATCAAAGCCAGACTCAGTTTTCATGCAAATAGTTCTAGCAATAAAAAACAGAATAGAGAGAACATATGATAAACACTACAGGAGGGAATGCCTCTGAACACAATGTTTTTCCAAGTTTTCTGTGCATCCCCAGCAGGCCTTTAAGAGAAGCTCAGCTGGACTAAGTTGCTTTGGAAAGCACTTCTTGTTACTAATCTAGTGTTGGCTTAAAAAGGTTTTTGCTGTCTTTAAATGTTCTGTTAATATTGATTAATTTATTTGTGTAAGTAAATAAAAAAGGCCAATGTGTATTAGCATATTAATAACAAATATGATCTTTAAATTATATTGGTTATCTCAGAGCACTACTCTGGTTTCTCAGACAAGAGTTATGGTCCCACGGGATGATGGTTCTTATTTTATGAGAATGCATCATTTCTTTCAATGTGCATTCTCTTAACATTACAAAGAACAGCATCAAATGCCCTTGATTCACAAATTGTAGGAAGCAGTGGAACAATGATCTGAAGTGTGTGGCATTTTAAAATTGTATTACTTTCCTCTTCCAGCCAAAAATCTTCATTAGAGAATGGGGAAAAAAAATGGAAAGGGAAACAGCAAATAAAAGAAATGCGAATCAAGTCTAAGGTGAAGTCAATGTGAAATTTGCTACTGACTTTAATAGGAGCAGGATCAGACCCTAGAATCATACACTTAGTCACAGCTGGTTTTTGTGATGTGCCTGTTTTAAGGGCATGACTGAGGAGAGATGCAGTACTGAGTATATTTTTGCTCTGGGGGTGAGTGATTCAACCATGTCATGCACAACAGCAGTTATTAGTAGTTGTGTTCCACCACTCTCCCCTTGCCCTCCTTTGCACCTTTCATCTGCTAGGAAAGTGAAATATTCAACATTTCCTTAATGAGATGGCAAAATATTTTCTACAGCAAGGATGGCAGAAGGTGCTTTAAGACAAATGCAACCACGGGCTAAAAAGATTCAGTCCTTTTCTCCCTACTCACAAGACTAAATATGTCATCAGTGGTTACATCCACTTACTAAGGAATTGGGAACCCAATGAATGCTGAACCACATTGTTTGCATTACAACTACAGTACAACGGGAATTCAGGCAACTTTCAGCGCTAGCATACCTCTTTTGGATTATGTGCTGGCAATGCCAGCCTACTAATAATTATTGTCACAAACCCTCAGATCTCTTTGAACTTTTGCAATAAAATTTGGTCCAACCAAAAGAAACCTGAAAAGAAAATTCCCTTTTATTTCAACATTCATTATGAAAGCAAGAAATCATCAACAAAAAAACTAGTGAATATTAGTATGCAATACCTTTCAGTACCTGTAATAACTTTCACAGGTCTCCAGATAGCTAATCTTTTCCACCAGCAGTGGTAGAGTGTGTATTTCTGACCTAACTCATTAAGTCATATGCACTTTCCTTCCTACTTAATGGGCTTTTATTAAAAACGGTGACCTTCTTACTTTATCATTTCAAAGTCTATTACACAGACTGAAGGAGGGTAATGCAGATAGAAATATGGAGCAGAACTATTTGAGAAACATTGTATCTAGTTCATAGTAGCTTTTAATAATTTAGAGCTGGTTCTGAATGAGGGGCAGTGTTCAGCTATGTGGCTGCAGAAGGGAATTGTGAGTTGAGTGACAATTCTCTTCTTGGCTACCACCTGGCTTTGGGGACAGGAGGGACAGATAGTCATCTAGTAGTGACCAGGAATAAATTATTATCCTTTGCATAAGAGCTCAACTACACTGTCTTAAGAAGGTCCAGTCAGGGCTCCACCTGCTCACACTTACTCACTCCCCACTGCTCTCTCCTTCCAGTGCTGGGACATTCTGAGTGTGTAGGGCAAGCATGTACAAGAAACAGCATTTCATTTTGCAGGATACATAAAGGCTTGGTGACTTATAAGGAATTAAAATCAATTTGTTCTACTGATTGCCAGTGTTAAGCTCCATAAAATCATAAACCACTTTTTAACAGAAAGAAAGAAAGAAAGAAAGAAAGAAAGAAAGAAAGAAAGAAAGAAAGAAAGAAAAAGAAAATAGATTGTGAAAAATAGCTTAGCATACCTGAGGTTGTCTTCACCACCTCGGTAGTATTTCTCAGTCCAATAAAAGAAAACTGGTAGAGCCTCCAAGATCTGGTGTCTCCTACTTCCACCGAACTGCGTTTCCACTGATAAATGATTTCTTCCCTCGGATAACCATCTTCAAAACAATTCCAAATACAGCTTCATAATTTTTTATTTTATTTATTTATTTTTTAAATTCACTTTGTGAGAATGGGAAAAACAGTTTTGTTTTCTATTTATTCAGAAAAAGAAACACGGAGCAGAGTAGTTGGGAGGGGGAGGGGAGCGGGATGGAGGAACGTTAGTTACTTTTCAACATTTCATATTTTATTTATGTTTCAAAAGTGGCTTTTGGGGTGCTTGCTCTTTTTTTCCCTGAACTTGAGACATATAGGATACAGTCTGGACCCCCTGAAGTCATTTCACTCCTTTAGCCTTATCTCAGAGATGTCGAGCCCCCACAATAGTAATCAATGGAATGACATCCATACGCAAAAAGCATGACAAAGAACCATATCAGAACAACTTTATTTAAAAAAAGCTAACAGTCATGGCAGGCATAATTAAGTATCATGAATATTCTTGTATTCTCATCCATACTGTGTCCCAGAACAAATACCTGTCTCAAGTAACAATATTTCTATATCCTATCTTTGAACATAATCAGTGTGTACCCATTTATGAAATAAGGTCCAGTTCTTCCCTGATGCAAGTCCAGTTGAAGACAGCTGATTATGCTCATTTACCCGAGCTAAGAATCAGGCCCTAAGTATGTCACTACAAATGAAGGTGGAATAGGTAATGTAGCACACTACTTACAGCTTGAAAATTCCAGCGGACAGGAATGTTCATCCATTGGGAAGTTGTGTAACTGTAACTGACACTCAGCATCTATTGTTAACCTATCAGGAAGAGATGACAAGGTTGTATTATTAGAATATACAGCACACACCATAGTAATTTCTGCTCAAAATGAGTGTGACATGCAAAGCAAGATTATTTATCAACATGGCACCGTCATGCAGAATATACAAAACAGACAAAATTATACACACATATGCACTGGGCATAATTAAAACATCATGATATATTTATTTGCTTATTCCAAGTGTAAGAAGACATGATAGTTATTATATGTATCTGAAAAGTGAATGTTGTCTTTTTCTTTTTAATTAGACCCATTGCCCACTATGCAGCTATTAGCTGCTTGCAAAAGAGACTGTGAAAATGTGGTGTGTTTCAAAGGATTTATTGGAATGTGTCTGAGCCTGCAGCATTACTGATGAGTAGCAATGACATGAATGAGTTATGCAAGTCATTTTAAATGGATGTCATCAAAATCTCTATGTCATATTAGGAAAATAATTATTTTGGAAATGATCTGGAGAGTTATAACATTTCTAGTATTTCACATTTAATCTCTTCAGCATTGCCAGTCTGTACATCTGTCTTCTCTATAGAGTTGTGGTGTATGCTATGTGCATTGGAGGGAATTATTCAGTAGCAGAGGAGAGAAGTCTTCGAATGGGACAAGGAGAGAGTAGCAGAGCACAATGCTGTCCCTGAACCTTTTCCCCCTCTGTGAAAGCTGCATTTTCCATTCCATCACTATGAAAACCCTGGTGATAGCATTCTCGGTCGGCTGGTCAGTCCATGAACCGTTCTCTTAGGCTATATTGCACCTTGGCTTCTGTATTTGTGCATTCTCCATCTTATGCTTTCATGAAGATCAGAATGGAGAATGTAGGAGCCATCTGCTTTCCAGACCAACTAAATGAGAAGAGCACACTTTCTCCATAGTAATGCCCTTGAAGTCAACAGGAGTTTTGCCTGTGATTGAAAGGGGAGCAGGGTTGGATATTTAGTAATTCTTTGCTCATATTACTGCCTTTTCCTCTCTTTCTCATTTCAGCCTCCTCAATTCAACTTCAAGATCACATTATGTATGCCAAGAAGGCCAAACAATCTCCCAGTGATCAGATAATGATACTCAGATCTCTACATATTTTTTCACTGGTATCGATATTTAAAACTGAATTTACTACATGGTCTGAAGTTCGGTAACAGTTTATTTTCTGTTATAGGGCTGTTTTAATATTTCTCACTAGCATGAGTCCAGCTGAAATTTTTTGGCATGTAGAATAGCTTAAATCTGGGTTAGTAATTCTGCCTCAGGGGGCAGAGTTCTAGAACATAGTCAAACAAATGCAGAGATTCTCAGTATTTTGAATAGAAAATCACTTAAGAATTTTATGGAATTTAGTGCTCATGAAAACAAGTGACCAATAGTAGAGGCTACAGCCAGACATGATTCAGGCATGTACTGTGCAAGTTTCAACACACAAGCGCTTTGTCAATGTACTGTATTTCATCACTTCCAATACTTCTGTAATATGTGAGTCTCTCAAATTATGTGCTAGATTTACAATGCACATCTGATATGAGATGATCACATTTAACATCTGACTCAAGCCAAGATTCATTATCAGAATTTGAATGTTACCAGCTCTGCTCATGATATTTAATAAAACTACTCACTACATATTAATGTCAGATCATAAAGAGAGAAACTGAGCGGTCTGAAGAAAAGTAGTGAGACTTGAAGAAAGAAGAGAGCATTTTTTGAGATATTAAGACCTATTTAACATTTCAAAAGCAGATGCGAAGGATCTGATTTATAAGGCTTACTTTGATTTGGATTTAAATTTTAGTAATTTTCTTAGCTCTTCTTCAAATGTGATGCACAATCAATGTAAAATAACTACAAAATAAAACTCTAGTAATTCAAACATTTCTTCCAACATCAAAAGAAAATGTTAACCAATGAAGCTTCATAAAAATGTTAGTAATCTCTAAGGGTACATCTACACTGACAAGTTAGGTCAACTTAAGGAGGCTTAAGTCGACCTAAACAATGCTGTGTCCACACTGGGCTTTTATTAAGTCAACTTAAGCCCTTCCTTAAGTCGACTTAATAAGAGCTTAAGTCGACTTAAGAACACCTCCTCTGAAGTCGACGTAAGCCTTAAGTCGACTTCTTAGTGCTAAGTCAATCTTATTAAGTCAACTTAAAGCATTGCCACTCTGTTAGATCGACTTAACAAGGTCAACTTTAGGTCACCTTTAAGTCGACTTAAGGTCGACCTTGTTAAGTTGAATTAACAAAGTTGACTTAACTTTGCTAGTGTAGACATAGCCTAAAAAACTAAAAGGGAGATGTGTGAACTGATAGATATGTACACTGTCCTAATAAAACCTTCATGAACATGGACTCATTAGGCTTTGGATGAGACCTTAAATGACTGATATCACCTTTCCCGCCTAGTTTTTAAAAGGAGAAAATTTATTTCCTTAAGGAGTTCCATGAATTAAACTATTTTCACATTGGAGTGATATCCAGCTCCACTGAAGTCAAAGGGGGCATGACATGTATTTAATTGAGAACATGAAACTTTGAAGCAAATCGATCATAAATACTGATGAATTCTAACAATGATTTGAAACTCCTTTAATTTAATAGATAGAAGAGAAAATGATAAGAGCGGCAAAATAACTGGTAAGAGATTAAAGGTAAATACAAATCAGGACAAGATTGTGATACTCTTATTCGAATAGTTCCTTACTCATCATGTAGTCTAGTTACTTCAAGAACCTTGGAGAATAAGATAGTAAAATATGTATGAAACTGAAACACTTAAATTATGTCAATACTCAGCTTTCTAAACATTTCTCATTTTCCAGGACATTTAAAACTACCTTTCATCAATGAGACAAAACAATCAAAGATTTTGTTCTAAGTTAGGCATTCCAGTTATTTTTAACCCTCTTATATGGTATAATATTAATTTGTCAGATATTTCCTATTCACATTGCAATTGCACAACATTTTATTTTTTTCCTTGAGAACCAAATTTAAACTCATGCGTGAATACCTTAGTGTATATAATACTCTGCCATCATTCCAGATCCTTAGCATCCTATTGGGCGTTGTTATCCAATGAGCATCAGCCTTCTTGGAGTTTCGGAAAAACGTATCTGGTATCCAAATTTTCCCAACCATGTTACTGTTCAACCGGAGCACTTTTATCGTGCTGTTGAATTTCAGACGTCTGTCATACCAAGTTTGGGCAAAAAATATATCAATTGTATATTCCTGTGTATTAACCAGAAAAGGTAATGAAAACATTGTGCGTGTTAACATCAGAGCTGCTCTGCTAAAAGTATTTCTTTGTAAAATTATTTGCAGTCAATACAAGAGAGATTGGTGGTAGAGTTGGTTGAAAAATTTACTTGATAAATTTTTATTTTAAAAAATAAGGTTTGATACCTGTTTTATTCCCTTATTCATCCAATTCTAACTGACAGCTGCTGGTTGTATCTCTTCTCAAGTCAGTGTGTCCCTCCCATACTGCAACAAGTCTCATCTGAGACGGAGTTGTGTTTGAACTGTTTGGTAGGGGATATACATCTCATGGGGGGCCAGAAAGGGGAGATGAAAAGAAGAGGAAGGTTTACCTGCCCTGGCACCCAGAATGCACATGGACAGTCCTTGTTGCCCAACCCTCCCTGACTTATAATGGATTGAACTGAAGCAAGATGCTGTGAATCTGGCCAGTCTCCAGTTTGGGGCATGAGAAAAATACTTGTTTCTTATGGCAAGACAGGCAAGGTGTCTGATTGGGCTTTTCCTCCTTCCATGCAGCATCCCGGAGGTTCAATTTTAGTTTAGTTAGAAGACTAATTAAAAAGCTTTATGTTAATAACTGACGTTTGTGATTTTGTTGCAATTTGTAGTCACTGTGAAGTTCAAAGAGGCCATCTCCCATGGGTAATTGTCACCAAGGCTATGTCTACACTTGTTGAGTTGACTCTGTTAAGTCAACTTAACTTAAAGTCGACCTTGTTAAATAGACTTAACAGAGCATCTACACTTAAAGGCGGCTTAAGTGGACCTTGTTAAGTCGACTTAACAGAGCCTGTAGTGTAGACATACCAGTCTACTCTGGCTTTAAGTTGACTTAAGATGACTTAATAAGCCTTAAGTCAACCTTCAAAGGTGGTGTTATTAAGTCAACTTAAGGAAGCGCTTAAGTCAACTTAACAAGCGCCCAGTGTGGACTCAGAGTTCTGTAGGTTGATTTAAGCATCCTTAGGTCGACCTAAGGCGCTAGTGTAGACACACCCCAAGAGACTCAGTTTTAACTGATGGACCTAGCAGCTTGCGGACCTTATATCTTCACTCACTAACCTTTCATCTACCTCTTCATTCCACCTCACAGAGTGAAGGGGAGAGTATTCAGAGGTGTATTGAATCCTAAGGGTTAGGTTGAAGGGTGCCATGCATAACTATTGTGTATTTAACATCAGACCTTTTAATTCTACATTAAATCAAAGTAAATGTCTGGTATTTTTTGCTGAAGGCCTATCCACCTTCCAAAAATTAAATGTAATAACATTTCAGCCTTCCACTTCAAAAGCCACCCCTACATCTGTTTCATTCTCCAGTGTGTCATGATCAGTATAGTAAACAATGCCTCTTTATTGGATGCTAACCCAAGTGTTATGATGTATTACACAGGCTGTTTCTGGATGTGAGATGACAACAACAGTAAAGTGCTGAGCCCTCCACACCCACATTATCAGCATGTTCTGGACTGGTTTTTACAAGCATGATGAAATAAGGCAGCACGACATGCTTACGTAAGTGTGAGCCAGAAGCCATGTCATAAAGTTATTAAGACCAGTTTCTGATGTAAAGAAAACCTTCACTTCCACTTCCCTTACAACTATGTCCTACTTTCTTTATGACATTGATGTAATAAGACTTTTAAAATACATACAATGCAGTATCAAAAATAATGAAAGCATAATTTTACTACATATTAAAAGGAATAATTGAGTGCATCAAACAGAATATACTGACCATTAAAAGTTTAGTAAAGTGTTAAAATGGTTACCTACCATATTGATAGCATTCACTGGACCAATGCTATTTACATACATGTCAGTGTGAATTACGGTTGGTTTCACTGCAAGGAAAACAATAACAATTGCTAATACAAATGAAGGTCAAAATCCTCTACAGAAAAGCCACACGTAAGGTTGTCATTTGGAGTGTCTATTCAGTGTGTGTTTGGGGTGTGTGCATGTGAGAGAGACGCACATATTTTCAAAGAGCAAATGTAGTAAAAAACTAATTTTGCAGCAATATTTCTAGTTCCTCAGTACACAGAGATACTTAGGGGCAGATTCCGATTGCATTTCTACTGGTGTAAATGAGGAACATCAGTTATTGCAGTGGTTCCCAACCTTTTTGGCTTAAGGGCCACAGATAGATTTGTAGAACCCTGAGAGGCCAGCAGTCTATTTAATTTAATTCATGTTAAAATTAAATTAATTGAATTTATATTAAATTTAATTAAAATCAATTAATTCAATTTTAATACATTTTAATAGACTAGTGGCCCTTCAGGGTTGTAAAAATTATATTTGTGGACCTCGAGCCAAACAGATTTTTTAAGAATTTGAAAAGAATGAAAGGTTCTTTTTGTTTGTTTGTTTTTGTTTGTTTAAGGGAGAGGCTAGATGCCCATGAACAGGGCCAGTGCATGTGGGACCCAGAAACAGTTGGGCCAATGGTCCCATCACCTTCTCCCCGTGGCCCTGCCAGCCCATGGCCCCAGCCCTTGTGGCAGCTCCCCACAATCATGTTGCACTGCCCGCAGCCACCCGCAGCAGGTAGCACCCCTACAGCCGCGCCAGCCCGCCCCACTCCTCCAGCACTCCCCCCCAGCGGTGCTGTGCCAGGCCGGGCCAGGCCGGGCTGCGGCCCCCAGCACACCCCCGAGCCGCTGTGTCCCACGGTGCTGCCCGCAACCCCTGGAGCCCTGGCCGGGACCTGAGTGGAGGCAGGCGGCTGCAGCAGGGCTCCCAGCTGTGCGCTGGGACCAGGCGGCTGTGGTCTGGCTCCCAGCCAGCGGCTGGGCAGCTGAGCGTGGGCCATTTTAAAAAGTCCCACAGGCCACAGGTTGGGAACTCCTGAGTTATTGGATTCAAAGGCAATATACTGGTGTGAGTGAGATCAGAGTGATGGCGTGTGCCTGTGTTACTGCTTTTGTCATCTGTGTAGGGGACTTGGTTTTTCAAAACCATATTTTATCAAACAGTACTCAGAGAAAACAAACAGAGTCCACTTATACTGTGTTCCAGCACTCTTTTCGCATTATAGGACTTGATACAGTGTGACTGGCATACCCTTAAGTGATGTCTGCAGATCAGCAACCATTTCATAGGCCCAAAACAACAACATTTGGGGCTTGCAAAAGAGGAAGGGAAAACAGTTGTTAGACTAATGTAGTTTGAAATATTATTCCCCCTCACTTTGACCATATTACTTCCAAACACTCCTAATCAAGACTAAATCAATCTTCCAAGATTATTTTTATTAATGTGTCACTTTTTTTATTCCCTAAGGTCTGAGAAACTAGACTGTACATTTCTGGGCATAAGTGTTTCATCAGGAATTCCTCTGCTAATTTTACAATATGTATCTAACTATTATCACTGAGTGTTAGCCACATAAATACTCACGATAACTTTCTTTGTGGAGCATTGTTAGAAACTGTCCTCCTTGGTTTTAAACATCTTCATATACTTGCTTGTGCCAGCCTATTTCACGGACCTTGTTGTCCCCTGCCTCTCTGTGCTTCTCTAGTCTATGATTTCTCTTTGCTCCTTTCCACAATCTAATTACTGCTTTTTGAGTCCTCTCATTTCTACAGCTTTTGTGATCTGGAAGAGGCTTCCTATATGGCTTCATTTCAGCTACTTCATTGCTTTTCTAAGCTCATCTGAAAATTCATATGAGTGAGGGTCTGAGCTGATGAAAATGGGTATAAATCTTCAATGGCACTATGCTCATTACTTTAGCTGAGGATCTAATCGGTGTAGTCTCCCTTAATCTCTTTACTATCGTCTCCATCTGCTGCTATGTATTATTTGTGATGCTGAGACTGTATAATTTATTTAGCGATAGTCACGAACATTTACAAAAGCAGATGCCTAAAGTTAAACTCCCAACTCTATGTTTAGGCAAAAAAATCAGAAGTGGCCTGATTTTCAAAGTAGTTTAGTTCCTGCAGCTTCAGCAATTTCTATGGAATTTGTGGGTGCTCAGAACTGTGGTACATCAGTCAATTTAGGTATCTTGATATGAATCTATCAACCTACCCTTATACACCTGTGCACACTGACCTGACTTATATTTCTTGGCCAGAGGGTTTCTGATAGATATTATCAAACTGAAGTCCTACTGTATTATATTTTATTTTAATTTTCTTCTTTGGGAGAGAGGATTAGGCTTCAAATATATAGATTCATAGATTTTCAGATCAGAAGGGACCAATATGATCATCTACATGTATTGCAAGTTCCAGAGGAGTAGCTGTGTTAGTCAAGTTCAATAAAACAAACAAGGAGTCCTGTGGCACTTCTAAAGACTAACAAATGTATTTATTGCATGAGCTTTTGTGGGTGTAAATCCACTTCATCAGGTGTATGAAATGGAAGCTGTAGCATGTCAGGTGAATAAATACAGCAAAGGGTAATTCTGAAGGTCAGCTCAGTCTTTTTCAGCAAACCAAACAAGGTGTCACTTGAGTAGATATATGGGCAGAGTTGGGAATGGGGTTTGTTGTAGGGATAAGTGCCTGACAGTGTGTCTGTTGTATGATGTGTAGTTGCTGGTGAGTATTTGCTTAAGGTTGGGGGAAAGGTGATTTTCTCCTTTTTTAACATTCTCACCTTCTTATCTGTTATTCCATGCTGTTTGAATCAAAACAACTTGTTTGGTTTGCTGAAAAAGACTGAAATGACCTTGGGACTTACCTCTCTCTGTATTTATTCACCTGACATACTACAGCTTCCATTTCATGCATGATGAAGTAAAGATTTGCTAGTCTTTAACATTGCCTCAAGACACCTTTTTTGTTTTACATATATTTCAGTGTGAGAATTCGCTTAATGCAGTCCCCATTTCAATTAAAAAGAAGTTAAAAAACACACCTCCTATGTCAGGTCTCAATTTGTTGTCATATCCCTCCAGCAAACCATTTAAAATCAAGGTGACGTCACTCTCATGGACTTTGGGAGTCAGAACCCATGTTTTGTTGGATGTATAGTCTTCATAGTCATCATCACCCTTTTGGCTGGAACTGCAACAAAAGGAAAAATTGAAGAGCAAGAAAGTCTTGTAAAGTCTGAATGTTGCAATTTTATTGGTACACAGCTCCTTTTGAAAATGTGCTGAATGAATAATTCTGTTTTAATAGCACCTCAGTACTTCACAAAGCATGTTATTACCCATTTTATGACAGAAGTATTGTAGCTAGGAGGTCACATGTTACCTAAGGTTAAACCTCATGCTAGTGAACTTTCCTTTGGTATAACTGAGATTATTTCCTGTGTATTTTCTGGTGTATCAATCTTTCTGTTCTTTGAGACATCTATTTCTTCTCCTCCTGACTCAGCTGGAACCTATTATAAAAAAATCTCTAGCTGTCACTTAGTTTATGCAATACTCCTGTAGAATATCACTTTGTATATACACTATGAACTTCCATTATTTCCCTTTGACATGATAACATGATGTACCCTATTAATAACAGGACCAATAGTTAGATTAATAGGGACAAAGTGCCATGTAGCCTTTCTGCATTATGATGAACCCAAGCTTGTTGTGCAACTGGAAAGTTCAAATCAGTCTGCACTTGGTGTTCATTTTCCCTTTTGCTCACTGGAGGCCTACCAAAAATGAAATAGCTTATCTGGCATATTTTTCCTATCACCAAACTAGTACTCACAGGAAATCTAGTAACCCAGCCCTATTCACACGAAATCAAGTAACCCAACCCTTGCACTGTAAAACAGGCAAATCAAATACTGAGAACTGTAAATTGCAGCTTGTGTTTTCTTCAGAATGACTAGTTCTAATCCCAGAGAAAATGATGTTCTCTAATGTTCTCTATACAAGCTTTCTCATGCAGCTCAGCCAATGATCCTCTATGCTGCCTTGCTGCAGGATTCTCCTTGATCCAGCTTTCAGATCTTTCTTGATTTGAGATTATTATTAATGCTGGAAACATGTTCAATTATATGGTGACTTAGGGGTTTTAAAAATAGGAGCTGAAGAGAGGTCATCACACTCATTTTTGCTTGAGAATGCAGGCTCATCTTCTTAATGTGCACATTATAACTACATCTGTAAGGGGCACTCATGGGGGTGGGAGTACAGGAACTCAATCTGCTAGATCATCAGCTATGCTGAACCCAGCTTGGTGCAGTTGATTGGAGGGAGGCAACCCTGGTGGAAAAAAGTGCAGCCATAGGCTCCCCAGTGACCACAGCTGGCCCAGAACTACATTGAGCATCGCTGAGTACTTCACTAGGCGTCCCTCTGTACTGCTTAGGCATCATGTGCCACCAGCCATCACCATTCAGACACTGCCTAAGCCTCCTCCGCCCAGACTCAGAGAGATGCACATAACTGAGCCTTTAATGTTTTATTGGCAATCAAAAGGACAATTTTTAATTGGCATTGTGCTATATAATGGTCTGCTATGTAGAGACAAACTGGGCATGGATAATTAAATTGGGGAGGGAAGCTGGTTTATTCAGCTGTCTGGTGTTTCAAAGATTCAATTGCATTTCAAAGGGATAAATCTAGGGCAATATATAGCCTTCTGTTTGACGTAAGAATCCATTTAATCTATATTGCAAATGTGGAGGATTGGATTAAATGTTTTTTACTCTGTATGAAAGGTAGAGAAAACATCAACTCATTTTTCAAATGTCATGTGACTTTGCTGTCATCAGTTAAAAGTTTCTTCAAGGACCCTTCTGAAGCAGCTTTTTCCAAATGAGAGAGAAACTGAAAATACATCTTTTCTCTCACAGAACACATTCCTAAGCATGAGGGAGATAAACAAGGTTTAAAATTTGAGCTGCTATTTACAAAGAAAGAATGGCAGAGAAAGGAGCATTCCTTACTTGGCCTAAAAGGATATTATTGAAGACACAGTTCAGGAAAGACTCTATTGTCAGAATTCACAGTTTCATGTTGTCTGTTTTGTGCTGCTCTGGTGACACAAAATAGCCATAAGCCCAATTTAGCTGACCAGTGAAGCCAAGTTTATTACAACTGCTTTGCATGATCAGAGCTGCCAGAGAGAGATGGCTAATCTGGCTCAGACTGTCAGTGGACAATAAGTCTTCAGAAATTATATTCCTGTCTGAACTAATAGTCATTCTTTTATGAGCAAAGCTACGCAAAAGATTAGACCACGCAGGATTTTTTTAGCTAAACCTGTTTTATTTTTAAAGTAAGTCTTTTCGATGACGTCCTTCATTTACATGTTTAGAATTTAGATTTTTGATTAAATGAATGTATATCATCACATAAAATCTGGATATTAAGCAGTTTATGCAAATGCAAATATAACCTGCTAAACCTGGCCTTTAAACTAACCTTAACATTAAAAAATGCCTGTACTAGACAGATGATGAAGTTTAATATTGGGTGTACTCTGGGTATATAAGAAAGAAACTATGAAATTGCAAATCATGACACTCATCTAACCATGCTCTGACCAATGCTGGACCCAAATCAGGGACAAATATGGCCCCCACTCTAGTTGTTAGTTTTATGACCAGAAAATTGGCTATGTAAAAATGGCCCTTCCTATGCAACAGAGCTGCATCTTGTATCACTAAGAGACAAAAATAAAATTTTTGCTACCATAGGGTATGTCTACACTGGAGGCTCTGTTACGTTGACTTAAAGTCGACTTTGTTAAGTTGACTTAGGGAGTCCATATTGAAAACTCCTGTCTACTTCCTGCATCCACACTGGCAGATGCCAGGTTGACGGAGGAGTGGTACATTGTGAGCAGCTGGGAAGGGGTCTGAAGCACAATTAGGTAGACTTAAGGGCTTTCACCGTCTACACTGGCTTAAGTCGCCTCAATAAAAGCCCAGTGTGGATGCAGGACTCTGTAGGTCAACATAACTTTCCTTAAGTCGACCTAAGACTCCAGTGTATATGTACCTTTAGATAGTAAGCATGAATTTTTACAAGGCCTACAGATTCCACAATTAAGAGAGAGTGAGCTACAGTGCATTCTGCTCACTCACATGGGCAATCCTACTGAAGTTAGGCAAACATCTCTTCACCAATGGGAGTAAGGGGCACACAATCTGGCACTTAGGGAAGCAATTTGTTTCATGTTTCAGGAGGTAGAATAGGATGTCATTCATTTATCTACAGCTGCAATTGCTCACACATACCCATAGCATTGAGATCTGGAACCAGATGCAAAATTCTATTGTCTTCAACTGAGATATTTTGATTTATGCTGGCAGTGGCTCTGTCCCTTGATTCTTTGGCCATTTCAAAATTTTCCAGTAAAATAAGTTTCAAACAAGAGCTGTTTTCCCTTTGAGGAAACTGCCAGCTACATATATTACTTTTTGCAAACAGAAATCTGATTGGTCACATTGTGCCTGAAGAAGAAACCTGTGACTGTACTGGACAGTCACCAACTAATTAATTCAAATCAAATAGAAAATGTTGTGTTTGGTTGGTGATAGTTATTTGTTTACAAACTTGTCTTTTTATACCAAAGAGGCAAAAAAAAGCCAGAGAATCTACAGGAGGAAATTAATAATAAACTCTCACATACGGTAAAGCTTCCACTAAAAGCACTATTGTTTGCTCCCTCACACTGAAGGATTAAAACAAAACTTGCTGCCCTACCTAGCAAGACTATTTAACTTAATGAATGCACGTAAACATTGTCAAGCTAAATTCATTCTCTGATGCATATAAAAAAGTATCCCAATCTGTCTGTCATACATTAGTCATAATGATAATGTGCTCATTCAGCAAGTTCCCACCGCAGATACAGTAAGACATGAGACCCAGTGGAGACTGGAGTATTTGCAGGCATTCGCAGAATCTCTGAAGATATATCCACATTTGTATCATTTCTGGTTGATTGAAGATCATATTCTATGTAAATCTAATTCAGTTAAAATGAAGTATATGTTTACTTAAAAACATGGGTCAAATTATATCTTTCTGTCCTAGATATGTAGGTAGTCACCTTAACATCATAGTCAGTGCCCCACAATCTTGAAATCCCAGGACAGTGCTCTAAACCTTGGATGGTATTTCCTAAACCACCATAATTATTTATTATTATTGCCAATATTATTTCACAGAAGTATCTTGAGGCTCCAACCCAATTGGGTTTGGAACCATACACTCGTAACAAAAAGATGGCTCCTGTCCCAAAGAGCTTACTGAGTATTTAGCTCCTTTGAAATCAGTGGAAGTACTTGCAGAGTAAAGGCAAATCAAAACTCAAAGTTTTTGAGGGGAAAGTCTTGGATGTGATTTTTTACATCATTTTTATTCTGGCAAAACCACAAGGTAGACCTATAAAAATGTTTTTTGCCAGCAGAGCTTGTTTTATTCAGGGAACTGGTATGAACTAGACTAGCAGAAGCATTTGTTTTTTCTGGTATCAAATGTGTTCATATTAGGAGAGTTTGCTGGTAAAGTTAAACCACTACAGCTATACTGGCAAACCCTCTCTAGCTGAGACTAGGAGTATGTCTATATTACAAAAATACATCAATATATGTTATGTTGACTTTCAGCCATGCTGATGTCCACACTGGTAGCCTTGGGTCGACGTAGTGCATACCCAGCAGGACTACTTCCACTGACCTAAGGGGGGAGCTGACAGAATCATCTCTCAGATCAACCCCCCCCCCTACGGGACGAGAAAACCACAGGTCTCATTGGTATATTTTACAGGGCTTTGCAAATAAACGAGTGCCATAGCCTGAACCAGTCAAAACATTTAAATATTTAAAAAAAATTATTGAACTTTGCAGATTTATAATTAAACCAGTAAACCCCCGATTCTCTAAAGAATCGCAAATTGAAGAATGGTAATCACTTAGTGTTTACTCCAAACTTTTCAGGGATGAGAAATGATGGAGGGTGGAGTGTCCTGAGTTTCTGCACTCATAAGTAAGAAAAACATTGGAGTTCAAAGGGTAAAATTATGCAAATTAGAAACCACAGCTCAGTCCAGGGGTTTGGGTGGCGGCAGAAGCTCCGCCGGAGCTTCTGCTGCCCCCCGATCCCCCAGCTGCTCCTGCTGTCAGCAGGAGCGGGGGCGCTTCAGCAAGCAAGAGAAATTACACTTCAGAATTACACATGACTGAGGTGGTTGGTTTTTTACATGGATGTTATTTGACTGCTAAATATTTCTCTCCTAATGTTAAAAGACAGTAGTAGCTTTAAGTCAAATCACTGAACTAAGGTTAATAAATAATGTGAATTGTCTAGAGTGTATTAAGACAGTACAGACAACCTGAAGTGTTCAAAAATTATGAGGTATGCCCTCAAAAACTTCTGATACGGACTTAAAAGGCATGAGATTTCCAAAATGTATTTGTGGCTCTTCTTAGTTGCCTGTCAGTTTTTGAGCTTTTAAGGAACACAATTTCAAGCTTTTTCTCCTCTACTATGAAGATTATAAACTTACTTATGACTCATGATTTATGTCATCCTATGCCTGGAGGCACTGGGGCTTTAAATAAAAAACAAGAAATGCTGCAAGACCCACTATTAAATAATTGATATATAGATTCCAAAGCCAGAAGTGCCTATTGTGAGAACTAATCTCACCTCCTGTATAACACAGACTACAGAATTCCCACAAAATACCTTAAGAATATCTTTTTAAAAAAATCCAATTTTGATTTAAATATTATCAGTCCGCTGCCATCTTTGATAAATTGTTCCAATAGTATAATTACTCTGAATGTTAAGAATTTATACCTTATTTCCAGTATGAAAGTAGGAACATTGATTATAGTTAAATAGGGTCCAAACACACAAAATCACAGAATGATCTTCATGAAACCAGTAAGAGTTAGGGAAACCCAGAGGACATTCACAGCAGAAGACTATTAAATCAAGTGAGTAGCCTGAAACCTCTTCAGAGACAGGTCCTTGATTTCAAATATACAGGGATCATGGTTAAAACACATCTGAAGCCTTCTTACATACTGAAACTTGCAGTTTTACCTGGTTACAGTAAATGTTTTTTTCCTGAATATGGCAATGTCTGTTACCTCATAAATTATGCTTTGGATTCTACATTATTCTGACAGTCACTCAACCTCACTGGCTCTAATCAGCCATCTCTAGTCTAACACTACGTAGTTAAATCTCTTCAGTGACTCCTGCTAAAATACTGCATGACATTCAAGAGTTTATTAGTCACTATAAAGCTGTTACTCACAAAGGACTGGTTTATCTTTCCGTCATTCTGTGTCCACCCCCAAGACATTCTCTCAGATAAGCAACTGCTTCTTAACCACATGATAAATGTAAGTCCCTCAGTAGCTGGGATTTAACCACATATGTGGATTCAGCTGAGATTCAAAATGTAGAATTCAACTTAATTAAAATAAAATTTTATTTAGTTCCTATGATAGTTCCCTGTGAACAGTGCTGTGTCAATGCACACTGCATTTTCTTGTAAGCTGTGCTTTTTTGTATATTCACTGATGTGAAAAGGAGATATAAAGAGAGCTGGGTGGCTCAAAAGGTAGTATGGGATTTGATGTCTTTCATCTCTATACCATTGGTTCAAATCTAGTCCAGACTGGTAGTGACTGAAAGATGCTGCCATGTAATAAATACTAGTAGCACACATGAAATGGGCTTGTGGTCTTCAGTCAGTTCCTCAATTATTGCCAGAAACTGACATCCTCGATGGCAATCTCAGCAGAGAGTTCAAAGGTTAAACGGTAATGTAACATGAAATGCAGCATCCCACCCAAAAGATGTATCACCAGTAGAAAGCTAAGGCACGCTGGTTGAGGAGTTGATGTTGGGGACTGTGATAAATAAAGGGATTTCAATCTCCATCAAAATGAGCTGATACATATAGTCAGGTTGAATTACTTTCAATGCAGGACTCCCTGACAGAGGTGCTTCAGGAAAATCTATGTTGACAGGTGGGAAATAATATGTACAACAAGTAAAGAAGTGGGTATCTATAAGGAGAAATAATATGTGAGTACTTAATGAACTGGAATAATAATCTTTGTACCTCTACAGAATCTGATGGATTCTTAGAAGTGAACAAGTGATTCATATAAGCACCCACAATATCAGATGATTGTTTCAATTGATTATATGTATTTGAACTGATCTGAACATTTTATAAGAAAGTTTTTTTCACATTCTATTTCCTGTAAATTATATAATCAACTCACCTACCCAGGTTTTTTGCTTTGTTTTTCCAATGTGCTTATCTAAGTGGCAAAAACACAAGAGCAGTGTTTTTTAAATACTTCAGTAGGTTTGGTTCCCAATAGCCAGAAAAAAGGAAGGATAGAGTCATAGGCTATGTCTACGCTTGTAAAGTTAAGTGGACTCTGTTAAGTCAATTTAGCAAGGTTGACTTTAAGTCGACTTAAAATGTAGCTACTCTGTTAAGTCAACTTTACAAGGTCGACTTTAAGTCGACTTAAGTCAACCTTGTTAAGTCAATTTAACAGTAGACATAGCCATCCACACTGGCTTTAAGTCTACTTAATAAGGTCGACTTAGCACTATTCCCCGTCCACACTGGCTTTAAGTTGACTTAAGAAATCGACTTAAGGCTTAAGTCGACCTTCAGAGTTGGTGTTATTAAGTCGACTTAAGGAAGCGCCTAAGTCGACTTAATAAAAGCCCAGTGTAGAAGAGGCTTTGGGTAAGTCAACTTAAGCATCCTTAAGTCTACCGAAGTTGCCAGTGTAGACGCACCCATAGAGTTTAAGGCCAGAGGGACCACTGGATCACCTAATCTGATCTCCTGTATATCACAGGTTACTGACATCACTCTGTAAACACAAACTAAACCCAACAACCAAATAGTGGTATGTGAAAATGAACAATAATGGGAGAAATAAGCATGGGTAACCTTTTCAAACTAAATCCTTACTTTTTTCAAAATTGTTCATCTATCCCTAAGCCTTCATACATGACCCCCTCATAATAGGTATTTGTAGTTGTTGAGGTCAAAATTTTCAAAAGTGGTGTTTTATTTTGAATTCCTCTAATTCTGTGTTCCAATCTGGAGATATCTTCAGCCTATCATAGCTCCCATTGCTGATCTTCTGTTGCTTTTGAACAGTTTTCCATAGGGGCATCCAGCATAGTTAAAAATTGCAGTGCATTTATTTGGTCTCAGGCTGGATCCCAGAGTCTGAAACCTGAACCGAGGTTGGGGTCTCAGAGCTCCAGCCCAAATCTTCATACTCATACTCAATCATGCCTCATTCGAAGCCGTGGCCTATGACCCCTCCCTGGAAAATCTCTATTTGTTGCATAGATGATAACTAACCATTTTTTCATTTTTTAAAATCAATTTTGGAACTATAAATGTGATGTTTAAAATTAGTAAAAGTAAAAAATAATCTAAATGTTAAAATGTAAATACCTTCTCTGTGAATTTCATACATTCTCATCTACCATGCTTAAGAGGCTGGCAATACTGACCAGAGTATAGGGTTTTGGACTGGGATTTGGGACACCTATGTGTTTATCTTGGCTCTTTCATTTATTTGCTGTATTATGGTGATTTGTAATCTGGGGGTGACAAGCAGTATCATAAATATTACGAACTATTGGAAAGATGGTTGAGAATGAAAATTCTTCCTTGCCCTGTTGATTTCACAACAGATTACTTACGCAAGTTGAAAAGCCAAATATACAAACTTAGTCTGCCTTTCACATCTTAATAAGAATGCTGTAATGTATGCGGTAGAGATTCAGTTATTGGCATGTTAACAGAAAAAATATCCTTTTCCCTGGGGACAAAACAAAAATTTTGCATCTTCTCTGTAAACTGTTGTTTTAAAAATTCTTATAAATTGAGGATTATTTATATTTCTTGAGTGCTATCATAATCTTTACTGTACCAGGTAACATACAGTCTAAGCTGGAATGATAATACAATGCACACATAGGAACCGAGGACTAGATTTTCTGTAGCCCTAAACAAAAAGCACATCTAAGTCAGAGTTAGTCAAGGTCTCCTCATCTCCTAACATGGTTGTGTTTGGATGCAGGGGAAGGAGACCAGAGGCTGCATAGCTAATACTCCCTCAATGGGCAAATGGGCTGGCAGGGATAAAGTCAAAACTACAACCTCCTCATACGCCAGAGAGTAAAGATGGCCAGGTAGAAGGAGGGGAGCTAAAAATTTGAGGAAGGGAAGAGGTAACTTACTTCAAAGCACAGGAGACATTATTTGTAAATATGCATAAAAATTCCATCCCAGAGCTCCTCCACAATTACATCCTATAGAGCTCCATGATATCTCATATTGGAGGCTAAGTTTAAAAGATCAAACAAGCCCCAGATGAGCAGGGATCCCAAAGTGTGATTCAAAAAAAGCAATGCAGAGAGGGACTTTTTGTTTATTTTAATCTCATTTCTTGTTCCTTTCAGCTCATGGGGGGGAGGGGGGTATTGAAATACTTCTGAGAAGGAGGATGTCTTGAGGAGGGATCTGAATGAAGAAAGAATGTCATTTGATGCACAACTCACTCATTAATTCATTCACAAATGCTCAAGTGAACAAAGACTGAGCTATTTGAATTCTTTTTTTATAATATATTTGATTTCACTTCATTTTTAATAGACAGTATATAGTAAGTCACGTGTACCTAGAAAAACAGCACATTTATACATGTAAGGCCCTGTTTGCACTCATGGTAAAGAAAGCAGAATGTGCAGAGGTGTATGTGGAATTTAGTCCTGATCACAATGATGGTGTGTGGTACTTTAAGAAGACAAATGGTATTTAAGTGGCTTTGTGTCAATGAGTGGGAAAATATGCTTTACAAATATAGCCTTGTGTAGACACACTCTGGTGACTTGTTCACTCTAATAACATTGCCTATGTTGTGGTTCTCATGAATCACTGATGTACTTGGCTGCTAGGTGATCACTGATGACCTCATAGAAAAGGCTATCAATCATTGATCTCACAAGCTATGTCTACACTAGAAAAGTTAAGCCAACCTTATTAAGTTGATTTAATAAGGTTGACTTAAGGTCGACCTTATTAAGTCAATTTAACAAAAGTCGACAACTTTTCTAGTGTAGACATAGCCCCCTTTTGACCTTATTAAGTCGACTTAATACTTTAAGTCGACTTAATAAGATCGATTTAGGCATTAATCCCCATCCACACTGGTTTAAATCAACCTAATAAGGTTGACTTAAGCGTCAATTCGACCTAAAATGAGGTGTTATTAAGTCGACTTAACTTTTCCTTAAGTTGACTTATGGAAATGCTTAAGTCGACTTAAGGAAAGCCCAATGTGGATGTGGCTTTGTGTAGATCGATTTAAGCATCCTTAAATCGCTGAGAGCAATATGGCAAAAGGAGAGTGGGAACGGCTGAAATTATGCAGAGCAATGGCTTCATCCTTACTGAGAGTAATTCCTCATGTGGAGAGTATGGTGCATGGCTCACTGCAGCACAGAACATTGTGCTCCTTTCCACAACCATTGACAACAAGGGTACTCCAGTATGCTCATTCTGCCTTCAAAAAACAAATCTTCCCTTAGGGGTGGCACAATCTGGGAGGCCCACTTCCTGCAGTCTGTGGCTAAATACCACAATCCAACCTTTGACAGTGTTTTTGGTTAACTGAATTATATTTTTCAAAGAAATTATACAGCAGGCACATTTCAAAATAATTCACTGAATTCTACAACCATTACTTAATAGACCTTGCTACTAGCAGAGCACCTTGCACTAGAGAATCAAAGCATGCCCACAAATATTAATTTAACTTCAATATAACCTATTAACAAACCCTTTCTACAAGCCTGTCAGCAAGGAAATTGAATTGACTTTCCCGTATTGAGAGTGGGTGACTGACAGAATCAGTAAGAAAGCCTAGAAGCCCTCCTGATGCCCATATTCTAGAGCACGGGTCTGCAACCTGTGACTTTGGAGCTGCATGCAGCTCTTTGGCTGCCCCTTTGTGACTCCGGGCTCCTGGCCCCCTCCTGACACCAAAGGACCCTGTGGGTGGCCTGCGCCATGCTCTAGCTCCCCACCACAACTGCGGGACACTGAAGGGGGCAGGCTCCTGGTTCAGGGCTTCCTCAACCCTGCCCTAGCCCAGCTCCCACCACCAGGAGGCTACACTTATTGCATCTCTCAAAACATTTGGTTATTGAAGGACTTTTTAAAAATGGCTCTTCTTATGTTTTGGGCTGCTGACCCCTGTTCTAGAATCTAGAATGTACTTCTTCCTATAGACATTATTTTAAAAGTTGCACTACTGGCTCTACTTATTGATAGAAGTTTCTTTATAATTTAGTCCAGGCACAGCTATAATACTGAATCCGTACTTAGAGAAGACAATAAAAAATTAGCACTAAGAGAGAGTATTTCCACTTTATCTTAGTGTATTGTTTAATTTTTTAGTTTAACTATTGGGGAACAGGACCTTCCTCATTTATTGTATCACAGATGAAATCAGGTTTGGTGAAATAAAATCTGAATCAAAAGCAAATGCAGAATTCCACTTCGGTGTGAGTAAGAGACTATTAGGAGATCAAATTCAATCTCCATACCTCTGTGGTTATTCTTCTGAACTCCTGTTAAAATATCTGTTCTTCCTGCCCCAGCTAGCTCTTTTCTTTTTTTTTCTTTATTTTTTAATAGGCAGCAGATTGAAAATGAACACAAGGAAGTATTTCTTCATACAACGTACAGTCAACCTGTGGAAATCCTTGCCAAAGTATGTTATGGAGGCCAAGATTATAATGGGGTTCAAAAAAGAACTAGATAAGTTAATGGAGGATGGTCTATCAATGATTATTAGCCAGGATGGGCAGCGTTTGCTGTTTGCCATAAACTGTTTGCTGTTTGCCATAACTTAACAAAGTCGACCTAACTTTTTCTAGTGTAGACATAGCCAGAGAATTTATTCATGGTAAGAGAGTGAATGATGGTGCAGAGATGCCTCCCAAATACGATCCCACAAAATATTTATCCCCTTCTCCTGAAGAAATAAATGGAAATTCTGCAATATATTATCAGCATGCTGGTATGTAGGGAAGAATAAGAAATAGATGCTACAAATCAAAGAATATTAACACTTCTTGCCTGCATATAACTTTAATCCAGGATCTTAATGCTCTTTAGAATGGCCTTTTCCTATCATCTTTAATAAAGATATCAGTATTTAGTTTGGTAAACAATGGTCATGTGCTGTTACTGATATGACAAAAAGTTATGTGTTGTGGGATAACTCTAAAATTAATCTAAATAGTTTTTGGAGGAGACTGGAAGTGATCCTGAATTACACATATATTGCATCCTTGGAAAAGAAAAGGTGGATGACCCAAAATGCTGTAAAAAAGCAAGAGAATCAAAAATAAGAATGTGAACAGAAGCTGAGAAAGGATGGCACGCCAAAGGAATTTAGGGCAATTAATATGTGGGACTGACTACCAGAGGCAAAGGCAGGATCTGTAACCAGGAATATATTCCAAAAACAATTTAAATAAAATGTTTGGAAATAAAAATAATGTTGTAGAAGTCTTAGTTCATGGTTTGTTTATGAAATTCCTAAATCGAAAAGACTACACAAAGGTCTCAAAGCTGCACACCAAGGTAAGCATAAATTTATAATACAGTCAGCAAAGAATAATAGAAACCACAGAAAGTCATACATAGGTGAAAGTAAATAAGGAGTCCACTGACACTTATAAAGACTAACACATTTATTAAGACATAAGCTTTCATGGATTACAACTGACTTCCTCAGATGTATGCAATGAAAATTGCAATATGTTAGGGATATATATACACCTGAAGGTTGTGGTGTATTATGTCTTAATGAATTTGTTAGTCTTTATAAGTGCCACAGGACTCCTTATTTGTTCTGCTGAAATAGACTACTCCCTGATAGGTGAAAATGATTTTCATGCTGGAAGCAAATGACCACCAAGAACAAAGGAACAGACAGTTTATAGGAGGGAATTTTTCATCTGTGTCTACCAGAACTAAAAGCATTAGCACTAAATCATTAGATCTCCTAAATGGGCTACATGGTCTTCTTCAGATGCAGTATAAAACGTTCACCTATCATCTCACAGTAACTATGAAGAAGACAGGTTCCCCAGCTAGCCATAGAGGAGTGGTCCTTTTTCATAGCTAATGGCAGGACTCATGGCAAGTCCTGAATTTTGGGCACCACAAATGGCAACCACAAGCCTGAATTATGGATGGCCAGAGATTCAAATCTAGATCAAGTAGTGTTGAACAACTGTTAGCATCTGATACTAGTAGCCTATTTTGAAATAGTGCAACACAAACTTTAGTATTAAAAATAACAAAACATAATATCTTTCATTAATTGGCAAGCTCATTGACAGTCTCATCAGGGAGGCCAAGGCATAAATGGGCATTAAGAGCTTAATCCAACTCTCTTTAAAGTCAGTGGAAGTCTTTTCAAGGACAAAAGCAGTTCTTTGATCCCGCTTTAACACTGAGTTCTCTACTAAAGATGGTCCCCAGGTAACCAGTTATTCCCTTCTCTGTCTGGTAACTCCTACTGACCACTGTAGTGGTATTCCTCTTCCCCTGACCTGTCTGCTTGTTAGTCCTTAGATTGTGGTCAGGGTCGACCAAAGGTTTTTGTTGCTCTAGGCAAACTATGGTTTTAACACCCCTCCCCCACCCCTCCACACACATTATAAGAGATTATGTATTAACCCTAACCACAACCCCGCCGACAAAACAAGTAAAAAAAAAAAAAATTCCACCTGATTCTGGCTCACAATGCTCACAGCCAATGGGAATGAAAAGCAGTTTTAGTGTTTATAAAGAAATAAATATGTATGTATGTATGTATTTACTGCACATTCATGTTTGGATATTTTTTAAAAACAAAAAAAGTTTTGTTCTGATTTTTATAAACCCAACTGACAAACCTTATCTTCCTTCATAAACATTCTCCTCTTCCCTCCTTTTCTATCATTTAATACATCACCATCCTCTCCATTACTCAGACCACAACGTGGGATTTTATTTTTCGTTTCTCCCTCTCCTTTGCCCCAGACATCTAGGTTATTTCCAAATCCTGACACTTCTTTCTCCTCACCCTCTCCAAGATATGTCTTTTTTTGTCTCCACCTCCACAGCCAAATATCTCTTTTGGGGCCTCATTATAATCCTCCTTGACTGCACCAATGACCTGCTCTCTGGTCTCACAAACATACATATCTTCTCACTTCAGTACAGTCCATATAAAATGCTGTTATTAACTTCATGTTTCTTGCCTGTAGGTCTAATCATGTAACTCCTCCCTTTGATTGTGTTCATTGGTGTCCTGTTCAATAAATATCAAAGGTAGGCTTCTTTCCATCACCTACAAAGTTCTGCCTCTAGCAAATCACTTCTATTCTTTCTTCATTGCATCCTTCTATGCAGAGAACACTCTCCAAGTTCATCCACAAGGCCTTTACTCTGTATACATTTAGTATCTCTCCTCAAGTCTCACTACTGCTGTCTGCAAGTTGACCTTTATATACATTGTTGGCGATTCCCCTTCCCCTGACCTCTGTCTACTCATTAGTCCTTAGACTGTGAGTTTCTTAGAGCAGGGACTATCCTTAACTGTTTGGGCCCTTGTTTTATCCTTTCTAAAAAACAAATGAATAAATAATATGATCACTGACACATGATATCTAGTTTTGGCCTAATATCCAGTTTTACCAGACTCCCAAGTTATGGACTTGAGTGATAAATGGTTTACAACCTTCTAGCACCCACCTCTGTTATCTTTTATTGAGCCTCAGCAAGTTATTACATGTATGTATCTTTGAATGGAGAATTTTAAAAATCTGGCCCCCAAATGCTGTCTTTTTTCAGCATTACTTGTATTTCTATATTGTTAAAATTTGTCAAAAATATGATAGGCTTTAGGAAGCTAGATAGATAATCACTCTCCCCTCAAAGAAGAAGATTGTACTTAGTGATTTAATTTCTTACCACTATCATCAGTGATCTGAAAATTCACCAATATTATTTTCTCATTTTCAAAGACTTCTGGCTAATTGTACCTTGATTTGAGCACTAAATCTGAGGCAAGTTACTTTTGGACATCATTGGTGAACTCCTGGACCTCCTGAAGTCAATGGCAAAGGTCCTATTCACTTCAGTGGAGCCATAAGTTCACCTAAATGAGTAATTTAGGGATTTAAAATTGGTGTAATATATACCTTTCTGACCCCACTAATGTACCTTACCCCAACTTAAACTCCTATGGAGTTACTTAACTTCCTTTAGTTTTAGTTAGTTATTTGTGTCATGACACAGCAAAAAAAAAAAAAAAAAGGAAGCATATGTAGAACGTTATGCAAGTAATTAATCTCATTGACTTCAAAATCTGCCCCATTAACTTTAAAATTGTGTGTGTGACTCTTATTTTGTGTAAGGACTGATCCAGGATAGCATGGAAGCACATATCTAATTTTGTCTCATTGACTATGTTAAGCATGTAATTATAATAATATTTATCTCTTATATAGTAATATTCATCCACAGATCTCAAAGATCTTTAGAAAGGAGATCAGTATCATTATCCCTATTATATAGATGGAGAAACTGAAGTAGTGAAAAGGGAAAATGAGTTGCTCAATGGCATTCATCAAATCAGTGGCAGAACTAGGAAGATAGCCCAGGTTTCCTGAATTTCAGTTCTTGCTGGAGCAGGTTCTTAGTTGTATTTAAATTCACAAACACAACTTATATCACATCTGAATTTGTTGCAATGAATCTAAGATTGTTGTAATTTTGGCCAAGGAGCCAAAACAGAGGAACAGAGCAAGAAAAACAAGTTACAGGATGTTGCTAGAAATACCTTAATGAACAACTTCTCGGTTATTCAGCATATAAATTACAAGAACTTAGACTCTTTTATACATTCATCCACAAGTAGATGTAATTTGACCTAAGGAAATATAAATAAGTATAGGGGAGCAATTTTATACAACTTTATGCATCATCTCTGAATTTGCGCTCATGAACAAAATATCCTGTTATCAAGAAAGTCATCACATGGTTTCCCACTAAATTCTTCCACATAGAGACTGCAAGTTCTGCACTTTACCAAAGAAATACACTCCAAGACTTATGCCCCTCTTATGTCCCATTTAAGACCTACTTTGTTAGGAAAAGTGGAATTTAAGTGGATGATTGGCACAGGGATGGCCCTTTGTCCAGGGGTGAATTTCATCCTAGAAGAAGGCAGTATATGTGCCAAAAGAAAGATTTATGGATAAAGAATAATAATAAAAAATGAAGTGTGAGGAAAATGCTTTGTACAATGTAGGAGATTATCATTGCAGTTTCATCCATTTGTAAGATATGTTGATGTTATTTCCAAGTTCCCATTTATTAAGGCATTTCTAGCTATAAGAAATTATACTACATTATCTAAGTTCTTGTCTCAGTTATACCTGTGAGAACCCACTGACTTCAACTGTATAGAACCAGCATGAGGGAAGAACTGTCTCGGTGACATCCATTGCAGATTTTCAGCTACCTGGTGGATAAGGATGCCTAATTCTCATTAGAAATGAATGGGAACTAAGCCATCAATTCTCACTAGCTGTGTTTAAAGGAACTAGTAGCACAATAAATATCCATAAACTATGGTGCCCTGTATAGTCTACCTTGCAGGAAAATTGAACGATCTCAAATAATGCCTAGGTGAACAATGTATTTTATATATTTATTTTCAAATTGCAACTTCACACTCCATCTACCATCCTACTATGAATATCACTCACTACTGCCACTCCCACTTCTGACTCCAGTCTGTCTGTCTATCTGTCTAGCTAACTAGGGCAGCTGTTACAAAAGAATGTTGTGTGCAGCAGTAGAGATGTGATCATCAGTAGAGCATGATCATTCTGTATTTTGTGAAAGAGTGGTTCTGACTCCAGGGAGAGCAGAGAAATTCAGACTGCAACAGACTCTAGTTACTATTTTAAATAATGTTTACTAAAGGAATAATTGGACTGTTAAATACAAACGCTTGTTGCTTCAACACAGTGCACATATATCTAAGAATCTATGATTCTTATCACCATAGTATCTGTGCAGATAGGCAGGGAAATGAAATGCTAGGAATGTGAAACAAAAGCAAACCAACAAATCCCAAGGGGTGTGTCTACACTTGTAAATTAAATTGACTTAAACTTGCTTAAGTCGACTTAATTTACTCTGCATCTACACTACACTTTCCTTCAGTTGACTTAAGCAAGCTGCTTAAGTCGACTTAAGGAAAATAAAGTTGACTTAATGAAAATTAAGTCGACTTTATTAAACATCCTTTTAATTCGACTTTAGGCTTAAGTCGACTTTCTAAAGTTGACTTAGTATCCAGTGTGGATGTTCTAGGTCGACTTTGTAAGGTCCCCCCCCGACTTAAGATTTAGGTGTAGACATGCTAAGTCAGCTTAACTAAGTCGACTTAGTCGACTTAGTTAAGTCGACTTAGCTAAAGTCGAACTAAATTTACAAGTGTAGACATAGCCTAGGAGTGCATATGTAATACATTAGCCATTGTGTATTATGGGACCTTCTCTGTGCCCAATCTGCAGGGGATAGGAGTTTGTTACAGTCCTATCTGAGGAGGGTTGGCTCTTTAGCTTAAGTTCTAGCAACTTTGGAGATCACCTGGACATGATGGTAGCTATCTCATAAGAAGAGTCTTGTCTAGGATTTAATTGTTGTGAGACTCAGACACCTGCGATAAACTTTCTCTGCCCAGAAGTATGTGAATTCCAAAGCAGAAGGACTTCCATCTCTATTTACTTCATTAAGACCCCCTTTTGGTCCCTGAATTCAAATCTGAGAATTGTGAGAAGAGTATGTCAGTATGTCTTAACTGTTGGGCTGTAGTATAAGCAAAGGAGGCACCAAAGTAAAACAGGTCTCTCTGCTCCAGAATCACCTGCTTACACTCAGTCCAGGAACAAGCTGGAAAGTTGTGCTGAATGTGGAGCACAGATGTAATGCGAACCTAATAAGAACAATAAAAAGAGTACACTAATACACTAATATTTATACACTAATATTCTGAAAATGTTTTTCTGTGGAAAAAAGTCAAAGCTCACACTTATCTTTTTTTAACACTTCTCTCTCAGAATTTGAGAGATGAAGGCTTTCTGTGAAAAACTTTCCAACACCACTTTACATTTTCACGAATGCAATTAAAGTGCACTACAAGCAATTCAGCATGAAGTTATAGTTAAGTAAGGTAGTTGTTAAAGCAGAAGTTACTAAAAAGGCTTATTTTTCCTCTCAAATCCCTTACACAGTTGCCAGCAGGGGATTAGGGTCTTTCTATGGGTCATCTATGATCTTTTAAGTTATATGAAATTTTTGATAATGGGATCCTGGTGGGACTTTCACCTTACTCTTAATTGTTCAAATGCAGCTCACGGCAGACTGTTTGGTGGTCTATGTTTGATGAATAGTGGTTGTTTCTAGTCCAATTCCTATTGGCCTGGTAACCTCATCACAAACTATCAGTATAATTGATGCTAACAACAACCTTTTCTGGAAGTCTCAGCAGAGAGGTCAATGAAGAATAGGCATAAAGAGCTAACCAACACTTGAACTCAGACACACTGTGTCCTCAAACTCTGGAGTACTTGTTGGGTGGGGAGGCTTGCACTTACTCTCCCATGCTGTACCAACTCTCTTTGCACTAATATTCCAGCAACCAGGACAATCAGTCAGAACCCAAGCTTCACAATGATATAAATATTTATAATACTAACAAGCTACACAGTTTAACAAAGAAATGGATTCCATTTTCCTGTTGCCATTTACAACATGACATTTCTTAAGCTGAAGTTTTCTATGTCAGTAAGATACTACTTTTGCCTTGCATTAGAGCCATAACTTGATATCCTGTTCCTCTGAGGAGCACCTTACTCCATGAATGATCCCATTGACTTCAGTTGGACCTTTCAATTAGAAAAGTGCTAGCTGGTATTTGTGAGACTATTAGAATCTAACTCACAATAAGAACAGCCCTGAGAATACTGCTAAACTAATGTTCAGCAACATTTATTAAATATCTGAACAACTGACCAGTTCAGCGATATTCACACACTTGCTATTCACTCATATTTCATAAGTGTTTTTCTTTACATTAATATTTGAGAAACACATTCATATGAACATCCATATTCACACATGAACTTGAATATTTCTGTGCTAACACATGATGATATCTGTTGTTCATTGTTCATTATTTGCTACCAAGCAGTTATTACTTTCCTGTTTTAGCCACCCAATTAGGCAGCAGATATTTTACCGTGTAATGAGGTGAGCAATCTGGCACCACAAATAACAAAAAATGAATAGTGAAAGTCCAGCCTTTCACAAATGACCCATACTCTGAGATTTGGTCACATGAACAATTTCTATAACAACTAAGAGTAGTGGAAGAATTCATGAACAATTTGCTAACAGATTAAGGGTCTAAATCCACGAGCAAATTTATTAATAGACAATAGCAGCAGTAATTAGTTGTTCATTAACTTGTAGTTACATGTGCAAGGAGTTTAATTAAACATTTGTGCTCATCAATATGGCATCTCTCTGGAACAAATATGTAATTATTGTAGGAACATCAAATATGTCATGTGTTAATCCGGGGCTGTCAAACTCATTTGCTATGGTGGGTCAGATTTGACTTGAAGGTACTTCAAGTGGACTGGACATACTATGAACCAAAATATTACGGCACTCTCACAGCATCACGGAGTGCTGTGTATGCGAGACTGCGCTCCACAAGACCTCTCTCTCACTCTCTCTGCTAGGGAGAGAGTGTGGTCTCATAGAGTTCAGTTTCACATACCCAGCGGTCTATGATGTCATGAGACCTGAGACTCTCACGGCATTATGGAGCACTGGGTGTGTGAGACCCCTTTCTTTCTCTCTCTGCTAGGGAAAGAGTGTGTCCCACCACGTGCAGTCATGGGCTGGATGGGAATGGTTTGCGGGCTGAATTTGGCCTGTGGGCCGGATGTTTGACACCCCTGTTTATTCCATTTAACTTTCTAGAGTTACAAAGCAGTTAATTTTTGGTGTTCATAACAGTTCTATTTAGTATCAAGTAACAGCATTTTCCAAAATTTACAAAACCAAATATTTTAAAGCAGTAATATGATATGAAATATGAAAACTGAGCCTGAATCTTCTCTCACTTTCTCTGTTGGAAAGTGACTCTTCTTAAGTCAATGGAGTTCCATGGTTGTGAAACAGGAGTAAGTGAGAGAACAAACTGAATATGCAACACAATTATGAATGTCACAAAACTGTAAGCAAGCATATCTTAACCCTTTAGTGTGAACACCCATAAGAGTGTGCTTTCTGGAAGTGCAAAAAAATTCTAAACTAATAAATGTTTTAAAACTACAGTTGTAAAGTATCCAGTATTGTAATGTCACTTTGTTTTGAGAAAAATAATGAACTCCTGGTCCCACTGAAGTTAATGGGGCTGGAATTTCACCCAGCTTTAACTTATTTTATTATTCTAAAAGTCTCTCTTAAACCTTTCAAATATCTACAAATGCAACAAGTGAAGTTTCACTTCATACCATTTGTTTTATGCAGTTATTTGCAGAGGTAACAAAAAATACTCCAAGAGAATTTTTTTAGCTATATTTTCTGTGAATTTAATTATTTGGGGCCAAATTCTGCAAATACTTACTTATTTAACTTTACTTGTGTGCACAATCTCACTGAAGTCAATAAAACTGTGTACTTTACATTCAGAATATATTTAAATTCTAAATTGAACTGAGTTATAATCTCCAAGCAGTTCAGTGTTTCAAAACAGCAGCCACATAAAGCAATGACAAAAACTATGTCCAATGAGTTGTTAAAGTCATTAGAGTGTCAAACAAATATTTATACTATTACACGCATTTTATTATGAATAACTGGTACTCAAGACTGTCTCCATACACTCTCAAAGCTAATGTTTCAATATAAAGATTGTGTCTACAACAGAAGAAAAGACTTTCTTAAATTATATTTAGAATTAAAGGTACTCTTTAATACTGATTATTTTTATTTTTCAAATTCTAACGTATTAAAATTTCATAAAGTTTTAAGATATCTGTAATATTTACTTCATAAAGTATGAGGTCAGTGAGGTGACAGAGTGACCATCTTGAATACCAAATTGTAATTAGAAAAATAGGATTTTTGGTAGATCTCCAATAATTTTCAGTAATGTATTCACATCTCAAGGAGTCTTATTAAGACTTTTGAAAGTTCATTAGGAAATTCCTCTCCAATAGGATTCAGAAAATCCTCCAGCAGGAGCAAAAGAATGAGGAAAAGGGAGTTAAAACAAACTCCCTCATTTTATGTTACTTGAAGAAAGATAACAATCTAGATCTCTGTGTGTATGTAAACTGCATATTTTCCAGTGAAAAAGAAGAAGAAAGACACATGAAGGGATATAAGCAGAGACAGAATCACCTCAAGAGAGAGCCTCACCATTTATTCAGGGTGTTTCTTAATTTGAAAAGCTGTAAAGGTTCATTTCTCATTGCTTTATTGATGGTAATAAACATTCTTTACAAAATCGAAGAGATGTTACACCATTCTTCTGACAAAGAAGCAAAATATTTTTCCTCATCGACTCCTCATGCTTTATATCTCTATTACATCCCTGCTCTATTTCTAGTTATTTTACTTTCCACCTGTGATTGCATGAAGCTCAGTCTTTTTTCCCTACACAGGGAAAACCAATGGTCTTTCTAGCTAAGAAAGAAAAATTCAACCGCTGGAACTGCTCAGTCTAATTTCTATTTAAAATCATGATAGCCTGCTTCCAATATCTCAATCCAATCCATTGGGGATGAAGAGGGAAGTTACACATGAAACAGAAGCCCATGTATTTTTCTATATTGTTAAAGATATAAAGGGCAAGGGGTAATATCTGCCTTAATGAATCAAAGAAAGGATCTTTTTTGTAACGTAACTGTGGTGAATATTCTGTCAGGCCATGAATGGCCAGGTACTTTGCAATGCAATGATACTTTGTCACTTAAACTGTTAAATGCAGAGTCCACGTTCTTTACAAGAACTCTTGGTTCAGCATAATGCTTTGCAATGCAGCAATTCTGACCCCCCTACACCCCCCACCATATACACACTCCCTCTTTCTTCCTTTATTACTAAGATATATGTTTTCTATTTCCATTTAGGTATGCAACACGCACTGCATCCATAGGTCTTCTGCACAGTACACGTCAGTATCTATGTGTGAGGAATACACCAGATACAGAGCCAGTGTAAATATTTGCCTAACATGACTAACTATAGAGATAACATACTCCCTTATATTATACCCCAATGCCTACTGCCTCAGCTTCAGCTGTCATCAATAACAGAGAAAGGCAGATCTGCCCATACTTCCTCAAGCCAGCGAGGTTTGCATATTAAAGTGGAACTCTGTCCTTGGTTCTGATCCGTTGCACTGGTTTTGTTACCCTGCCACTGAAGAAATGTAAATACAGAGTCTGGGAGTCTACAAACCTAAGCACAGCCATGATGTATTGTTTAGGTGGAAGCAAGGAGGCATATAATGATATTCTGCCCACAAAACATGACTATTTTATAACCCTATGCACTGTAGTAAACCTTAAAATACAGAGAAAAGGCTTTGTTAACATGTCATCAAATTCCAAGCAAAATCCAGTCATGTACCACCATTCATTTAGCCTCCCCATTCCTCTCGATACAAGAATTGTAAAGCCAATAAAGCATAGCAAGATCCCAGCAGCAAAGGAGATAAATGGAGGAAATGCTACTATCTAAACCTTAAGCATTCTCACAACAGCTCTGTACATTTGTAAACTGTATCTTTGCCCCCCTCCCACTCCTCAGCCCCCCTCCCCCCCAGCAAACAAGCAGAAAAGCACATCTTACCACTGGATGAGAGAGAGAAGCACAAGTGCCCACACCATCATTCTGAGAGAAAATGCAGGATTCAAGATCGCAGTGCTCCCCAGGCTGGTTGGATTTGGAGGACTCATCTTTTTCTTCCACCCCACCCCCCCTTTTTCCCTTTTCCTCTTGGTTGCAAATGGATCCGTCCCCGTCTTTCTGTCTTTATTTTTATTTTGCTGGTGGTTCCCCCCACCTACCAGTTCCTGTCAGTGGGATGGTACATTGCATCCAGCTGCAGGAATTAATATTCAGAGAGGGCAGAAATCAAATCTGCACAAGCCTTTTGCAGCTAAAAGAAATATATATATATATATTTTAAAAGTCAGTTTAGGCAGCAGCTTCCAAATTTGGGGAAATAATATAACTGGGAGAAAAGAAGGAGTGGGAAAGAACACACACAACAAAAGCTGGCAAGGCAAGGAGAAACACACACACACACACACACAAGCACATACTCACACAGACACCGGTACACAGGCAACACAATCCATCAGATCAGGAGAAAGGGAAAGGAGAGGGGGAGGGGGAAGGGGGGAAAAGAATAAAGCAACCGAGCTTCTGCCTGAATGCAGATTAACTCTGAGGTCAAAGTGGAAATGATGCACACTGCAGCAGCACAGATTAACACATGCGTGGTGTCAACCGAGGTGCTTTTTAACCTTCGAGTACACATATGGGTTTTCATTTTGGAGGCAAGAAGGCTCTAGCAAGTACAAAAGGAAGGTTAAAAGATAAAGCTTCCCCTGCGATGCTGAACATCCTCATTGTTTTTAACAGCCTGGAAATCGTGATTGCAAAGGGTAAAAAATAGAAAGGATAGAGGGGGGAGTGAAAGAGGGGAGGAGTGGTTGTTGCTAAGTAACTCAGGAAATGGGGAAGGCAGTATTGGTGGAGTTGCTATGAATGAGGTGGTTTAGTGTGTGATAGGATTAGGGAGAATTCGCAAGGATCTGATCTCCCCTCCCTCTAACAAAATCAGATTAGGCAGATGCAGGAAATACCCTAAAACAAAGCTAAATTGATAGTGTGAAGAACAGTGGATATGTGTAAAAACTGGACTTTACCATATCCTGCCAATTTGTGACCCCAACCTCTAAATTCAACTGCCCAATTGCACAATAAGTCTAGATGTTTTTTGTCACGCAAAAATATTGGGAACACATCTTAATGCAAGAATGTCACAAAATTCCAAATCTAGTACTTGGATCCTCCCAGGTCCTAGCAAGTTTTAGCCCCAAATTTGACTGCATAAATGCTGAACAAATCTAGATGACTTTATTGGATACACAACAAAAAGAACAACAACAAAAATCAGAATAAGTCAATATCTTAACAAGTTGAGAGATGTTGAGAACAAGTTGAGATGTTCCTCATGAAATAAAAGTTTCTGGAGCTCAGTGTATACCTGTCAAAATTCTTAAATCTGCCATCTGGATCCTGCTGGAAAATCTAGCCTCATCTCCCCATGTCCTACTGGTCAATAGAGAACAAGTCTAGCTAATCCCAGTGCTTTTAAAATTACAGCTACTGACACATTTTGGTGCAACAATGACTCAAAAACCCATATCTAACCCTTAGGTATTGCTGGATCAAGCCAATATTACTTCTCACTCTCTCATATATGACTATATATATAATGGAAAACAAGTCTAGTCACTCAGAGTGCATAAAAATATCATGATCCTAATACAGCCTCCTACTGCAGTGCCCCAAAACCTCATAGCTAGCACCTGGATCCTATGTATATTGCTGATTTGCACATTATGTACATGATTCTTAAAACTCTGTAACATGACTGACTTCAATGGAAATACTTCTGATTTATATCACAATAAATGTGATCATATTTAGGTCCTAGACATATAAGAAAATTTCACCCACTAGCAATTGACAGCCAATTCTAAGATGAAATGCCGCAAATTATTCTATCAAATCTCTCAGTATCTCTGTAAATATATACTGTACACATTTATACTGGGGGCCCAATTCACGGTCCCCTTGTCCTTCTCAGGTAGAATAAAGGATTGTAAACTGGCCAGATCTTGCCAATGGGGAATACTCCCAGCGCTAAACCATTCCCAGAGTGCTTTAGACTTGCTGTAAGGGATTTCTGGTATGCTAGAGCAAGGGCCAGAGCACAGATGCATTTTATCTATTCAACTATCAGAACAGCCTTTTGGGAGATCTTGCCTCGGAGTGTAGTTTAGAGCAGCCTTTAGTTTGAAGGGCAAGCTGCCCTCTGGATAGCTAGGAATCTAGGACATAAAAGGATGGTGTTCAGACATCATTGTCCTACTCACTGAGTGCTATGCTAAGCTGAGCTCAACCACATTGTGATGTGGCAGCTGCCCTGCACTAGACAGGAGAGGGTTAAAGATGGCCCAGGAAGTGCAGCCAACCAGGCTAAGGGGCTACTGGGCCAACTGGGGCCCAGGACAATTTAAAAAACCTGGCTGCAGAGCCAGACCAGGGTAGTCTCCGTGGGGGCGTCTACACTTGTAAATTAAGTCGACTTAAGCAGGGTTAAGTTGACTTAATTTACTCTGCATTTACACTACAGTTTCCTTAAGTCAACTTAAGCTGCTGCTTAAGTCGACTTAAGGAAATTTTAAGTCAACTTAATAAGACCTGGTTTTATGTCGACTTACTGGTTAAGTTGACTTTATTAAGTCGACTTAAGCCAGTGTAGAGGTGGCTTAGCCCTAAGTCAACTTAAAGGGTCCCCAGGGCTCCCCCACTGACCTCCTTCGAAGGGTGCCTGGCACAGCCAGAGCCTGGCATGCCCACCCACAGGGCAGGACACAGCCCTGCTCACCCTGCTCCTGTACCCTGCCCCTGTCCTACTCAGCACCCATGTTTCCTTGTACAATGGGGAAGATGCTGAGCTCCCAGGCACTTCTGGAGCGGTGCCTCCCTTTCCACCATGCACCTCTCCCAGGTACACCTAGCCCTTACAAGTAAACTTAGGCATCCAGTGTGGACGCTCTAAGTTGATTTGGCAAGGTCGACTTTAAGTCAACCTAAATTTACAGTGTAGACATGCTAAGATGACTTAACAAAGTCGACTTAAAGTCGACTTTGTTAGGTCGACTTAGCAAAGTCGACTTATTTGAACAAGTGTAGACATAGCCTGTAGGACTCTGAAGGGAGAAAGGCCTGGCTGCTTCAGGGGTGTGTGATCACCACCTAGGGCAGCTCCCTGTGGGCATTAGAGCTTTGCAGAAGCCTGGGCCTGGGGAGAATCCTGAGAAAGGGGGAAAGGACCAGACTGCCGTGGCTCAGAAGGAGCTAGAGTAAGAAGACTGGGAAGAGGTGAAGAAGATACAGGGGCCATGTGGAAGTGGCCCAGCGGACCTTGTTGGATTGAGGGTTGAGGCGATGCATGGTGCAAGGCATATAGGGTCCTTGGGCTGGGGCCTCAAGAAGGTGGTGGGCCTGGATCCCTCTTTGCCTGCCCCAGACCACTGGAGAGCAGCCGTGGACCAGAGGCAGCCACAGCAACCAAGTGATTTGCTGGGACTGGAACCTTCCCCAGAGGGGGGATGCTTGAACTGGAACCCAGCTGGAGGGCTGGGTCATCTTGAAAGGGACTAAAAGACAAGGACAGCACAAGATGGTGGAGGCACTACTTGAGCTATTCCCCAAAGACCATCACCAGAGGTCCCTGCCAGGAAGTCTGGGCTGAGGAGTCTCTGACACACATCATCACATTTATGAGGGACCCACCATCTTTTTCTCACAGTGTCAATTAACAAACTGTTCTATAGGAAACAGAGACCAGCAGAGAGACCCACCTATTGGAGGAGAAAGCCATTGCTGGTGTAAATGACCTACTGACTTCTGCTTCATCTTTCCAGAAGAGAGGGAATGTTGAGCTATTTAGAAGGGGTGCTACACTCATCTTCCACCGGTTTATTGTCCATTATGGCCCCTATGTAAGTGGTACAACTTAGAGCAGCCTGGTAGCAACTTTCAGTCCTATCACAGGACTGGCCCTTAGAATCAGAGATGTATAACAAAGGCTCTGTAATCCCCGCCCCTGGCCCCCCTTTCCTCCTGCACTAAGCAAACCTTTATTGCAGGAATGAAACTTACGCGCCAATAGCTATTTCCCTAATGCTAGTACGTTGGTTTTACATTTCAGCCATATTATGGCACAATATTGCAATAGGTTTGACAGCACAAATAGCATATCATGCATTAAAATATACAAAGTCTATTAGTTAAAAGAAACTTGTAGCTTTGGGATGGCTATATACTTTGAGTGATTTTTAGGGGAAAATTTTCATCTTGGCTTCGCCTGATTTGGGGCATGTGCATACATGAGGCCACAAATAATTAACAGCAAATTTCCCCCCTTGTCCCCATTCCTTAAGTCCCCAGATGAAGTCATTCAGACATCAAAGGACTTGACCATAATCATTATTCATTATTTGGATATCAAAGCAATAGTAAATGTGAGTATACATACTTATGAATGCAAAACTGTTTGTGTAATTAAAGGGAGGCTAGCTATTGAATACTGGCCTTTAATCTCTTTTAATGCCCTAGTCTCAGGACACATAGATAACATATTCAGTTTGTCTGAGAAATTAAAACTCTCCCCCCATATGAGCATGCCTTTGATCATTTCAAGTGGAAACAGGATGAGTGAACAACTCCATGACTGCATTTGTGTATAACCATACCTTTCTGAAAAAAGAAGATGTAATCATTACACAGATTAATAATTATGCTAAAAAATTGTGCACTCAGACTAAGATCAGAAGTACAATTTTTGCAAGTGCCTTAGTGACCTCTGAGAAAAAGTCTTGTTTTCAAAAATGCCTATGCAGTTTAGGTGCCTAACTTACAACTAACCCTTCCAGATTCTATAAACCTATCTGGTAATTATATGATGTTTTGAAGCAAGGTTAATTGCTAATTGAGCTATTATTTATTTATTTCTCTCTGAAAAACCTCAAATCAATGAAACAGTTGGGTAAAATATAATTAACATTATTATACATATGGGAAATTGGCATAGAGAGGTTAAATGATTTTCCAAATGACATAGAACATATCTCAGGTCAAAATTGGAAATAAAATCCATGTTGCCTGTTGCTCAGTAGATAACTGTAAAATTTACTTCCCATTAATGTGCTAAACTAATAACAAAAATATAGAAACAACATAATTAAAATTAAACTTCTATCATCTTAAAATCATGCGATATTTTATAAAAACAAATTCTAAAGCAAAGAAAGTGTTTTTATTTTTATATGAAAACACAGAATATAGTTAGCTGTTTGGTTGTGTGTGTGTAGTGATGAGTTTGCGTGTGAAGAAATCTTAAAATTGGATTTGTCAGAATAAGAGGCTGCAAAGTGGAGCCACAATTAGGAGTTCCATGGATCTAGTCTCTTTCAGTCCACATGCAAAACACTAATTAACTTTGAGAGGAGTTATATTACATGTGCAAACTGAATTGAAAATATATCCCGTAGAGCAAGATTAAAATCTCAGATTAAAATCTCAGTTCTGAGATGATTATCCACTTCTTAATGGACAGGCTAGCTAAGTCTTGCAAAAAGCTCTTTTGATCAATTGTACATAAACACCACAGCAACTGTTAAGGATTTATACACTTATATTCTTGTTGATTGCTGGGTTATATGCTGCAAATTACTACATTTCATATACAATTTAAGTAAACAGTGAAACAAAAACATTTTGCACAAAATATTGGATTACTTTATTTACTTTGATTTTAAAGTTAATTGTTGACTAAATTCTACTACCATTGTTGGGTTGTTCAACTATTTAACCTTACAATCTCCTCACATGCACACTCCCTAATATTTCATTCTTGGAAACCCATGCATAAAATATGATTGTATCACAGTTTTAGCTCATAATGAACTAAGTTGCACCCTTTTAATAACAGAGGGAAATGACAACATTGTGTAAAAGTAACACCAAGTAAGAAATTTAGGAAATTAAAAATGAATTATAAGACTTGAATTCTTAAAGCTTTCTCTGGAAAGCTTTTGTTTTTGAAATACTGTTTTAAATTATTATTTTCTGGTAGTTGATTATTATAATGACCCCTAACAGATTAGTTAATCATTCTTGAAATAATCTAGGAATGAGCACTTCCATATGTACTGTTATATCTGAAAATATTCTGCATCTTCCAGATTTTCAAAAGGAGCACAGGCTTTTTGGAGTTCAAATGATCTGATGTTTTAAAATATCATGTATATAACAGTGTAATCCCTCCAATCATTCATTTAACATAGCAAATGGTCAGTTTGTTACTGTATTAAGTCCACTCATTTTTACTGTAGTCCCCATTAAAGGTCAGGAGGACTAGAAGGTAGAGGACTGATTCATGCCATTTTTTCCCCCAGTTTCCCAGTTCATTCTTTTCATTTACTTTGTGGAATTGTGGTGTTGAATCTTCTTATGCTTTTGGAAAATTAAATATTTAAGGACTTTTATGGCTTACTATTACAAAAATGGGGCCTTTGAGGATGCTAAAATCTGCCCATTCTACACATCTGTAATATTAGTCTTGTTCCCAACTGAAGAATAAAAATTCAAATTCACATTAACCAAGAAAACTTTCTAGTCATTGGCTTCTCGATTCTGTTTCTCTAGTCTATCCTAGAGCAAGCAAGGCAGCATCACCAGATATTTAGCTTCTGCTAAAATGCAGGAAAAACATTATTGGCCTCAATTATCATGAAAACTGTTATTTCATTCAGGAAGAAGGCATTATCTTGTCACCATTTTCAGGTTTCTTACCAGAGAGTAAATTTTATAATTTCCCAAATTAGCCTTCAGTTCAGGAAAGCACTTAGGGATACACACGTAATTTAAAAACATGCTTAACTTTAGTTGACTTTAATGTGATTTAAATATGTGCATGGATATGGATACTTTTCTAAATAAGGACCTTAATTTTCAATCTCATGTAGTTAAATTGGTGAAACAAATTTATAGTAAAATCACTCAACCCCAAAATGTCAATTTTTATAATTATCTACCACTTTTCCCACTAAGAACAAGGTATCTGTAATAAAGTTGCTTCTGTGCCACATATATGGCTTTATCTCAAAGCACTGTAAATTCAGGTCTAGCAGCACTAGGAATTATTAATTTTGTTCATTAATGAGTCTTCTAAGATTCCTGTTTCTCACCTCTGTAATATATTGAACATCCCTGTTATGAGGGTTAGACTAGATGATCATATTGGTCTCTCCTGACCATAGAGTCTATGAGACACACACTCTAATATTCCCAAACAAACTTCATGGACTCTTGGGGTCACCATCTTTCTGATGCAGAAAAAACTAAATGAAACTTCCTGCCACTCCCTATCAGACCAACAAGTAGAACAGAGTGGTCCCTTAAGTGTGATTCAAGAAACACCACAAAAGATTGAGCCCATTGGACCCAATCATGTCCCTATTAATTCACTTGCAAAACTGCTACTGACTTAAATAATTCAAAACTCTTCAGCAGTTATGGCTCCCTGCCATCAGGAACTGATGCTTGGTCTTGAACGTCCCTACCTAGTCAGCAGAGATGGTTTAGGAAGCTTTGAAACAACTTGGGCTCCTTTTCTAAAACTGTACGATTAATTCAAAATTTATCTGTTTAAACTAAATGAACTTATATATTCTTACTAACTTATCTGCTGGCTGCCTCATGGCCACAGCCCAGAGACTGTTACCAACGCTTCAGCTCCTATACATTCCTTTTATGGACAGTTATAGCTACTGGATCCATATATCCAATCATGCACACAGTGACCACATCCCTATCCATTGGCAGGTTCCATAATTGCCTTGCAAGCTGCTTCAGAGAAAGATACCACTGGAGTCATCTTGTGCAGACCCTTAAGAACTGTGGCTTACTCTCAGCATAAAGCAAAGTCCAACAGTATAAACTTTTTATAGAAAAATGCCTTTTGTAAAGCACAAGAATTTCATTAAGTCCTGTCCTCTTGAGATGGGGCTGTAAGAGTCATCCCAGTAACAGTTATTAATGTTGATAAGATATGGGCTAAAGCACCCATCAATTCATTCTGTAATATATATCATACAAGGGTTTAAAGTTTTCTTTGGTACACATTGTGGTTGCTAGATATGTTCTAGTGTAAGGAAAAATTCCAGTTGGAGAGCTTTGCTCATCTGTGCCAGACTAGAAGGGATATTTTAGAGAATCTGACCCTCTTTTCTAAAGTAGTTCCATTTCCTTCCAACACTTGTTCAAAAATAGCAGGATCAGCTCAACACTTTGGTCCCCTCTGGTAGACGTATGGGATAAAATTCAGTCCTTGATGTAGGGTGTAAGTGGGCATAAATACATATATTTTAATGAGTTTTTTCCTACCTTAGAGCCAGACCACCTCTATCAAAGCTGGATCTTGATCTATTGAGTCTATGCAGTTTGTCATATGGGAAGTCTTCTTGATAAACTTAAATTTCAAAGCAATTTAATGTTTGTTCTGTATAAACATTGAAGATGGTCCATAAATATAAATGTTAATTATTAATTAATAGTTGTATAATGACAATGAAAGGATACCTGCTTTATGATGTTGATAAAGATTATAAACAGGAGTAAAATTCTGAAATACAAAAGAGTTAAATTGCTTTCTTTTAAAGTAGAAGAAAAAAGCTGGTATAACAGGCTGATAAGGGATTCCAATTAGATGTGCAGTGGTGTGAGTAGACTTGACCATGTAAGCAGCGAGTATGCAAATCAACATCTGTTTTTCCTTCCTAAAATTGAAATTTATCAATGTGACATGACTGTAAAGCTCCATGAAGCAGATAAAATAGCATAATCAGATGCAAATATTTAAAATGTAATTATATCTAACAACAGTAATAGTACTTTTATTCGTGATGTGGAGGTGGAATGCCTCAGTAGCCAATGAAATACTCATGGGATCAGATCCTCAGCATCATAGCAATATTAAAACTAATGAGCCACATCAATTATACCTGCTGAGGTTCTACCCTATGATGATCAAAAGTAGAATTTTATCACCAGCACAGCTTAAGGAATATATTTTTAAAAAAATACATTTTTCCCTCCATTTAGAGCATGCTGAGTCCTTTGAGATTATTCTCCTACTTATAGGATGGGTGTGGATCAACTTTTCACATTATGTAGGACCAGTTAATATACAAAGCACCTTGGGGCACAAGCAATCTTTTTGGCTATCGCTACACTTACAAAGCTAAGTCGACTTTATTACATCGACTTAACAAGGTCAACTTAAGTTAAACTTAAAGTCAACCTTGTTAAGTCAACTTAGAGAGTCTACACTAGGATCTTAAGTTGACTTAGAGTCGACCTTGTTAAGTTGACTTAGAGAATCTACACTAGACTCTTAAGTCAACTGGCTAGGTCAACGGAGAGCCGCAGCTCCTGGAGACAAGGGGAGCCCGGCTCCCCCTCAAGCAGGGAGTTGCGGCTCCCCAGGACAAGCAGGGGGCCACGGATCCCAGGAACAAGGGGAGCCGCAGCTCCCTTGTCCCGGGGAGCTGTGGCTCCCTGCTCGTCAGGGAGCCACAGCTTCCTTCTCCTCAGGAGGCATGGCTCCCTTCCTGCCCAGCTCCCTGTCAAGAAAGGAGCCACAGCTCCCGGGGAGAAGGATCTGCGGCTCCCCCCCAGGGACAAGGGAACCATGGCTCCCTTCTGCCAGGGGTCTGCAGCTTCCTTGTTCCCAGCCCTAAATCGACTTAGGGAATTAAATCAACTTAGGGCACCCACACCAGTTTTAGGTCGACTTAACGAATCGACTTAGGCATTAAGTCGACCTAAAGAATGTTAGTTATTAAATCGTCTTAAGGAAGCACTTAAGTTGACTTAATGAAAGCCAGGTGTGGACGTGGCTTTGTTTAGGTCGACTTAAGTGTCCTTAAATCGACCTAAGTTGCTAGTGTAGACGCATCCTTTGTGCTCTCTTTGTGCCAGGCCTAGCACAAGAGGGTCCTGGTCCATGACTAGGATACGAAGACATCTTGGTAACACAAATAATATGGTATTATAATAATACAGTGGCTGTATGACATTATTATGACCCAAATTTCTGCCTTCCATCCCTCCATAGACATATAGGGCTCAAAGAAAAAAACAAATGATTTCACTCTTTGAGTTAGAGGGAAGGGTCATAGCACCATGGGCATCTGTCTCCTGGGAACTATGGATCTCTTCTCTATGGATGTCCAATAAGAGGCAGTTTTGCAAGACTGGACAAGACAGAGGCAGGGCTGGACAAAAGTATGGCTAGTGAATTTGCAGCTGCAAGCATCTATCACCTTTCAACCCAGTTCAAAAGCATCATACAAAACATAACAGACTAGGGTCTGTCTGGGCTAATCCTAAATGAAGGTTGTATAGATAACCACTCAGTAACAATGGTCAATTTTGCTGCATAGAATACTTATACAATATATTTCTATTCTTTGTTTCTCACTGGTTTCTTAGGAAGTTGCTATGAAAACCCAATGGATTTACAGGCTGTAGCATGCTTCATTCACTTTATTTGAATACAACTTTGACATAAACAAAAATATGACAATTATCTGGTCTGCATATATTCTCAACCCCAAAGAGATAAATTCCAGGGTCCCTTTCATCTGTGCTGCCATGACTCAGTCAGCAAATTTCAATAATTTTGAAAGCAAGGCCATTATGAATTAATTTGATAAATCTGACTTGTTCTGTAGTTTGAAGGATGAGCATCCTAAGCCTTTTGGTTAGACTCATGTTCATTGATGAAAGTATCTTTGTTTGTTTCTGTTCCATTTTCTTCCTTATGTAATACCTGAATAAAATATTTGAATTGTATTAATTTCTACTCAGCGCATTTATACACTTCTATCCTCTGCATGAAATATGCACTTGTTTTACTTGTCTTCCTGTCTCTGCTGTATAAATGAAAAACTGTTTACAACAGAAATGAATTAAAAGAGGTTCTTTGTGAAAAACCTTTCCTGTTCAGCTAGACATTTTCTAATACAAGAAGTATTGATAATTTCTCTTTTCCATCTCTTTCTCACATAATGCTATATTTCAAAGATAAGCAAATTGGGCCCTGATGCTGAAAACATGTGCTTAACTTACAGTGAGTAGGACTATGAACACCAGTTAAATAAATCATGTATATTTGCAGGTTTGGAGTCTGGGGCCAGTGAAGGAGCTATGACTATTTAGAGTGACTGAGGATCTGTCCTCTAGCATCTAAGGCTATGTCTACACTTACCGAAGTTAGTTCAAATTAGTTAATTCGAACTAACTAATTCAAACTAATTTTAGTTAGTTCGAATTAATTTAATTCGAACTAGCATGGCCTCACTGGAATTTTAGTTCAAACTAAGAAAGTGTCACGCATGGCACTTGCTTAGTTCGAATTAGTTAGTTGCATTAAGCTCTAATGTGCTGGTTAGTTCGAACTAAGCAGTTAGTTTGAACTAACATGGCCACATTGACTTAATTCAAACTAACTAGTTCAAATTAAGGGTTAATTTGAAAGGTATAATCGAATGTATTAGTTCGAATTAAGGAAACTCTTAATTCGAACTAATGAAAGCCTAGTGTGGCCAAGGCTTAAGTTTGTTCGAATTAAGCTTCTTTAATTCGAACTATCTTGCCAGTGTAGACATAGCCTAAGAGTATAATACTGTAGGGATAACCACTCAGATTAACTTTTTGTGTTTTATATTTGTCTGAGAACAAGCTGCCTTCAGATATGTTCATTTCTTCAACTCACTTAAAATAAAAGTTTATGAAGATAATGAATTTCCACATAAAATGCAATTAAATTAACTGAACAACTACTCATAATTCTCTTAAAGTTAAAATTGATTGAAGTTCATTATTGTTCATGGAAATCAATAATTTCTAGTGCTTAATATGGCCTGCAAATCTTCATATATCAAACTATTTCCACACTAGAGCAGTTGAAAAAGATGAATAGAATTTTGTGGCAATTTTGTAAACATTTTTATTTTATTTTATTTTTATTTTCAGTGAAATTTGAAATGTGAACAGAAATTTTCACTGAAATTAAAAAAAAAATGTCAATCTGCTCTAATTAAAATAGTGTGTAATGGGATGCACAGGCTGCAAGCAGAGTTTGTCACGCAGCTCTTCCTCCAGTAGTGGGATGTGCAAGGAGTTGCAGAATTTAGTTATTTGTTTGTAATTAATTAATGGTACAGAATTTGGTTTTCCCATCTCAGAAAAATGTTCAGGATTTTTAAAACAAAATCTCTAATAGACTCAAGTTAATGGAAATATTTCAGTTTGATTATTTTTAAAGCTTTTACATTTTTAATAGTTTTAGTGTAATTAGTTTACATTTCTAAAATAAAATAAATAATCCCAACCCATCCCTGAATTTGTTATTTAAAATTTTTTAAATGGGACATTTTGAAAATTTCAAAACTTGTTCTCCAATTTTTTTTTTCAAATAAGTTATTTGCCAAAAATATTTCCCACAAATAGTTTCAGTTTTGATAAACTGACAATTTTCAGTTAAAAACCACCTTTTTAAAGAATTCCAAAAGAGCTGAGTTAATTAAGATTCTCACCCCTCAGAACACATGGACATGTTATTTCCAGTTTGTGAATAGTTCCTATGAAGTGCTGCACATCTTTAGCAGCCAAAGAGTTCAATTTATTAATTATTATTATTATTACAATAGCATCAAGAGGCCATAGCTGAAAGCAGGGTCCACTGTACAAGCACATAGAAAGAGCCAGGTCTGCCTCAAAAGACTTATAATCTAAATACACAAGACAGACAAAGAGGAAACAGAGATCAAATTAGTTGTCCTGGGATATACAGCAGATGACTGATAAAGCCAGAAACATCTTTCTCATTCCAATCCACATTTATAATCCTGAATGAGTACAATGAGCAGGGATGGATTAAGGCTCCTGGGTGCCCTGGGCTGCCCACTTTTGTGCCCCCTCCACTGCAGTGGCACCCAGCCTGGGGGCTGGGTGGCACTTGGGCGTGCCAACACAGGGGCCCAGGCTGGCAGACCCACCAGCTGCTTGGGACAAGCTGGGACCCAACCAGCCCTGGGAGAGAGCTGGGTCTCTGCAGCCCAGACAGACTTGGGAGCAGGGCAGGCCAGTGCTTGGGGCCCCAGCCAGCACTGGGAGGGCCTGGCCTGTGCTAGGGGGCCCCTGGGGCCCTCAAACCAGCCAGCCATGGCGGGGGTTCCCCACCAGCCACTGGAGAGTGGCAAGGGCATTGGAGGAATCAGCTGGAGAGCAGGTCTTGAAAGAGTGAATTTTCTGGAAGGGTGGATATTAGTGACCTGGTTGAAAGGCCAAGCCTCAGAAAGGGAAGCTGGAGGCCTGGGAGTGAGTGGGGCAGTGGAATGAGAAAGGATTGAAGATGACAACACTGGAGAGCAAGTGCAAGCTGGAAGAGCTAATCCTCAGGATTGCCACCAGGAGGCACCATTTGCAGTGAGAGGACCCCTAGACAGATGGTGGGGGGAATCTTCATTTGGCATCTTATTTAGGCTCTGTCATCTATGATATTACATGTAGGCTTAGTAAATATTCAATATCCCAAAGAGCTGCTCTAGATTAAGACACAAAGAAGCACAGATTCTGGAGGAATCATTGGCTGATCACAACTGTATAAATCACCTGGAATTGAGGTGGAGAATCTGGCCCAAAATTTTTAAGGGTTTTGTTACAGTATGTTTGAACCGGCTTTGGGCTGAAACCTGGAGCGCAGATACATGGCAAGAACCTTAACTCTGCTAGTATTTTATTTTGTTAAAGAGGAAATGTAACAAAGTCTATAATTATAACCTGAAGGGGTGGGCTTCACTGTCAAAGGACAGCTTTATTGACTCTGGCTGCTAGGTTGCAATACCCTGAGCAGAAGGCCAGATTATTGACTGTGGCCATTGGGCATCGCCAGCCAGGAGAACAGTGCTGCCACCTATATTCTGGCTGTTGGGCCTCACTGGCCAACCCGCTGCTCCAGTAGACGGGCAGCTTTATTGACTCTGGCCATTAGGCTATGGTGCTCATGGCAGACAGACAACTTCATATTGGGTCACAGTGCCTTGTCCGAGAAGGACAACTGCATTGACTTTGGCTACTGGGCCCTACTGACATGAGATACTAGGCTACCTGATCCATCAAATCCCCATTTCGTTTCCTCCCAATCTGACAGCCCATGATGAGGTGTACCTACCTTGCAACACCCAAGTACAAACACTTTTCACAAAATGTTCACTCCATATCTCACTTTTCAGTCCTTATTCTCAAAAGAAACCCATACAACACCTTCAAAAGATGATCCTGGGAGCTTAAAATCATAACTGCTCTAGACATGAAAAATCATGACCTCAACAGACACTGGTTTTATGTGTTGTTTCAACCATCTATAACCCACTAACTCTACTTTGTCCTAGGACTGCAGTGTTGTCAGTTGCCTACAGCATTTTGAATTGTTTCTTGCATCATGTATTCAACTCCTTATGCTTAACAATCTCTTCTGCCTGGTAGTTAGCTGTGATGCTCCGATTACCCTTCTCAGATCATCCACCAGCAGATGTTGGTCCATTAAAAGACATTCATTCACCCACCTTGTTTCTCTCATGTCCTGGGACACAAAGGGCTACAACAGATCTGCAAACAATTTCATTCTTTGTTTCAGATTATTGAAATTTCATTTTAATATTTATATTCTCTTCTTTTATTGTTTTTATGTTATTTTGTGCCATGTCGGTAGTAGTAATGCATAATATGATTTGTGAACAACAAGGGGCTGGTCAGTAACACAACTACTATTCTGAAGTGGCCATCAATGACACCCCTAAAAATTCTGTCTGTTTCAATCAGCTGGTGCCAGTTTACTAGTGGAGCAGCATTCTTTTTTCCACAAACATAATTTTTCAGGGTGTCAAAAGAAAATATTGCTGTATTTTAGTTCCACAAAAGTTTTCAAGTTAAGACTTTTCTTCCTGACTTGAGATGAAAAATATTTCTGAAAACTGGCAAAATTTAATTATATTTAATTTGGTTTCTCAGCCAGATCAAGTCAACAATGATGTCAGGATGAATCTAGGAATAAAGGTCAAGGTCAGTTGACTGATTCCCTATTCAAGTTGCTAAATAAGAACAAAATTAAAAGTAGCCAAATTTTCAGAGGTATTGAGCACTCAGAGAATTGGTTAACTTCAGTCTTCCAAGTGTGAAAACCTTTACCATATTGTAACTTGTATGCACCCTGCTGATGGGGTGGTTGTGCACACAGTAGAAGAATAAAAAATATTATGCAGGCATTAGATAGCTAGGTTGTTGTTACAAATTGACACAAGCACTATGGCTATTCTAATCTTTTCCAAAGTCTGAACAATCATAGTCTGTACCTAGGATTCGGGGAGTAGAGAGGAGGCAGGAAGCAACCTATGCATAGTCTCCCATCTTCCTCAAGCACATTTCCTCACCCATGAAGGTCCTGGACTTTTTCATTTTATAGTAATATTAAATATCGTTATCAGCATTCTGTTGTCTGATCTGGACATAGTCTTACATAGAAATGTGTCCATAATGTACACTATCTAGTACTACATATGATCTGAGTGCCACCACTCAGGGTAGCTGCTCTTATAGTTTATTTCCATGTTTTTTTAAGGTATTTCCTATGTATTTTTTTCACACCCTTTTCAAATGTCTTGACATTTGCAGTGTTTCTTCACTCACTGTTTGATTGGTCTGTTAAATTGTGGGATAAATATTGTTTTAGATTTCCCTAATCTCTGAGCAAAAACTGAGGAAACGCAATGTTAAACTTAGGAAAAAAAAAAACATGCTGAAAATAGGAATAAGAACAGATGGTCCAAGTTAGCATTTTTAGAGCTTATGTTACATAAGGGTGGTGGGAGGCAATTTTTTTTTTAAAGTTGCTATTTACCTTTTAAGTAATAGAAATATTTAACTGATGCTCTGATAACCAAAGCTGAGTTATAGCATGGAAGCAAATAGATATAGTCTGTAAACTTAATAAGCAGTAGTTATTCTCTCTGTCATTATATGTGTATGAAAACTCAACTCGTGCTACTAAATAATGTGGTTTCAATATTAAACAGGTATTTAAGATGTAATTCACAGGGACACTAGCAATAATTATGCATTTCTAATCATTGTGATTCTGTAGACCATTTCTCCTTTTGTTTGAATTCATTTGAAAGAGAATTTAATGACTGTCTAATTATTTCACATAGGGCACATTGCTGTTTTTTGCAAATTATAAATTTGATACATTCACAACAATATATCCATCGTCACTGATGCGTCTTTCCAGACAATAAAGGATCTATTATGATTTTTGGCTGTAAGCGCTCACCTTAATGCCTCTTGCTCGCTACACTGAATTCTTCAACACTGTTCAGATCTGTATGTTGGACGCCGGCAACAATTCTTTCTATACTGAGTGGAAAGAAAAACACAGTAGACTCAAGTATACTTTGCAAATGATGAAAGATAAACCAAAGTGATGACAATGATTAAATTCATGTTTCCCCTGATATAATATAGAAATGGATCAGGTTTTTGGCTGGTGCCCTATTGTCTTATGTCTATTGACATCATGTGTTTCACTGCAGCCAAATGCAAAATTATGCATTTAGGAATTAAGATCTAGGTCACACTTACAAGATAGGAGACTGGAATGACCCTGAAAAGGACTTAAGAGTAATGTGGGGAACCAAACTGAATATGGGCTGCTAGTGCAATGTTGTTGCTAAGAGTATGAATGTGATCCTGGAACATAAACTGAAGACCATCAAGTAGATAAGGATGTGGTATTATTTTTGTATACGACATGAGTATTGATGTAATTGTGTCACAATGATCATTTCTGATGTCCACACTTCAAAAAGGACATTGAAATATTGGAAAAGAATCTGAAAAGAACTACAAGAAAAATTTCAGATCAGGATAACATGCCTAACACCAGAGTCTTAAGAAATTATATCTGTTTAGCAGTGTTTTCCCCAGGAAATGAAATTAGGGGGAGTGTTTGAATTTACAGAGGGGGTGTGAGGGACAATAAGGGGTGAGACCATGAGGGTGAAAATGGGCTGTATGGCACCATAATAAAAACTACAAAATATTTCATGATCATTTTATTAGATTTATCTCATGATACAAAATTATTCAAGATAGGAATCTTCCAAAACTGGGTAACTGGACAACAAAATGGCAGATGAAATTCAATGTTTATAAATATAAAGTAATGCACATTGGAAAACAGAAGCCCAGCTATACGTATAAAATGATGTGGTTGAAATTAGCTGTTACCATTCAAGAAAGAGATCTTGCGGTCCATTATGGATAGTTTTCTGAAAACATCTGCTCAATGTGATAAGCAAAAAAGCTAGTGGCATATTACAAACCATTAGGAAAGGGATAGATAACAAGACAGAAAATATAATAATGCCACTGTATAAATCTAGGATATGCCCACATCTTGTATATGACATGCAGATCTCCTTGACCCATCTCAAAAAAAAAGATATATTGGAACTGGAAAAGGTACAAAGAAGAGCAACTAAAATGATTAGGAATATTGAACAGCTTCCATCTGAGAAGAGATTAATAAAAGTGGGAATTTTCATCTTGGAAAAGAGATGAGTAAGGGGGGATATGATAGAGGTCTATTGAATCTTGACTGGTATGGAGAAAGCAAATAAGGAAATGTTATTTAATACTTCACATAACAGAGGAACTAGGAGGTCACCCAATGAAATTATAGGCAGCAGGTTTAAAACAAGTAAAAGAACATGTTTCTTCACAGAACACACAGTCAGCCCGTTTAACTTCTAGGCATATATTTTAGAAAAAAACATCCAATCGTGATTTTAAAAATTGTCAATGAGGGAAAATCCACCATGACCACTGGTAAATTGTTCCAATGGTTAATTACTAACCATTAAAAATGTATGCCTTATTTTCAGTCTGAATCTTTCTAGTTTCAACTTCCAGACATTAGATCTGTCTCTGGTAAGTCAAAGATCCTATTATTTAATATTTGTTCCCTGTGTAGATACTTATAGACTATAATCAAGTCATCCCTTATTCTTCCCTTTGTTAAACTAACAGATTGAGTTATCTTAATCTATCTCTATAAAGCAGGTTTTTCTAATCCTTTAATCTTTCTCACGACTCTTCTCTTAACTCTGTCCAAATTATCAATGTCTTTCTAGCAAGTGAATTATTACATTATTATTCTCCACCTTTTCATCATCTCAGATCATTTTAAAGCAGCTAAGGGAAATTACGTTCTTCATTAAAAGCTTCGTCTACATTAAGAAACTTATCATTATTGATAAGTTTTGTTTACACTAGGAATATTTTTCACATAAACATTTCCTTTTCCTCCTTACTAGTACCATCTGAGCCCTAACATAAACAAATATTGATAGAAGTGTGATTCTGAGGTATCACAAAAGAATAGGATTTAGGAGCTGGGTAAAGGATAGTTATATTCTTGTCTGACTCATTTAAATAGATACATTAAGATAAACAGATAACATATATACTACAACATGGAACCATATTGTACCTAGCTCAGTGGACAACTAGATTGCAACCACATCCCCTGCCTCAGTTGTCATTATATTGTTCACAGGCCTTAAGAGACAGTAATACTGGGAAATTTAAGGCTGTTTTATAACATTTTTCACAGACTCCACAGTCATCTTATTGGATATTTTATTCAGTTGGCCGGGCACTGACAGTTCCGCTGGTACTTTGAATTGAAGAACCATACATTCAGATTGGTAACTATTTCAAGACTTGTCTTGCTTATCAGATTCTATTCCTGAAATGAATTCTAAGATTCATCCTAAATCTTGCCATGAAAATTTCATTGTTTAGAAGTCAGATAAGAATTTAAGATGTATTTGTAAAAAGTAGCAGCCTTCATACAGTCAGAGACTTTTTTTTGGTTTGGATTTATGCAGCGTCAAAGGAGTAATAGCAAGAAGGACTTCAGTGTGTAGAAACAAAGCACAAAGCTTGTTTTTTAGACACACTCAAAGGCTTATTCTATACTCCTCCTTTTGTGGGAGAAGCTTCTATATTTGGCCTTTGTAAGCTAGTCCCCTGGATTATGCGGTTGCCTTAGCGCTACAACATCTGGCCTTCAGCAGTGATGTCATGTGGCAGATTAATTCTTCAGGAGGTGGTTCAGTAATTCTTCCATATGGTGTTTCTTGTTTATATCGTTTTAGTCCCAAAAGGCCAGCACTAATTCTGAAGCCAAGAAATATACCAAAATTGGCAATTTTCTTCAAATTGTGCTTCATTCTATCATGGAACTGTCACTGTTTGTCTAAGGACAACAGAGTCTTGTGGCACTTTTAAAGACTAACAGATTACTTCAAAGCGTCTGACGAAGTGGGATTTTCTCCCATGAAAGCTCATGCGATTAATAAATCTGTTAGTCTTTAAAAGTGCCACAAGACTCTGTTGTCTTTCTACAATAGACTAACACAGCTACCCCTTTGGTGTTTGTCTAAGGTGTGACTTAGTTATTCCTCTTAAAAGATTTGACCTGACAATCTACCATTTTTTATTTCACTCTTTATATCACTGCAAGGGTAAAACTAATAGATTTAAGGCAAAGGCACACCCTATAGAACACTTTTATTCTTTTTTGCATCTTTCACCACTTACTGCAAAGCTGTGGTAATGTAATTCAATAGTTCCAGCCTGGCTTCAGTTTTTATAAAATGTAAATTTCCAGATAGGAACATATTGTTCTCTTTCAAGAACTACTCGAACTGATAGCTGGAAAGATAAAAGCAAGGAAAGAGGTCTGACAGCAATTTGCCCATCTGCAGTTGAACTAAAGGTAGGTAACCCATTCTGTTAGGCAAAACTGCCCATGGTAGAGCTAACAGAGTCCTGTGGCACTTATAAGACTAACCACAGGACTCTATTTGTTTTTCTGTAATGGACTAACACGGCTACCCCTTTGGAACTTGACTACATGGTAGAACTGTTCTCATAAATTCTCGTAATACTATACTGAATCAGGAGTGCTAAATAAATCACATCAGAGAGAGAGAATCCACTGTGGGATATAGTAGAGCAAACTGATGGCATGTTAAAGACCATCATGATCAGACTGGGAAAAGGGGGGAAAAGAGACTTTTAAATAGCAATGTTTGATATATCCTTTATACAACTACCAAAATTACTGAGATTAATTTTGTAACATCTGATTTAATCTACACCATGTGGCAGTGGTACCCGAGGGACTGTCCACCAGCTGAGTATTCTTGCTGCCGTTTTCATGACCCTTTCCTGCTCTTCCCTACCATTAAATTGGACAAATGTAGGAATGATATATAGTGAGATTCTCAGAACACAGAATTCCAGGGACATTCTCATAGTGAATACATTTGAATTCAACCAGGGAACACAGTAATATTCCCCGCTGATATTTTTTGCTGTATTTCTTATTTACCTGAATCATCAAATTTTACATCATATATATGTAACTGACCAATATGGACTTTTCAAACATGAATAGTCTAAATTAACTGTTCACCCATGATCTGAAAAAGAAAACCTATTCCCTACTGAAATTCATAGTTTTGAATATGAGAATTTTGTGATGTAATCAGGAACTCATGAAATTATTTTCTTTATTTTATTTTTTCTTTATTTTCTTTATTACTCACTTCTGATAATTACAATCTAAAGCACAAATCTGATGCTAATAGTTGAACATAGCCTGTGGTATACAATAAAGAAAAACTGCACAAATCATGAAACTGGAACACAAAATCCTTTCTAAATCTAGGATGTACAAAACTGCCTGCACATGTAAGTAAACCTGACTGAAAAGCTTCAAAAGCAGAAAAGGATTTCTTGATTTTATAATCCTTGTGGATTAAGTTAGAATTTGCCTGAATGGAGAGAGTATAGCCCCTAGCTCAAAAAATCACTTCTTAATGGGATTCTATCACTATCTAACAGTGTCAGGTCATTAAAAAAATGGTCTAATGTTTCAAGTCAGCTCTTGTCCTTGATCAAACTCTATTGCTGTGAAAGCTGAGTGCCTTTGTAGATGGTCAAAATACCCTGTTTAAGGGGATTCAGCTAAATAGCTTCACCTTGGTAATATTCCTACCACAGATTGCCATCTGGGAATGTGGTTGTGGAAGGGGTTGGGGCAATTGTTCTTGCTAAAATTAGTTAGTTCGAACTAAATAATTGAAACTAATTTTAGTTAGTTTGAATTAGCGATCCCCATTCATTTCAATGGGCCGGTTAGTTTGAACTAAGAAATTAGTTCGAATTAACATGGCCACATTGGTTAATTCGAACTAGTTAGTTCGAATTAACCCTTTAGTTCGAATACCATATTCGAACTTATTAGTTTGAATTAAGGAAGCCCTTAATTCGAACTAACTAAAGCCTAGTGTAGCTATGGCTTTAGTTAGTTCGAATTAAGCCTCCTTAATTCAAACTAACTTGCCAATGTAGACATAGCCACTGAGAGCACAGTGCTTGGGGAAGACATCTAGCAAAGTTCCCTCCACCATCCTTCTAGGGGCTTTCATTGCTCCCAGGCCATAGGAGGATCACTTGAGCCCATGTGAGTCTTAGCAGATTTGTTTGTCATAAGCAGGTTTGCATATTTCAGGCTGACTAGCCTATTTTGGCTTGTCTGAAGAAGAGTTTGCAATATTTTCTACCAATTTTTTCTGGAGGGGGGGAACTGGAGGTGAAAATTGCTGATTCTGTCTGATTAGAACACTTGATGAATTTTTGATGAACTTTTAAATCTAAATGTCCCATTCTGACATATTCAAAAGAAAGCATTTTTATTAGAAATGAATTTTGTTTCAAAAGTTACTTCAATATTATTTTAAAACATTGAAAAAAGGTCAATCTAAATCAAACAGTTTGTTATGGACAGAATGAAGGTTGTGGATATTTTGTTGTTGTTTGACAACAGAGTCCTCTGGCACTTTTAAAGACTAACAGATTTATTTATCGCATGAGCTTTTGTGGTTTCTCCCACGAAAGCTCATGCGATAAATAAATCTGTTAGTCTTGAAAAGTGCCACAGGACTCTGTTGTCTTTCTACAATAGACTAACACGGCTACCCCTTTGGAATTTGTTGTTGTTTGTTCATTTTGATTTTTTAAAAAATTTTCAGGTTACCGAACATTTTGAAATAATTAATTTTCAAGTCAACCCAAAACAATTTTCCCCATTTGTTAAGAATTGCCAGTGAACTATAAAATCTGTTACTCACACTGCTCTAATCAGGAGCCTAAGGAGCCATGTTTGAACAGGGGCTGACAAGCAAGTTTTGGCTTTAAAAAAATATGGCTTCTGTGGGCACATAATTGCTATTATGCAGGTGAGGTTCTGAAATTTGAAGTAATTGATATCTGCTAAAATTCTAGCATTTGCACTCATCCAGCATTTATGTCCTCAAGTGTTAGAAACCACATCCTCACAACCTGCTTGACCCCACATATTGCCAACTCAATCAGTACTATACCTATGTCCCTACTCAGTACTATGGCTCCTCATAACTTTAGGAGGTTGAGTAGGTATAAAAACCAATGTACAAAGCAGGTATCTCCACTAAACATCCCATGGTATCTTGCACAAGCGCAGCTGTGTTATCCGCTATCTGCTGTCCAAATTCCAAGTTGGTCAATTACATTCCTGCAACTCTTACTGGGCGACCACACAAAAAGTGATTCACAAAGTGAATTTTAATAACATCCATAAATTTGCTATAATGACATGGTGACCGATTTTATGCTGACAACATTTGTACAAAGATTTGCGTTTACAGAGGAGCAGAAAGAGGAGAAAGATCTGTGAATATGTATTCATTCCTGAAGTATTTGGTGGCCATCTTAAAAAATCTTTGTGGATTTGGAAGTTGTTCGGTCCAGTAGCAAAAATAATATTATGTACCTTAAGGGAGCAATCATTCAGTGAAGAAAGCAAATTATGAATGTTGGTTATTTGACGTAATAGTCACATTAAATACTTTGTGAATGACGGCACTGTGCCTTAAGCTGCATGTATGGCTTGTTTGGCTTGCTGCGGGAGGGGAAATAGCAGGGGGTTTACAGGGGGTTGGGAGAGAGGCTCAGAAACTGCTTCAAAAAGGGGGAATAGCTCAGCATGGTGAATCTGACTCATCTCCAGGGATCAGAAGTGGATGGTAATTTGAAAAGGGGCAAGTCCAGTGGGAGAAGCCCCTTTTCCCTGAACCAGGCTAAGTAGCACCTACACTCCCACACGTTGAGGTGGCAAAAGATTGGATTTGGTCAGGACCTGCTGTGGGAATTGTACTAGCCACTTCTTTCTGGGGGAGGGAGCCTGGGAAAGAGATTTTTCCTCATTACCAGATCTGTCTAGGTGGAGTGGAGGTATTTTCCACCTTCCCCACAGCAGGTTCAGGGCCGTCTTTGTTATGGTAAGCAGGGAAAAGAGCTGAGCTATGGTCCTGCAACTCATTGATTAAGTTTGGGGCATATGCCCATGGCAGGTACTCCACAGGAGATAGTGACTGGATAAACAGCTTGGTAAATGACTCTAAAAGGAGGTATTTGTTAAAGGAGCAGAATGCATGTGTGTCGGCGGCAGCGCTTTGGGGATCCTATGACTGCTACGGTAGAGAGCCAGTGATTTCTACCAGTTCAGTGGTATGACTTCCTTTGAAATTTCAGCAGCAAACATACTGTTTTGTATTCTTCATTTTATTTAAATGGTTTAGTATGTTTAAGCCTTAACATAGCCTTTCCTTTAGAGCTCACCTTACCCCTCATTTACAGGGGGTAGGAGGATAAGGTCCCAGCAATTGGTTGGCAGGGGGACATGGATGAAAAAAGAGGAGCTCCTGGGGGACTCTCACCAGCCTTATTGCGCTGTATACTTTTATATGTTGGGTAGTCCCAGATTAAGCTGTGACCTGATTAAAACCATATCAAGTGTCTCCTTTCCTTCTTTTGATATAGCCTTATAAGCACCTTTTGATAGACCCAAAGTTGCATAAAATATTTGTTGAACATTTTTAAGTCAAAATCTCTTCATAAATAATATGTGAACAGAAATAGCTAAAGTGATCCAATTAGTGTTTCACTGCAAATCGTTCTTCAGATCCTCTGACCAGCAACTTTCTTCCTGCAGTGATAACTTACTAAGTAATTTGAACACTCTCCATATCCTGCCTAAATATATAGTACTGCCCTTGACACTGTTTTTGGGCTTCACTGCAAAGGGAACTTGATTTCATTGATAAATAAAGTGATCCTTTGTGTATAATTAATGTATTAATTGATTTGTAAAGCACTTCAGGTTCTATCAGGATGGAAGACAGTATAAATGCAAGATAATGTTGCTGGCATATTATTTTCATTGTACTTAACCACATTTTTCTGCAAATTGGTAGCCAAGAAGGAAATCAATTAGAAGGGTTTTCACTTCTAGGATTGGTACATCAGTTAGAGGCGACAAATAGGCTAAGCAAGTGTACTCTAAATGCAGTTAGGGAAGGTTGGTCTTGCATTTATAACACCTGACTGGGATTCAAAAAACATGAGTTTAAGCTTTCTGCCACAGACTTCTTGCATGACCTTGGGCACATCACTTAATTTTGTCTCTCAATTTCCCATTTGTAAAATGGGAATAATAAGCATGTATTTGTTCTTCAAGAAAGGGGTCATTGCTTACTGCTTGATTTTATGGTACCAGGGCTCTGCTCTCAGCTGGAGTTTGTAGCCCCTCTATAATGTCAATAAATTACATAATGAATAACAATAATAATTCAAACCAAATGGGCCGGCCTGGATGCTGAAGAAATCTATCAACCAATCCTTTTCTCACTGCACAGTGTATAGGATCAGAGCAGGTAGAGCTATATTTAAATCAAAATCAAGTTGCATTCACTTAATAAGTTTATGACATCATGATAATTGTTGTAAGCAGATATGCTATTTATAATCAAGCCATCATTTCCTCTACCAAATTGTTAGCATTATTAACTGGCACTTACAAGCAATCTTGATGATTAAATTAGCTATGATTCACAAGTACAATTATTTGCTGTCTTCCCCAAAGTACAAAAATCAAGCTATATAGTAACAGACATTTGATACTTGGCATATCTGGATCAGGTGTCAGAAAACCAGTGATTGAGAAAGAACCTTCTCTCCTTTTTACTCTAATCTTAAATGCCTTCTTCCCTTCTACTCTCTTCTCCTTTGCCTACGAATCTAACTCTTAGCTATCTTGCCTTCTCTAAGCCCTTGAAGCTGAGGTAATATTGATATTGGTGGCTAGTGATCCTTTCTAAAAATGAGAAAAGTGTCCATGTAGATTCCATTAGGCCTATGGGGATATTTTAATACTGTTGACTATCCATTTGATACTAAAGGTCTTTGACTTGCCTCCAATAACATGTGGGAGTTGTTGAAAAGACTTTTCTATGTGTTCATGTCTCAGAAAGGCCCCAGAGGGTAATGCTGAGTAATTACTCATTATCTTCAAGATGAAGATGTTCCATCCTGAGACCCTTTCTGTTCAATATGTATTGGAAGCGATAAATGGGGAATAAGAGGCATTTGGGGTTTTAGCTTCATCAATATACTCCTGATCTGAGCCAGGGCCGTTCCTGGGGGGGGGGCGAACGAGGCGATCGCCCCAGGCCCCATGGGTATGTGGGCCCACGCTGTCCTGCTCCCAGCGGGGCAGTGTGGGGCCCACGCGTGCACCGCAGCCCCTCCTCCCACAGTCACCCCACTGCTTTTGGCACCCAGGCGAAGGCAGCGCAGCAGGACGGGGCAGGAGGGCTGTGCCCGGCCCCTGGGCTGGCCCTCCCCGCTCCCAGGGCGGAGCAGGCAGGCCCAAGGGCAGAACACACGGGGCCCAGCCTCTGGGCCGGCCTGCCCCACACAGCCAGCTCCCTCCCTGGCAGCTTGCTCTGGCTCCAGCCCCCCACACAGGTGGCCCCGGCCTCCTGGAGCAGGATCCGAGCCCCCCCCGCAGGCGGGGCCCTGCTTTGGCCACTTGGCCCCAGGCCCCGCTCCCCCCCATGGGACAGCGCTGATCTCAGCTATATGACTCTGTTTTGTAAAACCCGAATTATTTAGCTTCATGATTTTCATAGCTACAGGGATCCAAATGAAAACGTCCTTGCTGTAACTCAGTGTAGTTAGGACCATCAGAGGTGGATGTATTCTGTTTAGTTTTTGATGAATGGTTAATGTGAAAGTATTTGTGTGTTCTCTGAACTGAGACCTTTAGCTGCTGTTACTTATAGGTATAACATCGGAGACTAATCAAAGATGGAAGGAAAACTGAGAAAAACTTTGAGAGTAGAGAACTAAACTCACAACTTCATCTGTAAATATTTGATTGTTTTGGGGGTTGTTTGGCGGTTTTTGTATTGCAAGGATTTTCCATTTTCTTTTATATTTTATTTTTATGGGCATAATATTTTTTGCACTGAGGAGATTCTCAAGTTCTTGCATCCTACTTTAGAAGCTGATTGTAATACTAGACAGTAACTTTCAATAGCTATCTGAGAAATGCTGAATACCTTCCAATATCAGATATTCAGGACCCTTCTCTACACTTCAATATCTAGCTGTAGCAGTCACATTTTCTGATACCTTTGTAACATGCTCTAGTCATTACGCATGGACTGAAAAAAGTATCAGCATTAAGAAAAATAACCCACTAAGTAGAGCAGATTTTTTAAAGTCAGAAATCTTGTCAATACAATTCACATGACAGGAAGTGTGTGTTAGCTAAGCAAGGTAAAGTTTGTAGATTCAGTCTCAGGGCTGATCTTGTATATGTATAATGCAATATGACAGACAGGCCTCATTCAGTATGGGAATTCCACTATATAAGCATGCCAAAAGACTTGGAGTGAAATCCTGGCCTCACTGAGTCAATGGCTTTTCTCCCCAGAATGCAATATTATCAGTCTGATTGCTAAACAACAGAGAGATGTAATGTAAATAATGGTGTGCATAATGTGCTTAATTTAATAAAATAAAAGTATTTATCTTAAATATGAATATGAACTTTCTTTGGCATTGCATTATTCTTATACAACCTACCTTTTTATTATAACTCTTCACTCCTGCTCATTATGTAGCATAGCTTCCACAAAGAGATGTTTGCTTTGCTATATTGTTTACTAATTTCTTTTATTTCTTTTTTTCAGAGCTATCATTTCCTTTGTTGGCGTGTTTAACACAGTTAGTAAAATATTCAGGACAATAATAATTGAAAAATTCATAGTGTAATGGTTTCTCATCATGGCCAAATTCTGTGGTACTATTCAAACAAAACTCCCATGAATTTCAATGGATGTTCTGTCCAGTTTATGACTGCAGAACATAACTGATAATTTTGAATATCACTAGTCCTAAAAAGGTAGTAATAAAATTTAAAACAGTTCTGCTGCATTAACTTGGGAATGTAATGTTTATGTTCAAGTTTCCACAACTATTGTCCTTGATTGTTCTTTTTGTAGCTCAAATTCAATTTTTACATTATGTGTAGTATTCTTGGCACAGACTGTCAAGCACATGACTGGGAAGTTGAAACTGCTAAACCTCTTATGTGGATTTTTCCCCAAAAATGTTATCCCTAATTTTAGCACTGTTGTTGTCATCTTGCAATCAAACAGAGAAATTTGCAGTCTGGTCTGGAAATAAAGTAACTGTGAACTGCAAAGGACAGTCCCTCCTACAGACTTGTTTTTAGAAATTGCAGGAATACAGAAGGTGTGCAGAAGTTATTCTAAGGTAGTATCCCACCTACAACATGTCAGAGTGGATTTGTGGAAAATCTTTTTTAAAATTCCGATATAAAGCAGGTGAGGGAGGGAATAGGAGCCGTTACATCTGTTGTGGTGGAATCTACAAGCTATGCAGACTTATGAGTCAGAGAAGATAAAACAATTGAAACTTTTCAGTCCACAACAGGGCTGGCGCCGGTGAGCTGGGGCTGAAGTGGAGGGATGATGGGGGGGAGGGAGAACCAGGGGCGGGCTGGTGCTGAAGAGCCAGGGCCACAGAGGTGGACCCTGCAATTGCCCTATAGGGCCCCCAGTACCCAAAGGATGCCTCTGGTCACAACAGAGTAGGCCCTCCTAGAACCTGGCACTCTCTTGCGCTCTTCATTTCTGCTCAGTCTTACTAATCTTTCAGTGCAGCACTCAAGCCTTTCTTTTCTTTCCTTCAAGCCCTGCTTCTGTAAGAGCTGAGAATTAATTCCCTTTCACATCTGCAACGATAACCCTCTAAAGAGTTGGGAGTAGCACTGTCCAAACCAGGAGGTATAAGCATATTGGTGAAGTTACAGGAAAAAAAACCTTAAGGATCAAATTTGGATCAAGATCCAAACTTCCAAAATGCTGAGGAATCGTTGTCTTGACTGACTTGAGCCCATTAGAAAGATGGGGGATCTTATATGATGCAACACTATTTGTACAACTGATATAGCCTCCATTACAATAGCATCTGAGCAATTCACAGCCAGTCTTTAATGTACATAACACTCCTGCGAGGGGCTATTATACAGATGCTACAGATGGGAAACTGATTCTAAATGACTTGCCTAAGGTTACACAGGAAGTCAGTGGCAGAGCAGAAAATAGAATGCAAGTTTCTCAGGGTATGTCCACACTGGAACCTTAGGTCAACTTAAGGAAGGTTAAGTTGACCTACAGACTCCTGTGTTAAGCACTTCCTTAAGTCGACTTAAGCCAGTGTAAACAGGGAAAGCTATTAAGTCGACCTAATTGGCTTTTAGGCCCCCTCACAGAGTTCCTTGCCACTCCTCCCACGACCTAGCACCTGCCAGTGTGGATGCAGGGCTGTGGACTCTCTAAGTTGACATAACAAGGTCGACTTTAGGTCAACTTAAAGTCAACCTTGGTTAAGTCGACTTAACAGAGCCTCCCGTGTAGACGTTCCTCAGTTCCTGAGCTAGTGTCCTAATCATTGGACCATTTTTCCGTTTAACATCTTAGAAACATCATAGTCCCCACTAAAGGGATGTGTTATGTTAACATGAAAGAAAACTGCTGCCTACTTCTTACTGGTGGGGCCAGCTGCAATATTTAAATTTCAGCCTTGTTCAGACTTGGGTTTAGGGGTGGGTGGCTGGCAATCTTTTCTAACCAACAGCAGCAGCAATATCTTCTGTTACTAGACAGTGTGCCCACATAGTGTAGGCTGCAGTAGTAATCCTTTGGAACTTGCAGTTTGGCTATATTTGTAGGTAGTCTGGTAAAATGAGCCCTGTTCTTCCATTAATATATTACAGAATTGAAGGGGATGGTGTAGAGGAATTAAAATGAACCGAACTGAATATGTTTGTCATATCTTCCTCCCTCCCCCCCAAAGTAACTTTAAAACTTGCACTGTTCTAGACTCCAATAAAAATAGATTGTGTATAGGAGAAAATGGGTTATTTCAAAATGAAAGGGCACAGGCATAAAGGAAAACTGTATGATGTTGATAGCAACGTATCTTACAAAATGGTACCTAAGGATTACAAAGAGGTAATATTCATTCAGTATATGATTAATGAGAGATATCTGATTGGCTGATGGATTTAGCGACTAGGAGGGGAAAAGGTATACAAGCCTTTTCAGAAAGAAATGAGGGGGAAGAAAGAGAGAGAGCTCTGCAGTGTCCAAATAGTGTATTAATTTACCCTCATGCCAAATTTGTATTTGGCTATTGGGCTTACTACCAGATTCTGGTGTTTAGTAGGATATTTAAATTATAGTTCTGATTGACTTCTGGAAAACCAAACAAGCATTTAGTTTCATTCATTAAATTCTAAAGATGCAATAATCATCATCAGTGGTTTTAATTAACATTCCCCTTCAGCAATGATATACAACACTTAGGTGACCTTGATGACAGAACATTCAACAATATTAAATAACTGATACCCAGAAGATTATTTTGAGTTCTGCCTATGCTGATTTGTTTATTCCACTTGCAAAAACTGTTTGAATGGAGCAAAGCCACCTTGGCACTGAAAAATTCTTTGAATTTTAATCCACTTTACTTAAGCTTTTAAATAGGAGTTTGGTTTCCTTTGGGGTTTATCAATTTGGAGTCCAAAATGACATTCCTGTGATGATGATTTATTTTTATATAACTGTTGCATGCATGCTGGATTTCTTTCCCTCTCCTTTCTATTTTTATTTCAAATAACTCAGGAAAATAATATGAAGAGTTGCTATTAATGTATGAGAATTATTCCAAGAGAAAATAGTTCACTGAGCTCAATTAAAGGGTCTGGGAAAATTAAATATCATTAACCTGCTATTAACATAAATATAGGAAAATAGACTGAAAATTCCTTACATTTGGGGGTGCAATTGACAATAACTCCAGCATCTGAGCTTTCTGTTTAAAGTTTAATAATATTTCATAGTTCTCCTGAATTTTTGTCTCACATATTATTTAAATCATCTAGGACATATTGAGCAAATTCCTTTGCAAAATGTACAAGTATAGGTATGTTATAAAAAAAAACACGAAAAAAGCCAGCATGAAATAATATGCGTAAAATAAAGTTGTGACAAATGGCCAGGAATTAAAGGAGCAGAACATTTTGTGTGGGGATTAACCTCATGATGTCACGCTGGGTTACATGTACATTCATTTCTGGTTGTGAGCATTATGAGAGCATTTCTCTACACTGTTATAGTCCTGTTGAGCCAATTAGTTCACACAAATGAGCCATAATCTAGCCTCAAAGCCTACAAGAGAATTCCCTTGTCGGCAGGATCTCCCCATGGACATAAGTATGCTGAGCTGGGACCTGTGGCTGAAGCCTGCTATGTTATTTTTTAGTCAGGAGGGAGGGTCAGGAGTGGAAAGGCTGGGGCATAGACCTGGCAAATGAAAACTATGCTGTCTCAAGATTTATTTTAGGCTTTAGAACCCAGGGGCAATTTAGGATAGGCCATTAGTTAGTCTAATCACTTCAGGGCTGGCCTTCAGCTCTCATGAAAACAATTGGTAACTTGCTACAATGTTACTCATGTTTTGTGTTGCTGATTTGAAGTTTGGGAGCAAGGGGCTGTTTGTGTGGAAACTGTGACAAAAGTATCTGTGCTGATGGTTGCTTATATGCAAGGAAGTATTTCTTAGAGCTCTTTTCAGTGTGCTACTGATGTTCTCCCACCAATGAAAAAAGGTCTTCCTCTTATATCTGCTTTGAAAATCTTTCTGTCAAGTTCTGAAATGGCTGACACTAGCAAAGTTGACAGCAGCACACTTATCTGTAGCTCCGTAACTAATTAACTATATGATACTTATCAAGCCTATTTCAGTTTAGGCAGTGGAGAATTTTAGCTTCCTGGCAGCCCTCTCAATGTGTGTTTTATTCTCAAAAAATGATTTAAAATGACATTGAGCAAAATGCAGAGCTGGCATAAGGATTGTGAATCCACTGAAGTCAATAGCCACCCCAGGTCCTACTTACACCAGGTTTGAAAGTGGACCACTGTGCAGTTCTGTATTTATTTTCTCCAGTGGTTAGACTCAATTGAAATAGAAGGGAAAGAATGCAACACATAAACCAGGGATTGGGAAGTGGAGAGGTGCAAGATAGGAGGTAAATATTTCACGAAGCCAGGGAGAATAGGTGGTACTTTTCCTCAGTTTTGACAGGAAAGGGGAAATTGGCTCCATTCCATGCTTCCTTAATTTAACCATTAGTTTTCACTTACCATTCTCTATATCATTTGCTTAGTTCAAAAAATGATTTTTCTTACTGCCCACAACACAAACTTAGCCTGGAATCACAGTTAGAAACAACCTGATCAAGGCTCATCTGTAATCAGCCCCCGTAATGTGGAGCCAGAGTGCTCACCAGTCATCCTAAAGTGTCTGATAACTTTGCTGATGATATATAAATCAGGTGGAGCAGAAGTGTTGCAGAGATTTTAATGGGAGTTAAGCACCTAACCCATTTAGGGACTTTTAAAAATCCCATTAACTGCTTATCTGCATCTTTAGGCACCTAAGTATGTTTGAAAATCTGGCCTGGGTTCCCTTTCCAGGAAACTAATGTTTGAGGGTTATAATTTGTAGAAACATTTGCAGGAAAGAGACTATCCTGGAAAGAAAGCAACAAAGGCTCTGAGCAGGATATTGTTTGAAACTGATTGACTGTTTCCCTAGAGGGTGGGGCAGGGAGTGTTCAGGTGCAGACACTGTGATAAAGGCTATAAAGATCTGGGGCAGAGGAGCATGGTTAATGGCTGCTTAGTAGTAGCTTTCTGCTTTTGACAGTTTGGTGATAAGGTAGTTAGAGTGGCATGGGGGTTTGCTTAGGGGTGTTAAAGAAGAAAGGGAGGAAATCATCATTACATAGCCTTCATTTGTAGTAGTTATAGAATATCCAGACACATAAGAGACACTATAGCAGTTTTGAGTTAGTTTTAAAATGGTATGGCAGCTGTAACTGTTCTGTAGTCAGCATGCCTTTCTTTTGACCTTCAGATCTTAGCCTAGCAGTCACTCTTACTGGAATGAGCTGACTTTTCTAAAAGGTGCTTTGCCAGACTTCTCTAACTCTTGTTTCTTCTTTTTATTTAATTTCTTTGCGTAAAGAAAGAGTGTGCTATAAGCTCTTATGTGAATATTTGTCATGGGATAGCTTTTGGGTAAGGAATACTTAAGATTAGGGTTCCTGTTATATAGTTTTGAAGTTCAGTGTGAGTTTATTTTTAAAACACAAACATTTTCAAAACCAGGCACACTACTACATAGTCAGGGGCTACCTATTATCCTGAAGGTGCCCCTCATATTCTTGTCTAAAATAAGTTCAATCACCAGTGTACAGCCTTTACATATAAGAGATGATCACATCTTATTATCTTAAAGATCTGAGTAATCTTGTTCATGAAGACTTTTCACATACAAACCCTCAGCAGACTCATGGGCATCAGTTCTAAAGTATTCCTACTTAAATATTGTATGTATATGTCTGATGTTAGCCTTCTTAAATTGTATGAAATGTTGGAATCAAAATGATCTCGACTGCACTTAGTCTAAGACTAAAATTTAATTCTTGTATCCAGAGATAGTGGGGGGGGGGAAATTAGTCTTGAATCTCTGAAATAAGTTAATATAGAAGCTTGTTGTTAAGGTGGGAAGTACATTTGCAGCTGATATTAAATTACAAGAAAACTAATTCCTTGGAGCAATTATGACAAAAAAAGTCAATTAAGTGAAAAACACAAATGTTTTCTTTAGAAAATTCCTTGGTGATACTTGACATTTATTTTTATATGTGGAAACCATTTATGGATTTGCATGATGAAGTCTAACCTAATATGAAATTTATAACAGCTTTGACATGACTATTCGAGCTGTGTGAAACTTGGTAACTCCTTCATCCAGTTCCTTGTGAAAAGTGTCACCAGTGCCCATCTTGTGATTTCATACTCCTTAGTCTTCAGTTTCATATTCCTTAGGCTTCACACTCCTTAAACAATCAGTACTTTTTGTTTCACCATGTGAACACACACACACACACACAAAATTATATTCCCACATGCATTTGGGTAGAAAAAGAATGTCTTGGAGGGACATATTCCTTTTATGTTAGAGGATAAGAGCAATAAGTTATTGCTGGTGGTTTGGAAATAATTTCTCTAGGGAAGAGAAATTTGGTTTGTAGTAATATTAAAGGCAGAAAGGAGGGTAGCCTTGCACTGGACTATATTGTATGTATGCAGAATATGGGAATCGGGACCTTTAATAGCAATCCCTGATCCTGATGTCTTGCTGCTGTGTTCTTCTCAAAGATGATGGGCTACATCATGAGTTTGTACTTTCAGTGCAAGGCAAACTCTCAGTTATGTAGACTGCCTACCTCATGTTATACCAGGATAACCGTCCACTGTTGTAATGTGTAATCATAGATAAATCACTATGTTTGTAAATAGGATGTGTGCTTTACATGCAGCTCTAAGATTAAAAGGAACAAATCAAAGCAGAGCCTTACAGAGATGCAATGGCTGGTCATGTATTTCCTACCCTGCTCCCCTGCTGTTATATCTACCCACACCACAGACTTTACTGTGAAGCCAAGGCATTACTGAGTGTGACCTGTGCAGATGTGCACGGGATTGGACGTTTTAGTAAAATAATATGGTCATGCTAGAGGAGTCTCAGATAATCTAGCCCTCTCCTGTGGATGAAGCACCACAGATGTTTCAGATAAATAAAGTAGGACATGTGGGAAATATACACAATTATAGTAATGAAAAACAAAAGGGAAAATGGGGCCATTCAAATCCACCCTTACAAAGATGATTTTTATATACACCGTGTCAGCTAACTAGGTCAGTTGTTTAGAGAAGAACCAATGAACTGGACAAAAGGAGATTTTTTTTAAAATATGGATTTATGACCAATAAGAATAAGCAGCATTTTTTCCTTTTCAAATTTGACCTGCCTTTTTGTTTTCAAAAAACAAAGTTTTGATTCAACAAAGGCATATAAGTCTGTTTCAGTCCATTTTTATTCAACAAAGCAGTGCAGGAGATGTTTGGGTTTTTTTCTGAATCAGAGCCTGTAATATTTCTCTCTTTAATTCCTTTGAAATAATTATCTCCCTGTCTTGAGGTCTGCAGGTCAGTAAAAGAAGGCTAATCTCTAAATCTCAGCCTTACCAAACAGAACATGGAACCAGGAAACTAACCTCAACTTTGGAAAAAATAATATACAAAATCAGTATTTTGAGAATTGAGCTGTTCGGAACACTTTTCTCTGAAAGAAACATTAATGAAAAATGTAAAAATAATACACAAAATATATTACCTGAGACTTTCGGGGTTGCATAGAAGATTTAGAAACACAATTCTTAAAATAAATTAAAAATATGCATGTAAGTCCCCTGGGCAGCTTTGAATACCTCAGCTTTTGTAAAATATTTTCATGTTCTGAGATTAGTTCCCTTTATTTATGATTTTATCTTCCTTTGCCCACTTTTTTATGCATCTAATCTGCTGATTTAGTTAGTTTGGAAAAATTGATAAAAAGTTAATTACAAAAAATAGATCAGCCATTGATTAGGGAAGTTTTGTCATATAGCATTTTAATACAAACTGTCATATTATAACTGGCTAACTTGAAATGATCTAAACCAGGGGCTGGCAACTTTTGCTGACCCCTGTGCTGGCCCCTCCTCCTCGACCCTCAGCTGGTGCCAACAGCCCATTCATGGAAAGAAGCCATGTGGAGGAGCTCCTCTCAGCAGTGTGCTTGGAGACCCCTGACCCCAGTTACCTGGAGACACTCCTTTTGGTGGTGGCACACCACAGAGAGGAGTCGCTCTGGGTGGCTTCTTTACATGGTTTGCCTGGGTATGGACATGGCAGGGATCTCTGCACTGCACTTGGAGTGTCTTTTGGTGTCAGGAGTGGCAATTTCTGTGGCGCCAGAGAGGATGCCGAGTGCCGCTCCATATGGGCTTGTGTGCCACGGTTGGCACGCGTGCCAGGGGTTGCCTATTCCTGATCTAAACGTATGAACGTCAAAGTCACTCAATAATTTGGCTATTGCTCTAGGTGTAAAGCCATAAAGATGTAACTAGAACTCCTTCCTGTGAAATCAATACCTTCTCTACTCCCTTTTTCATTTGTGTGTGAACTTTCCAGTGTAACTTAATTGAGAGCAAGAAGTCTTGAATTGTTTAATTCTTTTGTTGCAACCAAGTTTTTTTCAGTAGCTCTTTTAAAGTAAAGTATTTCAAATCTGCGATATGTTAAGTTTTATTCGAACAGCATGTTTCCTGGAAGGCTAATTATCAATTGTTGTGCAGGGGCTGGAGTCAGGATACTTGGGTTCCGATCCAGCTCTGGCACTGACTCACTCACCAGTTGGCTTTAAGAAATCATTAACTATGGAATGCTTCAATTTAGTTATCCTTAAAGAGGCCAGAATAATGGTGTGAGGCTGAGTAAATTTTAAAGCCCATTAAGATCCTTCCATGAAAAGTGCTATATAAAATGCTCAATGTCATTATTAGCATTGGAAGGCTAGCATTAATAGAAGGGTTACATCATGATACAATTGCGTTCTAACACAGGTTAAGAAAATTAAGGTCTAGACGGAGGCAATTAATGATAAGATAGAATCAATGTAAAGGAAATACATGCCTGAAATGGTTTCTATGTGCTCTCAGCAATGCGTATTTGAAGGAACAGATTCAACTAATTTCATTACTATATCTATTAGAGTGGTATTTTATAAAGATTTGAAATGAGAGTATTCCAATTATAAACAGCTTTAGGAAGATTTCATTAACTAAATTTTAGGCTTTTATGCATTCACATAATTAAAGTGACCTATTTTTAATAACTATTTTAGATTCAACTCCCTGACTAAACTGTGCTTAGCTAATTCTTGAAAAATCTATAATATCCTTTTTGTCATAACTTTTAATAGTTTTTAAAAAGGAAGAAATAACTTGCAGTGCAAAAATAAATTTAGCATTTTGTCAGCAGGAATGTGCTATGCTGTAGAGTATCAGTGTGGACAAGGGAGAATTTACTTCACTATAAAAGTAATGCACTCTGTTTTTGAAACAGAAAAGCAGCAGCATTTTATAAGATCATAAAAGAGCTGAAATGTTAAAAGCTAGATGCCGATATGCTTTAAACATAGTTGCTTACCTTTTGTGCATGCATTGCAAGAGCAGCTCTTCCATTAATTGCCCTGTCCAGCTGTAATGATTCTGTGGCTACATAGCCTTCATGGGGGACAACAAGGATAAAACTCAAGTCCTTCTGCTCCCAAAAGTGTCCATTCCTACATAAGTTAACAGAGAATCTGTGGTATTTTGAGTTATATTAGTGATGTGGCCATATGCTTTGAGCAGACCTGACATTCCATCGAGCTCTGGCATATGTATGAACTAGTGAGCAGTTAAGGGAGGGCCACTTATCCAAAGCTCTAATTGGTTCCATGGGGGGAGAAAAAAGCACACTAAGAATCCAGAATAACATTCCAGAGATGTGGAACTCGTATAGAATCTATTCTCACTGGGCAGGGAATCACTCTAAGTAGCTGTTGAAGGAACTTGTTTAAGTCAATTTAAAAATTATTTATTTAGCATTTGCGTTTTTGTCAAGTTAAGCAATAGCTTAGTGGCCAGGTGGTGCTCTGAGAGCCCACCAATGAATTTGGCTAGCTGGTGCTCCTTGACAGTATCATTGTTTGACAAGTGTAGCACCTGCAGCTTGGACTGTCTCTAATCCCTCAGTGGTTGTGGTGACTGGCTGCAAATAGGTTTTACCCAATCTGTAATCAGTTAAGCATGGCCCACTGCTGACATGGCAGGTCAAAACTATAGGGTATGTGATTGGTGGTTGATGTTAAACACCAGTCTACTCACCACAGAGATTCTGCTGTCATGTCCCGGCATGGCATCCTCAACCACAGTGGGTATTATGAATGATGAAAGACATGTAGCTGGTGGGCTAAAAAGTTAGTTGAACTAAGGAAAATTTTGGTTGGCACATACCTTCGCAAGCAGCTTGCCAGCTTCAGTCTCCCTCCTGATGTAAGGGGCAGCAACGTGGCTCAGAATAGGAAGCCATGCAAGATGAGTCAGTTGGAGAGTTCCTGTGATGATGCTATTGAGTTGAGTTGCACATCATTAAATTTGATGTGTGCTGACTGACTCCATAGTGATGCACAGTACTCTGCTATTGAGTACTAGATGGCAAGGGCTGAAGTCTTTAGAATTGTGAAAAACCTGCCTTTGCCAAGAAGGTTGTGATTTTAAATAGAGTGCCAAGTAACAGCTTTAGCTGGATCCGATGAATGGGGTCAAAGCTCTTGAGAACTGTGTCTAAATGCTAGAAGAGGCAACAAATTATATTTTTTAAAGTAACAGGCATTTAAGAGTCTAAATCTCTTAGACTTGTAGTCATTTAGGTGCTTTTAAAATTTTTACCCAGAGACTACAGTGAAACCTAATTTAAACACAAGAGCACTTATTGTGAAGCACATGGTAGATGATGCCCTTCTTGAGTTGCCAAGTCCCTGGGAGTTCTGGATTTTCTAGCTGGAGTTTTCTTATTTTGGTGTTATGTGGGTACAGTCCTGAATCTTTGAATTGCTCATGTCTTGCAAAGCTTCTCCTGCCAAGAAGAAAGAATTCAACATAAATAAACTGAGTAAGAGAGACACTGTTTTCCTGATAGACAAGGAGGATTTTAAGACTCCAGCTCCTTTAGTTTGCCAGGTTCTGAGCCATGGTATGTGGGTTTTCCTGGCCTTAATCAAACTAGAAGTCCAAATATAATTTATCCTGATTTGGGATTTTTAAAGGTCATTGATGCAATATAATGAATAGGGGAATGAACTCCACATGATAGAGTCTATAGCAGCAAAAGCACTATGGCAAGATATCAGAGTAACATCCCTAAGTCTTACTTATAAGCTATAATGCCTCAACTATTACTGTGTCATCCTTTCTCAATAGACTTATAAAAGAATAGCTTGAACAGTCACTTATTCTGTTGATTTTTTTAACTTCCTGACATGAGCCACTGAAGTCTTTAAAAAAGCACACTCTAGAACTTTTCAAACCATGGGACCTGTGAACTTCTGATGTACTGTTCCAATATCTAAAAAAAACCCATGCAAATCTGGTTTGAATGAAACTTGGAAAGGTTTGTATAGCTTTCTCCTCTATTTGTACCAAGACAACCTTCAGTATTGTTAATGATTGTTTCATGCTATCTGCTCGATGGTTTAACCACTTCTAATTGTTCACTAAACCAGCGGTTCTCACCCACTGTGTCAGGACACATTACTGTGATGCCACATAGCGATAAATGTATCACGGAGAGATGGGGGAGGGCTGAATTCAGCCTGGGAGGGGGGTGGGCTGGTATGTCCTGTAGGGTTGCACATGCCGCCAAGTGTGTTGCAAAGGTTGAGAACCACTGAACTAAACTGTTCTTTTCATAGAATTTGGCTGCTTCTTCTGAATGTCTTTCATCATCTTCTAGCAAAACTTCTTGTTTGTCCCTAAGAACCAGTCTTCTGTGCAGTTTGAGCTGAGAGTATTAATTAGAAATTTAATAACTCAGAGTGGTAAATAAAATTGTTTAAATGCCCCAGTTACTGGACATTCTTATTTCCACATACTTAGTGTTTGACAATGACATTATACTATACTGTACAGTAAGTCTAATTAGAGAACAGTCCTGATTACGAAAATGACTTAGCTATTCTTTAACTTCTCGCAAGATATAATCTCTCATTAGAATGGTCTTTGTAAAACATTAATTTAATTAATGAAAATGGTGGCATTGAAAAATATTATCAGGCCTAAAATTACCTTGGCTTTTCGAAAGGAATAGTACCAAGACAGAGAGAAAATATCACGTAGACAATTCAATTCTTCATAACTTGTCATGCAAGAAATGATGAACACATTAAATTGGATTACATGAATAATTTATTATATATAACCACTGCATTTGGAGTCTTTAAAACCAGTGGGATATCAGCATGTAATTAACAATATTGTTATTTATAGACATTAAGCCACAAAAACCTACATTAAAGTACCATTAAAGATTTGCTATAAACCAACTAATGGAAATAAATTCAACGGTAGGACTAAAACATGACCCATTATATGGTTAGCCTGGTTAGTAAATAATTTTTTGAGGTGCTTTCTAAGTTTCCCAGTCCACAGTATTGCAATATCTATAGATTAGATTAAAGATGACATTTTACATATTAAATATATCTTCATTATGAGTGTTTAAATCAGCCCTTTAAAGTCAAAAGTTTTTGGGGTTTTGTTTTTTATTAATGTTTTTCTTTTTCTTTTTTCCAGTTTAATCTCTTTAGATTGCAAAAAGGAGAAAACATATATAAAATGAAAAAAGTTTAAAATATATATATATAAAAAATTACTTGGTTTCCAAAGTTCTTCACGCACATTCAGAGGTTGCCTAAAGTCAGAACCTTCAATTCAAACCCCGTTGGATGGTTTTGAATCTTGAGTTGAATTCGAAAACAAAGAAAGTGAGGAGAGCTGGAAACTGGGGTAACCATAGCATATGGAAAACCTCTAATCAAGATGAGAGTAAACAATAGGTTAGATGAGAATTTCCGAAAGGATAAAGGCAAAGACATTCACAAGTAGTGTTCTGACATTATTTTATATCTGCACATTCATTATTAATTAACACATTTTTTTGCTCAAAATATACCTTTATAATCACAGAGACAATGTCTGGGTATATTAGGATGGCTAAAAGTATAATTTAGACTATGCATCTAATATTACTTATTGGAATGCAAAAATATTAAGGTGTCTAATATTAAATTTCATTGACAATTATATTAATTTATTCATCATTTTCTTATTTCAGTATGTTAACATGGAATAAATGTTTCAGTAGTTAAATTGTGAGCTACAAAACTTATTGAAGAGAATCTAGAGTCTGAGACTGCAATTAAAAAATTTCAGTGCCCAGAAATTTTTTTTGACAGACTTGAAAACAGGCATCACATAACAAAGCAAAGCCAAACAAACAAAAAGTTTTAGCAGATACATGCATATGGCAGTAATGATTTCCAGTGTTTGAATCTTTTTTTCTCAAATTGTGTTTGTTTTGTTTGTTTGTTTATTTATTTATCATTAATGTAGATTCTGCCACATAACAATTACAGCTGAACATCTTTGGAAACTTTAGCACTATCTGAAATAGCTAGTGCTTTTTTTGTTTAAAAAAAAAAGGTGCTGGTACTCGGTGATGGTAGGAGCTGGGGCCTCATCACTGTGAATAAAGGGTGCCGGTATTTTGTATCCCTGAGTACCATCAAACAAAAAAAGCCCTGGAAACAGCATTCCATCAGAAATTTAGATGGGATTGAACATTTATGCTGTGTACTGCACCCAATTTAGATACTCTCCAAATGAACAGTATACTGTATTTTGCTTTGAAGAGAAACGATATTTAATGGTCAGTTTAATTTAAATTGGAAAAAAAGTATCATAAAGAGAGCATTTATCATTAATCAAGGGCAATGCCAAAATTAGAGCTGGATGATAAAAAGGGACTAATTTTTTGCAAAAATGTTTACAAAAAGAATGACCTATTTTTAGCAACTTTTCTAGAAAATACAAACTTGAATGACTTGTGTAATGTCTGGGAATCAACATTTCCATTATCTAGATGCGTGAGGACCGAGAGCTTTAACACCGGCCTTTCAATTTAGGTGATTGTCCTCCTATCTGGGGATAAATAAAACCGCTTTATTTATCTGCTCTAAACTGTTCCTTCATTTGTATACCTCTAAGGGATATCTTCATATTCATATCTCTGCTAAAATAAATTTCTCCTTCTGTGAAAATTTATCTGAGCATGTCATCATTTTTATTTATTGTTTCTGGAATTCTTAGGATATGAGCCTGTTTTAAATATATATAGTTATCTAGAACTGAATGAAGCATCCTAAATATAAGGTATCACCCCTTTTTATGTTGCCATTAGGTTACTTGATTTGATCTGGGGATTCAACAGATCTGTTTGTCCAATTGTTTCTAAAAGATCATCCCGGATGCTGAAAATATTTGATAGCCACTCTTACTTATTAAAAAACCAAATACATAGATATGTGATATAATATATTCAGTACTATTTTCTATTGCATTCTTTACACATCCTAACACTTTGCTTGCTTTTCTGACTGTTGCTGTAGATCAGTGGTTCTCAACCTTTTTTACACCACAACACACCTGACAGATGATGTTCCCCTGTGTGACACACTATAATCTGCTGGTGGCAGTGGTGCTTGGGCTGGGAACGTTCGGGAGGATATGACACTCTGTAAGATGCAGCACTTTGGGACCTGGTTTGGAGCAGAGTAAAGTCAGCACAGGCTGGTACCCTGGTGGTCTGGCTCGATGGGGCCTGGTTTATTTTTGTGGGGCAGGTGGTGTCTCCCCCCCACCTCCCTCAGCCCAGGATCTCTGGGTTGCAGCCCCTGAGTCCCTTTACTCATCTGACCCTGGCTGCTGCCTGTATTGTGCAGCAGGAGTGACCTGTTGAGGGCAGCAAAGAGCAGCAGGTGGCAGGAGCCCCAAGCTGAGCTGCCAATTTTCGGTGACACACATTTGTGTCCCAACACGGTGGTTGAGAACCGCTGCTGTAGATAATATGATGTTATTAAAAATAATGCTCTGAATAAAACTCCAAACAAAACTTATTGTACCAGAAATTAGTTTAATGCTAATATATCTTCTGTTTATGCTTGTTTCAAGATGAATTCTTAATGCTTTAGTGCCAATTTAATAGAAGCATATTTTGACAACAAACTTTAGTTTAGTACAGTTGATTTAGCATGAACTTGAAGATTAACATCACTGAACAGCCAAGATAATTTAGTGGGGGCAACTGTGAAGTTGTAGTCAACTTTGCTAATTAAACTCAATCTAAATAGGACAGATGCTTGTAGTTAACCTTTTTTCAAGTTACACTGTTACCATGGAAATTTAGTCTTCACCTTAAAAATAAAAATATACTGTGCACTGGAACCTTTTGCTAGGCTGACTTCCCTTCCTCATTCTTAATTAATTCTGATATGAGGAATTTGCATGAGTTATGGTCAGTTAACAACAAGAGTGGATCCACGTTCTTCAGGTCACATAAACACTGTGGATTTTTGAAAAGTTAAAATTCTTTCCCCCTTCCTTACATGCAAGCACCTGAGCATGTACTTGGGTAGCAGGAGTCATTTTTACATGGCTGTTCTCATCAGAGATATGTTGTTCATGTGCTGACATGATGAACAGGATACTGCTGCATTACTGATGGATCACATGATTAGGGAATGACATAGCATGCTTTCCTGTGTTTGCCTGCTGAGACCTGAGTTAATAATAATTTTAATTATGCAGCACCAGCTACCTGCTTCCTAGTAAAATGCTCTATATTTGCCATATATTGTTACTAGTGAATGGCTACTCCTCTTTGACCTTTTTGGGTTAGCACTGTTGTTCTCTGTTGGACTTTGTTGCTCTGACAATCCCATGACATACCCTAATGTGCCTGTTAATTCTGGTGTAACAGACAATGTGCCTTCAAAACATGCTAACACTTGCTATGTTGTTTCACTGCCTTTTCTTGCAGACACATTCTGATCATAGTCGTAATGTAGAGTTGTGATTTGTATTTGACTCCACCAATATTTGTGCTTCCTAGTATGTCTGTCATGTGTCCATTCAGGCACATAAAAAGGACATCTATCAGATCAGTATGCTGTTACAATATGTTAGTGTACGTACACATGTAAAAATATTAACAGCAATATTAATGATATCGTACTGTAGCTTGTCACTGGCATGGCCATTATCAGGTGCTGATAGACTGTCAGCATCATGGTAGAAGTTTACCTTTGTAGTGTATTAACTCAGATTTTTTAAAAGCCATGTTCCTTTTCAGTGGGTAAATGATTAGTTTATGAGCATAATTAGCTAAATCAGAACTAAATCTAGGCCAAATATTGCAAGAGCTCCTCCTAATGGAGCTAATATATTTCAAACAAAGCAATAAGCACAAACATCCCCTGGCATTGTTAGTATGTGTCCTAATCTTAACGCCATGATCTGTTGATGTAGAATGTTTTCATAGTGAGGCATAAATTCCTTTTACAGATAGCTTGACAATGTGAAATGCACAGTTTGCATGCTGAAAATTGTTTTGTTAGTCTTCTCACTCTGTATGTGTTTGTGTGCGCGTGCATGTTTTGTTTGGGTTGTAATGCTTTTATAGGAATGATTGAACGTCATTTTAAGCTAATAATAAATACTTCCTCCTTGTGACTATATCAATATGCAGTAAATTAACTGCAAGACTATTCTTTTGCAAAGTCAAAAATCTGTATGCAGCAAGCATTCAAATTCTATTTACACAATGAAAGGACGGCTGGGCTAAATTTGATTTTTGGCTCATAATGAAGTCTTATAGATTCCAATTCTATTTCACCTCTTCAGCTGTACACCGTACTCTACTCACCGGCCCTGCTAAGGATGACAAAATAGAATCTTAATCTAAGTTGACAAAATGTTCTAAAAAAACAGATGAACATGTTTTTTATTCAAGTCGTCACCAGGAAAAGAATGGACTGGCTGAGTAGAACAGCCTGTAGCAGGTCGATAGGCAGGGATTTTTATGCTTTTATTTGAATGCTTTGTTTTCCTCCTTTTCGATATAGAAGGAAGTCACCTTGAGGCAGTTTCAAATAATCCATGCTTTCTAAAACAAAGGGTCATTACAACATATTAAAATATCATGAAGTGACTTCTACAGTTTGCGAAAGATGAATTAAATTGTTTTTTTTTTAAATAAAAAGCATGATGGTCAGCTAGGTTTTAGTACTAAATCTGGGTCCAGCTAAATTGTGCTCGACACTGACCTCAAGGTATGATTATGGCAAAAGTGGCTTCCATTGCATTTATATTCCCCATAGGTCCCTGCTGCTGCTGGAGCGAACTCATACATGGCATAAATGAGAGCAACGTCATTGCTGCTCTTCAGCACAAAGCTGCAATGGCCTCCAAGAGGTGGTGGTGGCCGATGAGCAATCCCAGAAAGCCACACTACCTTTGGCTGAAACCCTTTACACTGACGGCTATGAAAGAAGGTATATAGGGTTGATTGTGGTAGCTTTTCACCACTGATGGATTGTTTTTGTACTTGCAACTATTTAAATTTCCTTTGTGTCTTCTTTGCACAGCACCAAACAGATTTAGTCCGAGCCAAAATCTGGCACAGGGGATATACCAAGAACTCTTTGCTACTAGTACTTTGAAGTCCCAGACCAGAACACCACTTTATTTTTTTAAATAAACTAGTAGGTTAATTGTCATAAATTAAAACAGCATATGTTACTAACTCTAGAGCTTAAAGACAGCTTAAAGACATGTAGGACTAAATTCTGTTTTCAGTTACTCCAGAAATTAGTGGACTTACTCCAGAGAACCCGCAGTGTATTTAAGTTCCAAAGGGGTAGCCATGTTAGTTTATTGCAGAAAAACAACAGAGTCCTGTGGCACTTTTAAAGACTAACAGATTTATCACATGAGCTTCTATGGGAGAAAATCCCACTTCATCAGATGCTTTGAAGAGCCATCTTCAAAGCGTCTGAAGTGGGATTTTCTCCCACAAAAGCTCATGCGACAAATAAATCTGTTAGCAGTGTATTTGTGACCCAAATTTGGTCCAGGAGACAAGATAAACAGAAAGGCACATCTTTAGTTCTAAAGAAACCATGTTGCTCCATTCTGGTAGCACTGAGCTTTTCAGTAACTAAACCACTGGATTTAATTTAAAGAACTGACAATAACACATGAATCAGATCCTGAATCAAAGATGTGTTAAGTGGGGCCATTAAGTACAATGTAGGTAGCATTTCACTACTTGTGCTGAACAGTATTCTGAGCAGAACTTCTGCTAATGCATATTTCTGTAAATATCCACAACACAGGTGGGTTACTCAAATCTTCCTCCTAACTGTAAGTCCTTTTCATCAGTCGAGGAAGATGTGGTTTAGAGAACTCAAAGTGATACAGGTAAGGTGAAATTTGTTTGCATTAAATATTCATCAAGTAACTTCAAATAAGGAACAAACGTATACATTGAAGTCTGTGCAGTTGATTCAGAAACAGAAAAAAAAAGGCTAAATTCAATGAATAAATATTTTGCTACAAATAGTTCTGACTTAACTCTATAAAGAATAAAACCCACCACTAAAATTTTCCCCATGGATAATTCAGAGAGTAAATGAGAGTTGGGTCCCTGGGGGCAATTTGTGCCTTTTGGAAGTCTCTCCCTCAGAGACTTGGATGAAAACCCTGTAATGATTTTTATATTTTATAACTGACAGTTTTCTTCGGTTGAAATGTCACAAAAAGATGTATATCTTTGTTATGAAAACCAATTGACAATCACATGGTGCTGTGTTCATGCGTGTGCGCTAATGTGCTCTGTACTTCATTTGTGTGCTAGCTATTTAGCTACCTACGGAGCTAAATAGGCCCTTTTGAAAATTCCCACTAGGTGCCTAAGCAGGTTAGGTGACTAATTCCCATTGATCTACTTTGGCACTTCTGAAAATCTCCTTCAGTGCTTACATGTATTGTTAGTAAATTGTGAATTTATCCTCTCAACATATTTTGGGCCTGGGTTTACTTTCAGTTCCACAAGCACAGCTCCACACCCTGAAATCAAAGGCAGCTGCACGTTCCCATGTGAAAGAAGAATGTGGTAGTTAAGGACAATGCTATGGCAATGAACATTTTTCAGATTAAACTATTTAAGCAAAGGCAAAAGAATTTTAAAAGTAATTAATGATCCCTATCATTGTGTAGCTTATAAGGTCCTACCAGTGTAGGAGATCATTTCTTTCTTCAATTCTACTATCATATTGGTTTTAATTTTCCTCTTCCATGTGGGCTTCAATCCATCTGGAAATGAACTGAGAATAGCAAGCATCTCTAATTTCCACTAGTAGTGATAACATAAAGCATTTGCTATATTGCATTATCATATCAATACATGTTAATAAACAGCATTTAAAGTCAAAATGTCACTGTATAAATATTTTATGAATTGTATCCTTGCTTAGACTGGGTGTTTTTTTTTAATTGGAAGGTGGTAGAAATAAAGCTACCAGCATTCCCACAAATCATAGAATCATAGAAACTGGAGGAGACCATGAGCGGTCATCGAATCCAGTCCCCTGCACTCATGGCAGCACCAAGTACCATCTTAAAACATTCCCTGAGGTTGTTTGTCTAACCTGCTCTTAAAAACTTCTAATGATGGAGATTCCACAACCTGCCTAGGCAACTTATTCCAATGGTTAATCACCCTGACCATTAGAATTTTTTTCCTAATATCCAACCTAAACCTCCCTTGCCATAATTTAAGCCCATCGCTTCTTGTCCTATCATCGGTGGTTAAGGAGAACAATTTTCTCCCTCTTCCTCTTAACAACCTTTTAGGTACTCGAAAACTGTTATCTTGTCCCCTCTGTCTCCTCTTTTCCAGACTAAACAAACCCAACTCTTTCAATCTTCCCTCATAAGTCAAATGTTCCAGACCTTTAATCACTCTTGTTGCTCTTCTCTAGACTTTCTCCAATTTGTTCACATCTTTCCTGAAATGAGGCATCTGGAACTGGACACAATACTCCAGATGAGGCCTAAAATCAGCACGGCATAGAGCAGAAGAATTACTTATTTACAATACTCCTGTTAAAACATCCCAGAATGTCGTTTACTCTTTTTGCAACAGTGTTACTCTGTTGACTCATCTTTAGCTTGTGGTCCACTATGACACCCAGATCCCTTTTCGCAGTACTCCTTCCTAGAGAGCCATTAACAATTTTGTATATTTGCAATGGATTGTTCTTTCCTAAGTGGAGTACTTTGTACTTGTCTTTATTGATTTTCATTCTTTTTACCTCAGACCATTTCACCAGTTTGTCCAAATCATTTTGAATTGTGATCCTATCCTCCAAAGTACTTGCAACCCCTCCCAGCTTGGTATCATCCACAAACTTTATAAGTGTACTCTTTATGCCATCAACTAAATCATTGATGAAAATATTGAACAGAACCAGGCCCTGAACTAATCCCTGCAGAACCCCTCTCGTTATGCCCTTCCAACATGACTGTAAACCATTGATAGCTATTCTCTGGGAATGGTTATCCAACCAGTTTTACAGCCATCTTATAGTAGCTCCATCCAGGTTGTACTTCCCTAATTTGTTAATGAGAAGGTGATGAATGTATCAAATAATAATAATAAAAAATCTTTATTTATAGTTGTTTCTTTGTTAAATAATTTCTAAATATAACATATGTAGGGCAAATTCCTTCTTTCCTTACTCAGTGAACTCAGTAGAAACACCCTCAAGAGTAAAGCTGAGCAAGATTAGACTCCCAGACAAGTCTTTATTAACTTCACAATATGAAATAATTTCACCAGTAGAAAACTAAAAACTATCTGACCAAGGCTCAAAAAAAAAAAAAAAAAAAAATCAGATGTTTGATTTACATCTATAGAAATGTTCTGCATGAACATAACTGGTCAGTTAATGTGATTGAGACTTGTGAACCTTTACAAGACTCCAAATCTATGTCTACACTTTCCACACACAACTCTACTCCTCTTTTACTTTTGCTGAAGATGTTTGTCTATTTGTCATAATACCACGTTTGTTTATCTCTTTTGTGATTTTACAGGGACCAATTACCCCCATATTTAAATGTGTAGAGCTACAAATAAGTGCTTAAATATGAGATCGACAAGAAGTAGAGGTTGTGGCCATAAAAATAGCCTGAATGTTCTTGCTTTCAGTGTAATGCCCATAACTGGACAGTTCAACATTCTTGGAGGAAAACTGTTGACTCTGGAGTTTGCTTCTTATTACATCCAGGCTAATTTTCAAATCGATAATTTTTTGGTTGGAATGCAACAGGCAGCTTGGTCCAGTAGGGCAGAGTGCACCGGGAGACAGGACACCTGAATTCTATTCCATTTTTGCCACTTGACTGCTGTGTGACCTTGTCTAAAGCACCTCAGCAATCTGTGCCAGTATGCTGTGCCTCCCACTATTTGTCCTCTGAACTATTTAGATTGTTTGGGAGGGGGAAGGCAGCTCCAGAGCTGCCCCCGGCAGTCCCCACCTCCCCCCTAGTCATGCCACTTCGCCATCCCGTGCCGGCCTGGGGCCAAATCCTGCCACCGGCGGCTGCTCTGGGACCCTGGTCGGGGCTGGATCCCTCCACCGGTGGAAAGATCCGGGGCAGCAGGGGACCCAGAGCCACTGTCAGTGGCAGGAGCAGTCCCTGACAGGAGACACTGAGGCCGGAGCAGGCCCTTAGCAGGGAGGCAGAGAGCGGCCAATCAGGAGAGGCAAAGGCTCCCCTGGCCTCTTATAAACTCCGCCCCTGCCAATGGGGCTACTTATTTCACCAGTGAGTGGTGATGATAGAATCAGGGATTGGTCTGCTAAAATGTGTCTATTTGTATTATGCAACAATATAGTTCTGTGATTGTCATATTAGAAATAAATAGCCTTAGAAGATAGAAGCAATGAAAATGCATCAGGGCTGTGGCCTAGAGTTTCGGAAATAAATGTGTTTGTTTTTGTTTTGTTTTTCATACACTACTGATACTATAAAATTGCTTACATAGAATTGTTGTCTTTCCTTTATATACTATATTAATAATCGGAAGAAACCCACGCTATCACAGTTGGATTCCAAATAAACACATTTAATAACCATGTACAAACATACAAGGTACAAATATTCCATGTACCCTGCGGGGGTTCTCGGGAAGGGTTCTGATAGCTTCTCTAATAAGAGTCAGAGAGGCCCAGGAGAAGGGTTCCAATCTATTTAAAGGTATATCATCCAATGCCTTTATACTAAAATAACCCAGTAAGGAACCAAGACTCAATTATCCTTTTAATTCTCGGGCACTAAATTTGTGCAAAATGAGCAGGTGAAATGAGATTTGAGGAACAAATCAACTAATAGTGCATTGGTCTCCAAATACCATTGTGCATTGTGTACACACACACACACACACACACACACACACACACACACACACACACACA
>ML685876.1:4170957-4210703 GCA_007922175.1 Pelusios castaneus
ACACACACACACACACACACACACACACACACACACACACACACACATGTATGCATGTATGCATGTATTTTACAGATAGCTTAAAAGAAGTTGCATGCTGAAATCACCATGAAAGGGAAACTGGTATCAGAGAGATTAGGTGTGCTAATTGTGAATAAATATGGAAACAAAGAAAAACATGTATCGGGAATCTACATAAACATTATTCCTTCAAATGTGAAAGTAATTTACCTACATTCTTAAGAGAAGTTTTGTTTACAGGTCGCATGGTTGGGAGATAGCCCAAAGACTCATGGAAACGTGATTTAGCAAAATATCCTTTCTAGACTCAGTACATTTCTGTGTTCAGATAGAGGTTTGGTTTAGGGGTGTGAGCATATGTTTGGTCTAGGTAAAAGAAGACTTTTCCTGCCTGGCCTGAATCCATATAGTACCTTCTCTCTTCTAATGAGGCGGGGGGGTGAGGGGGAATGGGTCAGCATGCCTACTCTGACCTGCTCTGCAGCAGCTGTAAAAGTCTCTCCAAGCTTCTCTAACCCCTTAAGAGGTATATATCTTCCACTGATAAGCCCAGTAGCACCGCCCCCCCCCCCACACTCAATGTGTGGTGCACTCATCATCAATATACTCTATCTCACCTCTGTACATTTCTATGTTCAGATGTAGGTTTGGTCCAGGGATCAGAGTATCAGAATAGGAGCTTCCAAATTCTAATCCTAGCTCTAACAGTTGCTCTTTATTTTTTAAAAAAATAAAATTATCTGTATGTATATAGAGTATTAGGATCAAAGATGGTTCTAAGCCTGTCCTGTCTCTAGTCATCTTATAGGAAATGGCTTGGCTCAAACAAAGAATCTTGGCCCTTATGCTGCCAGTTTTGCATAGGTCTAGAGAAAGAACAAAAAGTATCTGAGGTTGGAAAGTAAGAGGGGAGCCAAACAGTGGGCACTTTGGATTCATGGCTAGGAACCTGCCCCTTTCGTCCACTATTTCTATACGTTTTGCTCTAGCATTTGAGGGAAAGGAGATGGAAAAAAACCCTAATTAATAATTGGGACTATCTTAAATGGAGAATATCCAAGTCAAAGTTATACATGAAATTTGGCTGAATCTCAGGTTTGATTTAAATTCTAAATGTCATGATTCTGACATTATTCATCTTAATTACTGTCCATGACCCCATTTTGTGTGTGTGTAAAATACTCAACTATATTTGTTGGCTAAAAGCAGAAAAGTTGAGCTGTTCTCAATATCGAAGCCAGATAACTCATTTATGACTGCAGTAGATGCTTCTCTTTGGTAAAATATTTGTGATTTGGACAAAGTGCCTCCCCCAAAGTGCATGAGCTGCCATGGTCCAAATCTAGTCATTCACCATTCCCCCAGGCCATCAGCACTAGAACATGAAATACAATAGTCAGAAAATGGCCAAAACCAGCATAAACAAAATGTATTTTTGGAATCATTGGCAAGCTGCAGCCATAACTACTTCTGGAACAACACACTGACAGTTTGCTGTTTTAATCTGATGGATTGTGGGCATATGAGCCAAAAAATGATTTTTATTTTAGAGTATCATCTGTTCTCTGGCAGTTTGTCATGATGTCAAACAGTATAATCTATCACAATACAAAAGAAAAAGCCCATAGCTTCTTGTGTTTTGATCAGATACCTGCTTCCACTTTAGATTAATAGGCATTATCCTACCCCTATTGTGTGTACTAAACTCAAGATAAACACACAAAATATCAAGCTGGTACTTTTTCAGAGTTTTGAATCAATTGACAAATGTGGACATTGTAGGAAAATAGTGTAACTTAAAGACCTAATGGCTGAACAAACTTTCATATTCATCAGTTACTATGCAATTCAGAGGCTGTTAATATTGAATGGAAGTCCAGAAAGTGTTTGGGTTGATTCTGCGAACAGCTAAAATATCAGTAGGCTTTGTTTTTTCAATACCATCAGGCACATGTGAAATGTATTGAACACATTAACTATGGAAAAACAACTGCTTTGTAATGCGGTTGAGTCTCCCCACCTTTTAAAATTACTTATATAGTTATTTATTTAATCTTCTGATTTCTAAAACACATTCAGACATGGCTAACCGGTACTACTGGGACCTATTTCATCCATTTAAAAGCACAAATCAAAGGCTATGTCTACACTACATTAAGGTGGGTTAATTCGAACTAACTAGAGCCATGGCTACACTAGGCTTTAGTTAGTTTGAATTAAGGACTTCCTTCATTCGAACTAATAAGTTCGAATAGGGATTTAGAAGTAAGGCTTTAATTCGAACGAACTAGTTCCAATGTGGCCATGTTAATTTGAACTAATTTCTTAGTTTGAACTAACTGGCCCTTGAAATGAATGGGGATCGCTAATTCAAACTAACTAAAATTAGTTCGAATTAGTTAGTTCAAATGAACTAATTCGAACTAATTTTAGAAAGTGTAGACATAGCCATAGGCTTCTTTCCCATAATTACATACAGCCAAGTCCACTCCCTCCTCCACATCTATTTTGTGGAGGCAGTTGGGGGAGGGGGAGCATGTAAAAAGATGAGCTTTGCAGATCACCTGGAAAATGTACAAAATAGAGCTCTAATGAACGTAGGGAACAGTGAATTCCAAATCCCAAGACATGTCTCTTAGGACAGCTGGCTAACAACTCCCTTTCATTTACATTAAGGGAGCTACGGCTGTCTCTGCTGATCTCAACTGTGGTCTCTCAAGTAACCATATCCCAAATCATTTAAAGATGTATAGGTTAACATCAATAACTTAAATTCTAGCCAAACGCTCATTGGATGCCAACCCACATCACAGAGCTCTGGTCTGTGTCCCCCAATATTTGATTCCAATTAACAAGCGGACTACAGAACTAATTTATGCGAGTTTCAGCTTCTGGAAGGTCCCAAGGTGTAAACAATTTAATCTTGAAGTGGAAAAGGCATTGATAAAGGAGTTACATAAAATATTATGGACCTGGAGTTGCATAAAATATTATGTCAACATGTTTAATTGCCTAAAACCAATGCTTTGGGATATATTATGAATAACAGTTGTCACCGCTTAACTGACTGCATACAAATCTTAACACACTTAATTTATAATCAGGTACACTTAAATGGAAACTGATCACTATGATTCTGGCTACAATGAGACAGTAATTCTACCCAGAGACACCATCTTGTTGCAGTTTGCAGTGAATTGATCAGGGCATTAAACTGTAAACAGGGAACCTTTATGGTGGTTGTGACAGGATGCATATTCGTGTTCCCCTAGGGTATAATCTGTGTAACTTTTCTGTTCAGCTTTGCAATGTAATCATGTGATTTGATGCCAAATACGCTATACCAGGTTCCTTTGTGAATGCACATAACATATTCTACAGGATTGCTGTGATGCCATGTTTCCTACAGCAACATGTGTGTGCAGATGTGAAGCATGTTACAGGGTTCAGAGTTTCAGGACCATCTCTAGCACAGTGGCTGGAGATTTACACATCAAAGGGAATGCTAATGCCCTCCCTGGCTCAGGTAGGGAGAACAGGACAGAGGGGGAGGGGCTGTCAGCAGTTTGTAAAAACAAGGACACAGACACTGTTTGGGTGAAAAACAACGGAGTCCTGTGGCACTTTTAAAGACTAACAGATTTATTTATCGTGGGAGAAAATCCCACTTCGTCAGACGCTTTGAAGATGGGAAACTTACAGAATGGGAAGAAATTAAATGCAGGGGAGTGTATGACATAGGATCAGGTCAGACTGTAACAGCAAATCAAACTAGGTGTTAGGATTCAAACACTGGGGAACAGCACATAGAGGAAGGTGAGGTCAAATCACCTATTGTAATGAGAGAAAAATCCATAGTCCCTGTTTAACCGCAGGGCAACTGAGTCAAATTTGCATATACATCCGAGTTCTGCAGTTTGGGTGAGAAGCTGCAGGCTTTTGCTTGGAAGACACCATTTTGCAGCCAACTTCAAGCAAGATCTAGGCTCTGCCTTGTAATAGGCAGAGAATGGCTGTAAAACATCGAACAGCTGAACACCTTGCACATAATCTTGGACTATGAGGTCCATTTAGGTAGAGATGTTAGATTAGTATGCGGTTTATACCTATTATTTTATAGTGGTCACTTCTGACTCATTTATAGTATGATTCTGCCTTGAATGGCCATGTTCTCACTTGAAATCGTGTTTTGATCAATAAACTAGTATTTGTTTTATCTAAAGCTGTGTGGTCTTTAGAGGGTGTGGATGTGGAAGGCTGGGTACAATCCACTTCTTTGTTAAGTGGACGAATTTGAGACTAAGGTGATTGGGAGTTGGTCCAAATCCCTGTAAGGCAGTGGCTTCCAGTGTAGTGTCTGCGGCTGGGTGTGCTTGCTTGGGGACCAACGCCTGTGTGGCTAGTGGATTTACACCTACTTCCTGAGACCAATTACACACTGGTGGCTGGTGTGGACTGACTCAGGAGTGAATGGTGACCTAGCAGAACATGGTGAATTGGGGTTCCCAAGAGGAGGTTTGAGGAATCATAGTGGCACAACAGACCAGATTTGGGGAGCAGCCTGTCAAAGTGGTCAAATCTGTTTCAGGCTATATATTATGCTTGCTATTCTATAACTTGACAGCAGCATAAAGAATACACTGACCCTTTAGATACATATTTCTTGATTTTCAGTTCTCTTCATTACTGGCACCATTCTTCCATTATTTGCAGGCTTCCTGCTATTTTTCTCCATGATATTTTTTAAGGTAAGAATGTGCAGATGAGATGTAATTCACAATATTTGCTCTGGCCATCTGAAAAATACATTATTCATGGATTTCTCCTAGTACAGTACTCCAACAGAAAACAAAACATCCTAAACATACAACAGATCATTTCCACATCAGTTAAATGACTATATACATTAAAAAGAAACAAACAAAAATAAAGCAGATTCTTCTTTTACGCTAAGTGCATCTTTTTTTTTTTTAAATATGGGGATGGGAAAACCTATGTTGGACTGAACAAGATCTGATCAAAACCTTTCACCAAAACTGAATGAAACCTTTTAGGAAGTTGGAAAGTACATGGCTTGCTTTCTTTTTTTGGTTTTGTTTTGTTTCTATGGGGCTCTCTCCGGTAATGAAATGCAATGACAGAAAGTTAGACTAAGGTAGTGCTGTGTAAGGGGCAATTCTTGATATAGCTAATAGTCCCTCAAGAATCTGCCTTGTTACTATAGCAATTTACCGCATCTAGGAGTTGCTTAATAAGAACGTTGCTGTGGTAACCACATCGTGGTGAGACCACAGCAGGATTGTAGCATTTAAGCGAGGGCTGCGGTGGGTGGGAATGGGACCTATGTTCTGCACCTCCTTGACTTCCTTCTCTATGGGGTGGATCCCATGTGCGTATGCTAGGATCTACTGCCAAACTCTGGGCCTAGCTCCTGCCCCACCCTCTATGGCACAATGATAGTGGTAAGGGATCCAGCTCCCAGGTACACATGCTGTTTCTTCATTATAAAGTAATCTTTCAGCAGCTATTATATTATACAATGGGAAGAGGTGGAAATACCTATTTTGTGATTTGTGCCTCAACTGTCAAAAAAGTTGGAAGCTGCCACTGCAGAAGACAAATCTTTAAAAAATATCACCAGAGACACCATTTTCATGATATTTCCAGCCTGATTGGAAGAACTGGATATTTTCTGAGAAAAGCCCATTCCTATAATCCCAATCTCTAGCCTAGTTTTACAACCCCGAACAGTACAGAAAATTTGGATTATTCACTCTACCAGAACAGAACGCAGGGGGAAAAGATATATAGGTCTCCCACCCCCTGCTCTACTTAAAGCATTGGAGGACAGTCTGTATTTTCTTACCTTCTAGTGTTTAAGAAACTCAAACATTGACTGGTTTGCAATTGGTTCTCAGCAGGAAAAAGACAGAGTGCTTAGTTTTAGTTTGTGAACCATTTTCTCTGTAATGGAAATCGATGGTGATTTAAAAATATGTATTAGAGCTAAAGAAATGTCTTGCTGTATTTTAGAGCATCTCCAGAAGCTAGACTTGCACAAGTGTGCTCACAATATGCAGGATATCTATCTATCTATCTATCTATCTATCTATCTATCTATCTATCTATCTATCTCCATTACAGTTCCTTCATTGATGTCGTTACAATCTCCGCTTCTCCACTATGGTTTTTTCAGCTTAGTTTCCTTTTCCCTTCGTTTATCCCTGTCCTTTCCCACCCATTTTTATATCAGAAAGTGATCTAGTAACTGTAGAACTTAAGATGAACTTTGGAAACTAGGATACTTGAGTGCATTTGAAATTAGGCACAATGAGTTTAACCCATCCTAATTAGTCCTGACATTAAGTCAAGGTTCCAGAAAGTCCCTCTCACTGAAAATCAGAGTTCAGCCTATATTAATTTAGTAGATAAGGTTGGAAAAAAGATCGTGAACTCAGTGGAGTTCTGCTTACAGGAGGACTGTAGTAGCAGACCCAGCATCAGCAGGGAATAACAGCAATTAGAAAAGGGTCATTGATTGCTCAGTTTTGCCTAATGTATCCTACTTCAGATTATAAATAGAACAATTACAGCTTGGACTGGTTGAATTGAGAGCACCAATTGCACATTTGGGGGCTCTTACTGGGCAGGGAAAAATTGTAATAGACATCCTTGAGTAAAACCCAACCTTCTCCTACTTTATCTGAATTAATTTTAGCTGAATTCTATTCTTTTGTTGATTTCTTTTTAAACAGACAGAAAAGCTGAAGTGATGAATAACATTTATTTGGGATCCATATAATTTAAAGTAAAAATAATAAGTGGTCTCAAAACTTTGTTCACTAAGAACCGATCGGTTTGTGCAATCACTGATATTTAGACTGAAAATACAGTGGAATCCAAGTTCAAAGAGAGCCAAATACATGGATCTATTTTTCAAAATCTTCTATTTTCTTTCAGCTCAGCCCCTATGTAATATTCAAAATCAATACTGGTTTCCAATGCTTTTTGTAATATAATGTAAAATTGAATCAATTTTATATAATTGTGACCGCCCCTCCCCCCCACCCACCATTGTACCCTTTGCTTATGTTCCCTGACAGAGTTTTCCTGTAGAGTCACAGAGTTCATGTAAGAAATGGTCCCAAAATCTGGAATACTTATTTTGATTCCAACTGTCATAGCTATGGGAGCTATGCTTCTATAAAAATAGCCAAATGAAATTTAGAAAGGTCCTCAGAGATCTTTTGAACAAATGAAAAGTTAGAGCATTTTTCCACAAGGGAATAAAAAGGCTGAGGAGAAGTAAAAAAATGAAGTCTGAGAGAGTCAGGGAGAAGGAGAAGTAGATCCTTAGCAGGATAGATGGGCTATCTAATTGTGTTCTCAATAGAAGACATGCATACCTGAGACAACATGCTGGAAAATGCAAATAGATGAGGAGAAAATTCCAAACAATGGCTATAAACTCTGACCCTTTCACAGAGAAAGTTAGTTCCTGAGAAAATTGCATCTTACAGTTGCTTTGTGTGCCCAATCTCCTATTCCACCACTGGAATTCCTTACCCTTGGTAGTAGGTCCTACTGTCTATAAACCAGTCAAAAAACCTTCTTTATGAGTTAACTTCGGCAAAGAAATCTCATTTCTGTGAACTGTGTTTTAAGAGACATAGGGGATGAAAACGATGTGATCCTGTGGGATCATTCCTGTGCATATCAATTAATGCTGGACAGAAACAAGGAATAATAAATCCAAAAAATATTTTCTGCTTTTCAGCTAAATCTTGTTTTAGCAAAAACTTTTTCATCAGCTCTACCATTAACCCTTCAAATAATGAAGTATTTAGAAGTTCTCCTTCAGTGGTTTCTTGCAGTCCTTTCTTATGGACCTTTGTGAGAATGCTCAATGGTTCTTAATTTTTGACACTTAGACATCACTGTAACTGTTGCTTTGGAAGTACAATAGCAATGTAGGGAGATAAAACTATATGTAACCAGTTTAAAACAAAATAGCACTGAAGGACACTGAAATAAAGTGTTCAACCCCTTAGAGAAATCTGCAGAAGCATTCAAATGGCATACTTAAATATTCTGGAGCAGTCTCTTTGTAGATCATCTCATCCTTCACTGCAGCTCAGTATTAACTTGACTCCCAAAAGGAAACAAAGACAATTATCAACATTGAGACTGATGACATGCTTGAATGAAAGATCAATGCAGTATCTATATTTGGCTACCCTGAGTGACAACTTCAAAATAAAGAGATGGGCCTGGTGTGCATTCATAGGCTTAAACACAATAGATGGTGACAGATTATTTACCTGTGGCATTGGGGGAAAAGAATTTTGCTCCCATCCTCTTCTCCTATGGAAAATGGCAGTTCTATCAGTAGCTCTCATGATAGCTACTATGTTGAAGTCTGTTTTGCAATGTTTTTCAAGAGTTTAAAAGGTGAAATAAAAACAGAAGACATATGATAGGCTTTGCCTAGTACAGATGCAGTGACATTTCATTGATAATTGTCAGCCTTTGGGAACAGAAAAATTTGAGACAAATTAACTATATATTAAGCAACAATACCCACAAATGGGCTTTAAAAGGAAACATCAACATTTCCATCATGCTACTTCAATTTACAAGTCTTTCATCTTAGCTTTATCTAATTCAGAGACACAGCACAATTTAAAAGAGACTTTATCATTCCACTGATAACATTACTGCAATTCTTTCTCATATATTACTGTCTTTTATGTCAGCTTTGATTTTCTAATGAAACTATTGGCCATCTTGGCTCATACAATAAGATTCTCTTAAAACACGACAAATATACCCTAATCACATCCACCTCTGTCTGTCTTCTTTGATTGATCTTAGTTAAGACTTGGTAGTAATAGATTATCTCATCTCCTTTATGCCCACTTCTCATAAAATCTGATCTCAGTCAGCAAAAAGAGTCACATTTAGAGAAGACAATTAGGATAACAAGTAAGTGAAACTAAGATACAAAAATGCAATGGGGACCAAATCAACCGAAACTCCAGAACCTACCTGAAAAATGTCATAAGCACCAAACACAAATTTTCTTCCAGATATATCCTCTCCATTCTTCCTCTAAAATTCTCTGGTCTTCCATACCTAATTAGATTAGCTAATCTTTCTCACTGATCCTGGGAGTGAGTCTTTTTCCTCTGACTTCTTGTTGCTTTGACCCACTGAAGTTAATTTCATGCTGTTCTTTTTTAAAATGAAAGAGAGGATACTGTAAATACTTGGTAAACTGGAAAAGGGATTTTGTCATCTCTAGGTCTTAAAGTTTTGTTTCAGGCATTTAGTTTGTTTGTTTGCTTGACTCTTAACCTTTCTGGCTTCAAGGCTCCTGCCCAGTCTCTGCTGCTTTCCCAGAGTTTCTCTGCAGGCCTGTATCTAAATATGACAGCTTAGCCCTTGCTAGCAACAGCTTGTTTCCCTCTGAGCTATCTGCCTCTTGCTCAGCTGACAAGCTTCATCTTCTTGTTGCTGAGGGATCCCAGGAGAGCTAGCTCTCATCCTGACACAGATCAATTTTAAAAGGTTTCTACCTCCTCATGCTATTGCCGAGGACAGGCAACTCTGTCTTTTTCTTCATCCTCCTGCTGACTTAAGGTCCTCTGATAGAAGAGGGGGAAAAGGGATGGATTTGCTGCTTTGCAGATTCACCATTGTCAAATTAGGCACAATCACAATCGAATAAGAGAAAACCTGTTCAATAGGCTTTAAAAAACAAACAAACGTTAAGTCAGCTGGACTTTTTCCTTTTGGTGTTTTCACTGATATCTTCACCTGGCAAATACAGAATCATGTTGTGTACGTTGTTCTGTATTAATAAATACTTTAGCTTCTTATCTTAATATTTTGGCCACTCTGGCTCCAATATCAGAATGTCTCCATAATATCTCAACTTTTATTGTCACTGCAGCAGCTCAGAGCTCTATTTTGTATGAGGAAATTACTTTTTTAAAAAAAAAATTGCAACTGAGCTGCCAGTTTAGCAGTTGATGATAGCTGTGACCACATTGGTCCATATTCAGTGTTGCCCTGCATCTTGTGAAATCAGCATAAAAGATTATCACTTCTGACATGGTAACATTTTACATTGATTTTGCACTCACATTCCACTCGTGTGAATGTTTACCCAAAGTACAAGTTAACTAGGAATCAGACACGTAAGCTTTCAAAAAAAACACACACAAAAACTTCACTTTATTGCATTACTGATTTCCCACTCTCATATATCTCTCACTTTGTAAAAAAATTTCCACATTTTATCACATTAGCATTTGTTTTTTTCCTGGGTTGTTTAAATACAGGTTTTTCCAATGGGGTCCCAGAGGGGACAGATTCTGGGCCTTATGCCACCTAATGTTTTTAATAATGACCTGGAAGAAAAAATAAAATCATCACTCAAGTTTACAGATAATACAAAACTTGGGGGGGGGGGGGGAGGAGAGTAAATAATGAAGAGAACAGGTCGCTGATATAGAGTGAACTGATTCACTAGGTAACCTGAGCACAAGCAACAATGTGCTTTCTAATATGGCTAAATGTATTCATCTAGGAACAAAGAAAATGTAGGCCATATTTCATTATGAGGGAATCTATTCTGGAAAGCAGTGACTTTGAAAATTTTAGGGTTCATGGTGAATAATCATTTGAACATGAGGTCCCAATGCACTGCTCTGGCCATAAGGACAGTGCAATCCTTAGATGCATAAACCGGGGAATCTCAAGCCAGAGAAGAGAGGTTATTTTACCTCTGTATCCGGCAATGGTGCTACTACTGCTGGAATACAGTGTCCTGGCCTGGTATCTACAATTCAAAATGTATGTTGATAAATTAGAGAGAATTCAGGGAAGATCTACAAGAATGTTTAAAGGATTAGAAAACCTGTCTTATAATGATAGACTAAAGGAAATCAATCTTAAATTTAACAAAGAGAAGGCTATGGGATGACTTGATTACAGTGTGTAATACTTGGGGGACAATTACTTGATAAGAGGCTTTCAGTTTATCAGAGAAAGGTATAACATGATGCAATGGCTGGTGAAAGTAGACAATTTCAAACCAAGAATAAGGTATACATTTTTAACAGTGTACAGGTGATTTACCAAGCATCGTGTTGGGTTCTTCATTACTGGCCACTTTAAAAGTAAGATTAGCTGGTTTTCTAAAAGATGTACTCTAGGAAGTGCTTTGGAGACATTCTACGTCCTGTTTTATACGAGACATCAGACTGATTACTGTGGTCCATTCTGTCCTTGAAGTCTATGAATCTCTTTGAATTGTTACTGTGATTCATAGCTGGCAGAAGACTTATGGGTAATTATGTTATGAAATAAAAGAGTCAAGTGTTGACATGTAGCTTTTTTCATAGCCTGAATGAGAAAAAAAAGTATGCTATTAAAATATAAGTTATGTATCTACTGAAAAAAAAATCTTATCTATTCAGTTCTTTAACATACACTGCAGTGACCTTGGTCATCAGTCATGACAAACTTTTGAATGCTTATCAGCTTAGGGAATAATTCTTATATTATGAATTTTACACTTTAAGTCAATAGATTCTCTCTTATGTGTATAGGAAAATGTCAGCTGTCAGATTAATCTATTTTAAGTCACTGATTGTATAATGATGCATCTCTTGGTTGTGTAACTCTGCCCAATATTGGGTTAGGGTATTTTGTTTTATTATAAGGATTTCCAGTTAATCAGTTACAATCATTGTCTAGGGTGTCTTGATATTTCTTTGGTTTTGATTTACATTTCTGAGGTGAAATTTTGTACTAATGAGATATAAAATAAGCAAGAATCAAGGTCTGTATTGTTCCGCAGGCCATACACAATCTAAGCAGTTGCATCAAAAATTACTTTACACTGGTTTGCTTCACATTCTGACCTTTGAGTTCCTATTTTCTCTAGAGGGCAAGACATTTTACAGTCAATTTCAGCATTGAGTAACTGGCAGCATAGAATTTTTCTTCTTATTGAAAAGGATATTTCCAAGAATGGTGTCTGCAATAATGCTTAACTTACTAGATAGCTCTGGAAAAACTGTCATGAAGGTATTGTAGAAGAGGATTCAAACTGCTACTATGTAGTGAAGAAGGCCAAAAAGTTTCTTTATAACTATTTTGGGAGTTCTTAATAGAAATAGAGAGATGGATTGTTCGTTAGAAGCAGCTTCTGCCTCCCAGTCAAAGTTTTAAGTATCCTATGATCTCCAAAAGGAAATACATTTACCAGGAGTTGTACAAGTGCATCTCAGAAATACAGTAGTTGGAGCTAATTAAGTTCATTTTGTGGGGTAGGGAGGGGAATTTAATCATAAAAATATTTTAGTTTACATAGCACTTTAATTTACAGATCTTAATATGTGAGTACAAGAATTGTGCAAGTACTCTGTTCTCAATTTTACAAATCTTAAAACCTTTGGCACAGAGTGGCAGAGGCTGCCTTAGCCTATCTGGGGCCCTAGGCAAAGCCCCATTGCGGAGCCCCTATAGGGCTCTTTGCTGCAGGCCCAGCCCCTGCCCCCCAGGGCCCTGGTACCCCACTGGGGGGGGGGCAAATCTCTTGTGGGCCCAGCACCCCCCCCAGCCCAGGTTCCCTTCGTCTGGTCCCCTGCACCCCAGCAGAGGCCCCAAAATGTCCTGTGGCTCCAACTTCCTGCGGCTCGTCCCCTCCCCAGCCCTGGCACACTGGCGGGGTCTCCAACCCCTCCATTGCCCCCCTTCTGAATTCATTCTTATAATTCTGTATTTCTACTCCACTCTCAATCCTTTCTGATTCATCAAACACATGAATTAAAAGAATATTAGGGAAGAACAGTGAACTATGGATAAAATAAAGAGTTTGTTTAACATTCTAGAGAGTCAAATACTGGTTAACTTTTTATTTGTTTTTTAATCATTCCTCACACATTTTTGTAAACTTAAGTACTCAATTCTGGTTGAAAACAGAAATGGAAATACCAACATTCTTTCTATCGATCTAGGTATTTACCAGGATGTGCAAGCACCGTGATGGAGGCATATCACCAAAGAGTTTCCTGACTCTTTGAAGGGCAAATATGTATGGAAAATGGCCCAATCATGAAAGCTGCTGAGCACCCTCTTCTCCCATTGACTTCTGTGGTATGGTGAGTTAAAAATAGGATGTAGTGGTGGAAAATTTTTAGTGGGAATAATAACAGTATGAATTTTATCATCATTGTCTCATTTAGAGATCATTGGTGCATACACATTAAAGGTGAAGGCTGAAGAGTGAAGTCTTGTGTAGCTATGCAAATTATGCAATGTTCTTATTGCATTTTGAATATTCACTGTGATGTTTTTATAAATGATAGAAAATATCTTGATTGCCAGAATACAAGACTGAAGCCTGGAACTAGCTATAGGAGCATAAGAATTGCTACAGTCTTGATTAACTAGCTGAGTGCCTAATTCCAGCTGTTCCTTGTGCCTCAGTCCCTAGCTGAAGGGAGTCTGACCTTTTGCTCTGGACAGTGATCTCTAGTGACTGCCCGGCCTCTGAAACCAGGGGGATACATGGCTGGAGCATAACTCAATATCACACCAGCCATTGTTCCAAATCTGTGGTCACACACGAGTTGAGGGATGATGCTTCAGACTTTGGGCACGATCTAACTCACATAAAAGCCAATAAAAATATTTTAATTAATGGCAGTTGAATCGTATTCTAGTTTTAGAATCCTCTAACCATAGAGATATTGCCTAGAGTGTCTCAGATGTTGCTGTCAGGAGATTAAAGCTCATATGCAGGAGCTGTGCAGGAAATATCTAAAAATGAGTCATCTGGCTAATGGTGGAGCTTTAAACATCTGCTGGTTGAAGTTTTATTTTCATCCTTGAACCCCTCGTGAAAGATTGTGATTGTAGCTTTGACAGTGATTACCTTTCCGGGATTATACAGCTATATCTAGCACAAGGAAGTAGTCCATAGAGAAATGTTTAGTTTACTCATGTCCATTGCAGTTTATTCCAGACAGCTTTGCCTCTCTAGCCCAAATAACTTACTGTACATAATGAGAACAGAGTAAAAAAGTGCTGAAAAATTATTTACAGGAAATAACTAACATAAGAAAGTGCCCCTTCCCAAAACTCAGGAAACCATTGAGTCAATTCATCTGAAATACTTCAGAAATATTGACTATTGGTCTGATATGCAGAATGGAAAGTATAGTCTCCCTATACCCCCAAAAAATTATTTCTGAAAGTCTCAGTGTAAACAACTGAAAATAGAGATTTATAATAAAAATACCCCCTCAAACTTTCACATTATTATATTAATGGAAACCTATAGCATATGAAACATATGAATGAGGGAAAGAATGTACCCAACAGTTTCTCATAACACAGTCCATTTTACTCAGTGCTGTATGCTAGGTCTTAATTATGGAAAATGAATGTGCTAAGTACTAATCCACCCAGTCTTCCCTAATTTATTACTCTATCTCACTAAGAATAATAAAGCTTCATCAAAACATTCTATCAGTTGAGCCTCCCTAGAAAATGAACTCATTAACGTGTGTGTGTGTGTGTGTGTGTGTGTGTGTGTGTGTGTGTGTGTGTGAGGGGTTCTTTTGTGTTGAGAATCCTTCTGGCAGCTGACTAAGCAGAGCTTTATTTGTGTTGCTATGTAGGGAAAATTTTGACTCTTTTTTCAGAGACTTTTTGATTATGAGCAGTGAATCAGCACAGTCACTTCAGCTCATTCCTTTTGCTGTTCTTCAGTTGTTACTTTCCAGAAAAGTTAGCTGTGCCATTCAGGCCATAATAGCAACAGAGGACAAGGTGGCTCAATGCATAGGTAGTAGGGAAGACGAAGCCAGTGATACTCAAATCACTGGTTTCAATCCAAATGAACATGGCAGTAACTCTTAATTAATATGCAATGATAGGTCTTTGGAGTCTTATGATAAATGAGCTGGGGCTCTAAGACCAGGGCATTTTTCTAAAATATAGACATTCAAATAGTGCCAGTTGTATGGTGAACATTTGTTTTCAAAATCATGGCCAAGAAATTGAAAGGACATGAAAAAATATAAACCTTAACAATTAGGAGCCTGGTGTTCTGAGACTACTGCCTATTATACTGACCCATGCTGTCCCACTGTTTCCTTGTACTATCCAGTCTGTATATACTAGTTGTCACTTATGCTTAACCTTTCTTTGGGCTGGGACCATCTTATTGTTTTGTCTGTACAATGTCTAGTAAAATGCGGTCCTATTCTATGATTGGAGGTCTTAGGTGTTACCATAATCCAAATGATAGATAAGAAAAGGAAGAATGAATTACTTTCTCAGTCCCTGAGGTGAACCCTCTATGTCAGAGCTGAGGCATATCGGCAGGAAGGGGAGGACTTTATAGGTATGTCTATGCTTGCAAGTTAGGTTGACTTAAGGAGGCTTAAGTCGACCTAACTTAGTCCAGGTCCACACCAGGCTTTCATTAAGTCGACTTAAGAAATTCCTTAAATCGACTTAATAAAAGCTTAAATCAACTTAGTAAGAACCACCGGTTAGGTCGACCTAACCCTTAAGTCAGCTCCTTAGGTCGACTTAAGCACAATGTGGACATGGATTAACCCTTAAGTTGACTTTATTAAATGGATTTAAGGGCAGTTAGGTCGACTTACTAAGTCCCAGTTCAGGGTAACCACTTTGTTAAGTCAACTTAATAAGGTCAACTTTAAAGTCGACCTTATTAAGTTGACTTAACAAAGTTGACCTAACTTTTTCTAGTGTAGACATAGTCTATGTGTCTGGTTTCTCTCCTGTACCTCTTCAGAGGATAAATAGAGGACTTCAGTTTTTGACAAAGCAATGTATTCACTAAAAGAAATAACAAATGTCTACTTTGCCAGAGATTACTGATGTCGTGAAACCAATAGAGTTAACTCTTGCATTTCTTTCTGAAGAACTTATTTCTTCCTTAGCTTCAGTGAATTGCCATATATCACAATGTTCACCCCAGCAGAATGCCTCTTCTAAGGCACATGTCAAAACATGCTTAATAGCTTAGCACAGAGGGCTCACTTTTTCTTATTTTATGATGCTGTCCTATGATATAAGATAAGGTTGTGACTTCTGAGTCCTATAAAAATGGCAATAATTATACTGTGCTGACACCAGTCATACAATGGAGTAAGAATTGAAGAGGACAGCTAAACGCTTAGTACGAGGAGGGGAGGGGAAGAAATTTGGGTGAAGAGCAAGGAAAACCTCCAATTTTGTGATGTGTAACCCCTCCAGAAAGAGGAGCTTGGGGCCCTGGCAAAATTTATTTCCCATCCCAGTGAATCCCATGGATGTAGAGAAGGCCCATTCACTGTGTAGATGGGTCTAGCAGGAGATGAGCTTCACTGGGGCTCCGGCAGCTCTGCAGTGGCAGATCAGAGGATCAGTGCAGATGGAGCTTAGGATGATTCACACTGTCCCATATTACGGAGAGAACCTGTGATTCATAGAATCATAGGGCTGGAAGGGACCTCATGAGGTCATCTAGTCCAACCCCCTGCTAAAAGCAGGACCACTCCCACTAAATCATCTCAGCCAGGGTTTTGTCTAACTGAACCTTAAATATCTCCAAAGATGGAGATTCTATCACCTCCCTAGGTAGTCCATTCCAATGCTTCACCACCCTCCTAGTGAAAAAGTTTTTCCTAATATCCAACCTCGACTTTCCCAGCTGTAACTTGAAACCATTGCTCCTTGTTCTGTCCTCTCTTACTATCAAGAACAGCCTAGATCCCTCCTCTTTGGAGCACCCCTTCAAGTTGTTGAAGGTTGCCCTCAGTCTTCTCTTCTGTAGACTAAATAAGCCTAGTTCCTTCAATCTCTCCTCATAAGTCATGTGCCCCAGCCCATTTTCGTTGCCCTCCACTAGACTCTTTCTAATTTGTCCACATCCTTTCTGTAGTGGGGAGCCCAAAACTGGACAGAGTATTCCAGATGTGGCCTCACCAGTGCCGAATAGAGGGGAATAATCACATCCCTTGATCTGCTGGCAACACAGTAGGGCTGGGAAGGAGTATAATACCCTTTTAAGTGACAGGCTGTAGCCTACAGCTGAGACAGCCCAGGGTGTCATTAAGGAGGCCCTGCCCCACCTAGGGTTGGGCTATATAACAAGAAAGCTATAACAGGGTGATTGTTTTCTAAGACCCTTGAAAACCAGGGTAATTAGAGACTTTGTTTGGGGACTTTAACTTTGTGAGCTGCACCAGAATTCTGAGGCCCCTATGAACTGTTTAATTGATTTGCTCCTGTCCTGAGGCTGTATTAAAAGTGGACACGCTATTTTGTTAATAGCTTCTTCTTGCCCTAGGGTGTTAACGTTAGTGTACTGCTGCCAAGCCAGGGGAATTACACTGCGGCATGCACACAGTGCCACACTGGACTGCAAAGGGACATGCCTGTACTGCCTATACCTTTACAAAGGGATTATGCCATCAGCCAGTCCCCTGCTCTATTTGTTCCTATCCTGGTTCCATTTCCGAAAAGTTTTGCCGAGTCCCTTCCACAAGGAGCTCCACAACTTGAATCCTCAGGTTTCCAGTTGGGGTGATGATGCCATAGAGGTAGCCATGTCTCCACTTCATGGGCACAAGGAAATCTGCCAGAAGAGGGGACAGGAAAGTAAAGATAAATTTTCACAGGTTGTGAATCTAATGTTCATAAGGTATTATTATCGTATTAACCCCCATGTGGACACTCTCATGAAAAGAAAAGTGGCATTAGTGCACTGAATATAATCCTCCCAAGGATTAAGCTTCAGCAAACATTTTATTTTTGAGTCAGAGCATCCACAAGGTGGTATAATGCACTTTAACTTATGAGCATTAACTTTACAGCTTGGGTTAATTTGTCTTTACTCCACATGAAGACCAGCCCTGTGAGTACGTGATCTTAGCAGAAACGCCACTTTTAGGAACAATGCTTTTGAGGAATTATATCAAAGACATCAGTGACAACTGATTTGAACTTAATTCAATAAATCAAAATATCAAACCTATTTGTAGGTACAGCATACAGCTATACTGTGGAGTGGCTGAGGTTCAGCTGATGTACACATCTCAGTAATAACAGAACATATGCAATCGATCAGGGCAGCTTCTTTGAAAGGATCCTTTCTCTTTAACTTGCAAGTGGATTGAAATGCAAAGTCCCCTTTAAGATTCATTAAGCAGAACCCAGATTACTTATGAATGGGACTGACTTGACATCTGTCATGCAAACTAATTGAATAAAAAGGAAACTCAGCCAGTACGTTTCCCATACTGGAGAAATTGCCTCAGGAATAGTCTTGAATTCTGAAACTCAAAATTAGGGGGGGAAAAAGGAGTGAGTTTCTTGAGTATATACATCTTTGGGTAAGTCCATGTACTGAAATATAAATAAGTTAAAAGAGAGAAGTAAGAGGAAAAAATCTCCTCTTCCATTTATTATTAAGTAAGTGATATGAATGTGGTTTAGTGTTTAAAGGTATTTTTTTTCACTGTCAAAGGTTTGAATAATGGCAGGTCAGAATGGCTTTTTAGGCCCTTTTCGATAATCCTGACATCATGAAGGGTTTATCTGCTGGAGTAAAGCAAAATGTGAGCTGGGATCACTTAAATCTATTGATAATAAGCGCTATAGCACTTTCATTATTATTTGGATTCAGGGTGGATTTATTTCAGATTTCACGCTATGGATAAGGTGGGAAGAGAGTTAATTTTGTAGAGAAGTAATATGCAGTCCCTTTCAGCACAGCTATATTTGCAAGACTGCTTGGTGATTCACTCATTGGTTTTGAAGAGAGCAATTACCTAGCCCTCTTCTGGTGTCAAAGCTAGAAAAGCGGAGCATAGGCAAATGGAAGAAGGGAAAAGGAGAACCAAAAAGAGAAACTATTATTTCTTAATAAGAGTGAAATGAATGATTGTCTAGTTCTGTGTTTCTCAACCTTTTTGATACCAGGGACTGGCTGCCTAATTTCCTGTACTATGTTAGTAAGAACTCAGGGTCCTGTGCTGGTTGATGGACTGGTCACTGAGAAACACTAGTGTGGTGGACGGGCACTAGAAGAGGAGTCCAGGGTATAGCTGTACAAATAACTTTTTTTTTTTTTGGTTCAATGGCTGAACATTAAAAAAACCCAAAATTTCAGGTCAGCTTGAAATGAATTTTTTAACAAAAATTTAGTGAAATAAAAAAGAAGAAAAAATGTTGTTTTAAGGTTTTTATCTTTAATTTTAATTATTTAAAAAGCAGCAACATTTGAAAAAAAATCCATTTTGAATAAAAAAGTCAAAATGTTTCAATTAAAAAATATCAAAAATTCTTTTTGACTTTTTCTGAAATTTTTTTCAACCAAACCAATTTTTTGTACCCCACTATAATCTGGAGACATAGAGACTATTTCTGACTGATCTGCTATGGCATCTGAAGCAACTCATTCCACATATGTGCACCTCTGTTTTTTCTCTCATCCTTCATCTGTCTTATCTTTTACAATGTGAATTCTTTGAGTCAGGAACAATCTCATTATGCATTTGTTCTGTTTTTAACACAGTGAGGCTCCATTCTTGACAACAGACTTTAGGCGCTACAATAATACAATATATATAATGTTATATATTTATATTTAATAATGTATTTAATTATTTCATGGCACATACACATATGGTTTTGCTTAGTCTGGAACACATGTTTATGAAGAATAGCTACATTAGCATTTACAAGGGTTTTAGATAACCATAAGTTTATTGGGAATCAATAAACACCACATACAATAGGGCCACAAATCTAGTCTAGATATATCCATATAAGCAGTATGTGAGTGGTCAAGGACTGGATTTGCATTGAGGCTAAAGCACATTAGAAAGATGTGTGGATGAAATGTGTATATTTGTTTGCTGAGCTATGGATTCCAGCTACCAGTGCTATCAATCTGGTCTGTTTGATAGACAGCAATTCTCTTTTAAAAGAATATATCCCACAAGGAATAAGTTATCTTCCAATTATAGTACATAATAGAACTATTAACCCAAGTTACTCCATGTGGTTTAAAAAAGCATTCAGCAAGCAATATTAATTACTGTAATTATCTTCCTTGATTACTTGTTGTTAACCCTATCAGTGACATATTATTGTTCTATTTTTATTTGCTAAAGATATTGCATGAAGTACCTTTGTCCTTGTCCCTCTCTATATATTTTAGCTCTTTGTCTCCACTGAGGCTCTGGGTCTTTGACTTTCAGTCTGAAACATTCATTCTGACTACAGTTAGAGTTTGTCATTATCCCATTGCACAAAAAAAATATTCTCCTGTTCATTCCTTGTCAATTGCAATTTTGAAAATATTTATCGTGTTTGCCTTCCCTTTATCTTTTAAAGACATGAACATGGCTATTGTATACAGATCCCAGTGCCACACATGAGAGTAAAATAGGAGACAGCCCTACTTCTTTCTCTAATTTATAGTCCAGTTCTGTTTCTCTGTAGCTCTGATTCTGATGTTCATTTTCCTTCTGCATGACAGCAGTGCACTGGACTAAAGTTTGTGTATTTTCAGCAGTAAGTCCCAAAGCCCTACTCTGGTCAGTATGATGCAGCACCCACCCTATATAGCATTTCTGCTTTTTTTCAGGAAGGAGTAGGAGAATGGTGCAGTAGTTTGGGTTGTTTTGCTACAAGGATCATACATTTTATCTGCACTGAACTGTTACGGTCATCCTATAAGCCTAAGTAGTAAAACAATACTATAATTCACTTTGAATCACATTATATCAACCCTCCTTAACTATATCTATCAATTTAACAGCAGCAGAAGACTATCTACAAAGACATTTTTGCTAGAAACTGTCACTCAAGTTTTTTCTGGTTGAAAATTTTTACTTTATTTAACACTTTTGCTCCTTGCTTGTTAACTAATTTCCCAGGAATGCTACATCAATTTCAGCTCTAACTGCTGGAGCATAATGCCAGAGGGCTAAAGCTGATTATTCTAAATAAGGGCTACAACTTCCCATCAGATCCACTGGGCAGGTATCAGCTATGCAATAGCTACAAATGGTCATAATGTAGAAATGTGTCATAGGTTGGTGATCTATTGCTGGAGTGGGTGGGTGAGGTCTTGAGGCCTGCATTTTGCAGCAGGTCAGACTAGATGATTGTACTGGACCCTTCTGACCTTAAAGTCTATGAGTCTATGACCACCTTTGACTTCCTGGGGGTTTCAGCTACCTTAGGGGCTGTCCGTCGACTACTAGGCATGGGATAAATTCCCACTTCAGTCAAGAACTAAACAACCCCCCAAATTCCTTTCTTTCCTAGACTCTAAGAAAAAGATATTTAGTTTCCACAAAATCATAAGGATGAAGAAATAATGGAAACAAAACATTTTTGCTTTTCACATGCATTATTTTTTTTTAAACTAAAAGCAGCCAGCAGAGTATAAATGGATGTAGCCCTTTGTCTACTTCTTTCTATATTATACCCTTCTTTTGTAATAGATCAAGGATGGCTAAACATGTTTTGTCAGTTAGGCCATATGTGGTCATTACAAGTCAAAACTTTGGGACACAGCTGTCTCGGGGCTACTTCTCTCTAACGCTGACATAGCCTGCCTTGGGCCACAAACTCTTTGCCAAACTCTTTTGTGGTTTTTAACCCAATAGTCCCTTATGGCACAAAGCAATCTGTCATTTCAGCTTTGTTTCAGGCCTTCATGTCCCTAATAAATCTTGTCAATGGCAAAAGCAAAACAGAAACAGGTAACGGCAAGATCTGCTGCTACTCTGGGAAACAGCTAATGCACAGAAAGAAATGCATGGAAATTATAATTGTATTAACCAGTACTGCACCAGTTTTCAGTAGGCACTTAGAGCTTGCCTAATTAAGCAACCATTTATTCTCAATGTGGAAAGTATATGAGTGGAGGAGGAAAGAAGATAGTCATTAGGTTTTGCAGAGAGATCAGGCAAAATAATACCTGGAGGTAGTGAGGCAGATTGAAGAATCAAACCTGTGTTATTTAATTGAAATATTTGTTCAGGGTGAAATATTCAATGGGAGTTGGACATCTAACTACTTTAGTCACCTTGGCCTATATTGCTGAGCTAGTCTAAAGCACGAAGGATCTATTGAAGCCAATGGGATTCTTTCTATTAACATCATTGGGCTGTGGATCAGACCACAGAAAAGTGCTCTTACCATTTCAGTGGATGGCAAAGCTGATGCACTGCACCTATGAATTTGGGGAAAGATTCCTGGAGGCCCCCATACTTTTCAGTTTACTTCTTGAATTTGGCAGCAAAACAAAAGTTTTCCCCTGTAGTTTAGAAGTGACTGTGGCTCAGCCTGACTCACCCATCAATTCATGCAAAGATGCTGTTACTCTATATGGGTTTGGTTTGGTTTTTTAATTTTCTGGCCAACCACTAATGCAATGTTTAAGTAAGTGCAAGTTAGGAAGAGAACATTGGGGAGAAAAGTGAACTATATAACTTATATAAAAGAGGCATATTAGTCATTTGAATACAAGGCTTAGCATGATTTTACTAGATTTAGATTTGTACTTCAAAGTCCCTCCTCTCCACTCCCCATACCTTTACTTAAATATGCAGCACATAATTAGAAATATTACCAATGGACATGCTGCCCTTTGCATCATCCCAAGCTAAATTTATATCTATCTAAGGGAAAACTGTTTTAATGTAGTATATTAGTCATAAAAAGATTATGTTTTTAAAAGCAATTTATACATATCCACACTCAATCATTTCCTGACAGTAGTTACAGCCAATGAAAGGGAAATCTTGTTCTCTGTTTCTCTGTGAATTGCCATTGGATCTTGCTTCACACTTGCTATGCAGTTCTCTCGTGGTATTCTTTTGTGAAGACTCCAGTGCCATAGAGCAATTGGTTATATTTAGTAATTTTCTACATCAGTAGTTTTCCCTTTTGGACATCAAAATTGATTTTCCACATCTTAGCATGTCTTTACAAGTGTGCCCTTGACCTATTACACTAAAGTGGCCAGTGGCATGAGCAGCAGAGGATGTGTAATATAGACAGAAGCTTTTCGGTCATCAGAAGTGGCAGATTCAACATTAATACAGAATGAAGAATCTAGCAAACTGAGATAGCTCATCTGTTGTAAACTACAGTTTGAAATCAATAAGTACATAGGCAGTTGAAACTAATGGAAGTTTCCTCTTTGTTCAGGAAATGGATGTCAGACCTCACAAACTGTATAAGTTTTAGAATTTACCTTTACTTTAGATAAACATGCCAGTGTTGAAATGCATAAACTAAAATGTTTTTAAAGTACTTAAACTTCTTATGCTGGAATCCAACCTCAGATACTGTCATACTTTCTCGCAATAAAGAGCACCAAATAAAAAGCATTAAGCCACCCCTTTTAAATTTCTCTTTAAAATTTATCTGTGCCATAATGTCTACATATTATCATGATCTGTATTGTTTTGGCTGATGGCCAAGTATGTGAAAGAACTGACCATTGAGGCTACTAATTCAGCAGACTTACAGATCTTTATTATTTCTTTTCAGCCGTCAGATATTTTTTCTGTTCATCTGTGTATGATGTCTTTGTTTTTGTCAGTTGCACAATGCCTAACAGAATGTGGCCTGAATCTCTGATGCAAGACAGTAATGTTAAGTAAGAAATAATGATATCACCTGGTGATTACAAAATACTAGTTGTTTTTTTTAAAATCCAGTTATAGTCTTGGCCTTCACAATAAATGATCAGCTTTCAAAATGGACAGAGGTAAATAGCTGGTGTTCCCCAGGGGGTCTGTACAGGGACCAGTGCTGTTCAAGATATTCAGAAATGATCTGGGAAAAGGGGTAAACAGTGAGGTAGCAAAAATTGCAGATAAGTCCGAAGCAGCCTGTGAAGAGTTACAAAGGGATCTCACAAAACTGAGTGTCTGGGCAACCAAACAGCAAATGAAATTCAGTATTGGTAAATTCAAAGTAATGCACATTAAAAAAAACCATAATCCCAACTATACATTTAAAATTATGAGGTATAAATTATCTGTTACCACTCAAGAAATAGATCTTGGAGTCATTGTTGATGATTCTCAACATTTTATTAGCTTTTTTGACTGCTGCTGTACATTTGGATGTTTTCAGAGAATTATTAGGAAAGGAATAGATAATTAGGTAGAAAATATCATATGACCTCTCTGTAAATCTATAGTATGTCCACATCTAGAATACTGCATGCACATTTGGTCACCCCATCTCAAAATACATTGGATTAGGAAAAGGTATAGAAAAGGACAACAAAAATTAAAAGACTTATGGAAAAACTTCCATATGAGGAGAGATTAACAGAGATTAATTAATGAAGAGACAACAAAGGGGGGAAATGGCAGAGATATACAAAAGCATGACTTGTGTGGAGAAAGTAATAAGGACTTATAACGCAACAACTAGGCTCACCTAATGAAATTAAAAAGCGGCATGTTTAAAACAAACAAAAGGAAGTATTTCTTCACACAACACACAGTCAGTCTCTGGAACGCCTTGACAGAAGACGTTGTGAAGGCCGAGACTATAATGGGGTAAAAAAAGAACTAGATAAATTCATGGAAGGTAGGTCCATCAATGGCTATTATCCAGAATAGGCAGGGATTGCTCTTTCCAGAGCCTGGGAATGGCCAACAGGATGGATTACTTGATTATCTATTCTGTTAATTTCCTCTGAAGAATGTGGCATTGGCCACTGTCAGAACACAGAGTACTGTGCTAGATTGGCCATTGGTCTGACCCAGTATGACCTTTCTAATATTCTGAAAATGTAACTGGCTTAAACTGAAGCAATGGATATTTAGGTTAGACATTAGCAAAACTTTCCTAATTGTAAAGCTAGTTAAGCACTAGAACAAATTGCCTATCACGTTTGTGGAATAAACATTTCTCATTGATGGTCTAGATAATATTTAGTCCTGCCTCAGTTCAGGGGACTGGACTAGATGACTTAGAAAGGTCCCTTCCAGTCCTGCATTTTTATAATTCGACACTTCTGTGAAGGATAGTCTTGTAGTTAAGGTACTGGATTGGATCTTGAGAATTCTGGATTTAGTTCACATTTCTATTCTAAACTTCCTGTGTAACCTTAACCAAATTACTTAATCTTTCTCCATAAAATGAATATAATAATATTTCCATTTTCTTATCCTCAATCTTGAATATATTTTCCCCAAGACAGGGAATGTATCCTACTTGATGTTTTCACAGTGCCTAACACAATGGGACTCTAGCCTTGCTTGATACCTTTTGTTGCCATCACAGTGCAAATAATAATAATAATAATAATAATAATAATAATAATAATAATTAATAAATAATAAAGTTATGTTTTTATAAAAATGTTCAGATTTTGCTCTGTTCCCTTTATGTTCAACATGCTTTACTGATCTGACCTCCTAGGAGACTTTTCTATTTTAGTAATATACTATCCAAATACCATGAAGTTTCAAGAATGAATGAATGAATAAGTTCCTATTTGCATTGACCCAAAAATTCAGATGTAATAATTCCTTTATTTTATCAAGCAAACATAACTGGAAATTAAAAAACTAACAAGAAAACAAAAGAACAGTTAATAACCTTCATTGCTTGTTGGGTATAATGGCTTGTCTGACATTCTTTAGAGCCAATATTTACCTTTTATTGTTGGTTAGTGTCTCCTGAGACTCATTCTTTGTGCAATTCCCATTGAGGCAGTAGTAAAACAGCCTGTTGTCTTACTATTCTTTGTATTAAGTACACTACATTTAGTTATAAATAAGCGTATTTGTACTACACAAGCAAATCATTATTAACCCTTGTCTCTAGATATATCTAAATAAATGAGTCATGCCATAGTTATAGATTTCTTTTCATTTACTTTTTGGACCAGCCATATTTAACTGACGTTTTCTCCAACTGCATTGTCATGTTGTATAGATTTCACTTTTTCCTTCTCAGGGAACCTAAGACCTAATCGAAATTAATGCTCTTGATTTTGATGTCTTTTACTTTTTAATAAAGCAAAGGTTATACTTAGGATTGATTTTTTATTTTTATTTTTTATTTTTTTGGTGGTAGCACAAGATAAACACTCTCTGCTTGCAAAATAATGTGATGAAAGTACTACCCAGCATCACTGAGTTACTAAAAATTCAAGTTGCTATTTCTGTTGGCATTATAATAGCCTGTTGTGATGGGATGATAATTAACTTGTGGCACTAATGTATTGTATTCATGGCACCATACAGCTGTACAATGGTCTACACTACAAATCCCAAACTCTAGTATATAATAGTGATAGTGAGGTAGTTCTTCAAGCCACAATATTAGTGTGAATGTGACTACAGGAAATTTTTTATATCTTCCAGAAAAGACATGAAACCAAGCTCATGACTGTTTACTACTTCAGATCCCATGGCACTTTTTTCAAGAGTAGGGTGTTAGACCGATTTCCCTGACATGAGAAAACTGGGTAAATAAATTATGTCTGCTTCAATTGCTCCCACAGATACTAATAGTATTCTTCTTCACTTTTCATTCTAAATTGTTGTATAGTACTTCTGTGTTTTCTTTTCTTCTGTGGCTGGTGATTGAATCCTGAATGTCTATATTAGTAAAATGTTTTGGGATCCTTTTTGTCTGGAGGAAATGTATAAAGCAATACATTGTTCAGATTAGTCACATTAGGTGCATACATTTACATGAACAAATCTGGACTGTATACAATCATAAAACAGGTGCAAAAATTTGTTGTAATGGCGTATGTATTCTTAATTGAAGTGGAAACTGAGAGCTCTAGAATCCTAATCTCATGCCAAATTGTTGTAATGTTGCAGTAGAATTTGTACTCCCTACAAATTTTCTGTAATAAACTCACTTCAAAATGCTCTCCACTACAGATTCACTTTCTATACCACCATCCAAAACACTTGGGTTATGCATTCTGTCACTAAGCAACTAAGGAAAACCATTCTCAGATTTAAAGGAGACATGCTCTGTTCCATTCATAAGAGTGAAAAGTTCAAATGAAGAAGCATTGTACATTCCTAATTAACAAATTACATATAAGATGTCTATCCAAACACACAGACTTAAAACGTCTTTTATTTCAACTGAAATCCAGTTCTCTGTTTTTATAGGATATTTAATTTAAAAATACAATATTATGATTGAAAATAAAGGTCTCTCTATTATAAGTTCACCGAGCTTTATTTCATGGCTTTATTTCAACATATCGGTTTCTCATTTATTTAATTTTGGGCTGAAATTCACGTTAGCCCTGTGATAAATTTCTTACATTAACAGGTTTATTACAATTGAGAGTACTTCTTGATACCTAACATCCATTTTATGTTGTTATTGTACTCTAGTCATTTACAGTAGAGAAGTAGTAAAGTGGAAGTCTTAAGAATTTTTTTGCATTTTATGTTTAGCAATTTTACACTAATCATATAGATGTATTTTTTCAGTAAGATAGAAATAAGTTGTAGTTGCATTAGATCCGAATGACCAAGAAAATCAGAACTAAGCCGCAGTCAAGCAACCAAGAGAGGCATATTCTAGGCAAACATCAACAAATATTGCCTTTAGACAAACTAAGATATTTTGGTGCCTCATAGATACCTTCATAGCCTCTAGTTAATTCTGAAGTATACCTTAACATATGAGGATACCTGACAGGAAATGCACCATTCCTATTTTTATGGATGAGGTTCAAAATCTCTTTGACTTCAGAAAGCCAGAGTTCACTGAACATGTCTTTCTTCTCTTGATAGCACATTCAAAAACCTGCTCCCTTTGTCTGTCTTTGGAAGGGTTTTAAGGTAAAATGGTTCTAGGTCTTTGGAGAAATGTGTTCAAGAGACAGCTGCTCTGTGAGTGCAAAATCCACTCAAAACATTTTCAAATGCCCTAAAGCAGTTTAATCAAATGAGTTTATCAACATCAGTGAAGTAATTCTGTCTGTTTAGATGGCCCGATAGCGAGACAAAAATGAGCCTGTAGAATCTTGTCATTTGGAAGCTTTTAGCTCTCTTCTTCTATATAACATTTATTGTAATCAGATGTAACATGACAGCAATATCTTGACAGGCTGATCATACACTTCACTTGCAAAATTCACGCACTAAGACTGCATACACATTTTATTTAAGCTGTGTCATGTTTATGTATAACAGTAAGATTTTTTGCTGCAAATCTGCCATAGAAAGACTGAGGAAATATTGAGATTTTATTATTTTAATGCATCGCTTCAATATTTTTCCATCTACTGAGGAAGTTTCTTGCCCCAGTCACACTAATTTATTTGGACAGTGATTCAGATCCACAAGACAAACAGAAAGAAGTTCTCTATTTGTACTTCTGCTTTCTGAGGTATGTACGTCCCTTTTCCTAGCTGCTGTGTTTCATAACCTCATACTGTTTGCCACATTGGCAGTGAGTGAAAGGAGACAGAGAAAAGGAGCCCAGTCTTTGTGAAGGGGAGTTCATATAAAATTTTGTTCCAGTGGCTCTCATTCTGTGGTTCTATAGCTCTGCAGATTTTTGAGGTACCACACATCTCTTGTCAGAGGTTGCATAAATATGTTGGAACAAGCAGAATACAACCACACTATTTGACACACAAGGCAATGAGAGTAGGGGTAAATCAATGAACCAGAGTCATCAGGATCTGTCATTATCCCACGACTCCAGTCAGGAGGGGTGGAGAAGAGACAAAGAGGAGGAACAGACTTTTGTTCTCTTTCCAACATGCCAAGAAAAGTGACATAGAAAAAGAAATACACATTTTTAGTTTGGGTCATAATTTGCTAGATTACACTTATGCAGCAGCTGTGAAGGAGGTTGCATGGGTATAACTGAGAAAATTTGGCCCCACTGATGAAACGTTACAAAGCAAACATAGCAAAGAATGTCATGGTGTTGTACCAGGAATGTCTTGTGACTCTGTGTGAATGCATTTGCTGCTGGTGTTATTCTTCAGCTCTTTAATGTTGAATACCATATCCCGAGTTTGAAGGAGTCATTTTGACTCCTCATTCATCTTCCCTTTATTCTAACTCCTGCTTATTCTAACTCCTGTTTAAGATTGTCTGAGTAAAGACAAAGTAAAAAATGATGTCCCCGAACTTCCCTCCCAATCAGCACATGGAAAAGAGAGGCTGTGGCCCTGGGTAAGTGGTATTTCAATGCTGTGGCTTCAATCCTGCAGGAAGTCCTCTGTGGGTGTTCCATGGGATTGCAGCATCATGGAGTTGGAAGAGGCAGGCTAGGGATGGGGAGCTGAGTTGTATTTCCCTCACTCTAAAAACAAAATAGAAAGAGTGAATGAATACAACACTATGTTAATTTTCTCTGCTTTCTGCTCCATGTTGAGGACACCCCTTATGAGGATTCCAGGGGCTAGCACAGTTAGAATAGCCCATCAGAGATATGCTTCCAGGGACAGGCAGTCACTATGTGGAGCAGAACTTATGTGGATATCTTTTTCCTCCTGCGAATCCATCGCTTAAGATTAACATGGATATCAGAAAATCGATGGATTTATTTCCCTTCTCCCACAGATGAAAAAAATCATGACCACTTAGCATGGAGTTTGAAACCTCTGAGGTTTTCTTGAATTCATCTGTCAGGGGAAGCAATTTATTTTCCTATATATGGGGGGGGGGTTCCATGTAAAATGAAGACTTGAGCAAGGTTTTTTAGACTTGACTTGTAAAACTATTAGCTAGAGTGTCCTGTACACAATCGGTTAAAATAAATGAAGAACATGAATTTACACTAGCTGGTGATCTGGCCCAAACTTTCCATTGGCTCTGCATTTTTATTTTGTTTTATTTTACCAGTAGACCATGAGATCTATATTAAAACTGTCCGCCTTTCTTTTATTTTGGTTCCCCCATCATTTGTTGGGTTAGTCTGTCCCTATTCTATCACATACGCTATTTATTAAAAATTTTAACTCCAACACTATCCTGTTCTACTTAGGCTCTGTAGCATACCCATCACCATGATATTAGCAAATCTAAATCACTTGTTCATCTAGTGCCCTTTATTCCTTAATTGCCTGATCATTGTGTGGGCTTAATTATTTTTTTTAAAAAAGTAATATATTTCAGAAACTATTATAATATTACTTGTATCCCTTGAAAAACATTGGGCAGACACTTATCCATTAGAGCCTTACTCATTTCCAAATATACAGAAATGGAGAGCTCTCAATGGACAGTGGTTTCTCAAGCAACAGATAGTAAAAAGCAGTGACTAAAAAAAGAAAAAAAAACATTCTCTTTCATTATTGAACATTTTTATCTTTATTATTATAATAGAATTACAGTCTGACATAAAATAAAGAGCTTTTGCTAAACTCTGTAAAGCAAATACATGCTTCTGCCATAAACAACCTCTATTAGATTTAGGTTTTATTGCCACATTACTGCACTGAGGTGCAATAAACATTCAATGTCATCTTTTTAAAATTATCCCAGGAGTAAACAGAAACTGTCCTCTATAAGAGTGTATCATTATTTTCAAGGAAGACTTACTATTATTACATGGTTTAGCAAAGCACTGTAAAAAAGCTACATAGAGAATAATTTGTATTTGATAAACTGTGCAATCAAATTTATACATTATAATAATATTCACATAGACTAACAAACTAAGAAGTGATATAATGCAGTCATTGCATAGCAAAAAGCAGACTAATTAAGTAATATTCACATCTAATGTGCAAAATGCAGACCAAAAGGTAGCTATGAATAGCTGGGAAGGTAAATACCCTAAATGAACACACTAGATTAATGCCAAAAATAACAAGATAAACAAGTACACAGAAGTTAAAGAGCCATATTTTATTATTTTTTTCTATACATATATCTACACATGAATCAGAAGATGAAACATCCCCTTTAATAAGTTCCAATCAGGTTAGCTCACCAAGTTTAGATAGGACTAACTGTTAGACAATGGAGCATTTTTTTTAAATCTTCTTTTTTAAATAAAACATCAATTATTTCTTTTTGTAGCTTGTGAGTGGTAACCTCTTGATTTATTGAGGAAGAGTTTATAAAACATTGCCTGAAACAGAACTTTAAAACTTGATGGTCTAATTAACAATTTTGCTGAAGATTCATCTGGCATTGTTTTTAATTCATTCAGTACCATGGCTCTATGGATTCAGAATTAATGCTTGCAAAAGTCTGTCAATCTCTCGGTCCCTTTGAAAGATCTTTATCTGAAATTTATATTTCTAAGAAGTTCTCAGCAGTAATGAAACTAACTAGAATTGTTTTAAAGGGAATACCATACCTGCAAAATGGACATCTTGTATTTAAAGCCCTTACATATTGTTCCTACAAATATATTGCTACAGTAAAAATGAAATGTAGTAAGTTTACTCAATAAAATCTAGTTTTCTGTACATTCTTTTGAGTATGATTTTTGTATTGAATGCTACATATATTACATCACTTATTGAACAGTTGTGTATCAGCAAATATAGCAATAATATACAGATGATTTTTCTGTCTTAACAAGTATTTTACCAGTTTACCTACTAAATATATTCCCATATTTTAGTATTTATGCATGACCTGAGCATACCAGTCATTTACCTAATAGTATACATTGGATGGCATTATCAAATTGCAAACTACTGTACAAGTAACCACTTTACAAATGAAATTAACTCAAAGCCCCTTCTTTCTTTCTGTAGTGTTTCCAGTACCACTGACTTTTTAATGCAGGCTCTAAATATGTTTCTTTTTGCATTTAACAACATATTAAGAGCTAAGATAGATGAACCCTACACAATATTTTAAGAACACAACTTTAAAAAAGTAAAAAAGTACAATCTCATGCTGCATATTTACATATATTATTTAAATAGTATATTTAGTCTTCCTTCTATCCATAAATTTTGATCTAAAGCTTTTTAATGTACTGTTTTATAAAAGAATACATTCAACATATCTAGAGCTTGCAAAACTTTTTTCTTTCTAAAACATTAATAAATAAAAGCTACCTGTAAAAGCATCCAAGTGTTGGTTTGATTACACATGGGGTAAAGGTCATTTGAATTCTGCACCTAAAAGTGCAACTGATTTCATATCTAGTCTAGTGAAAAATTAATGCTTAGAACAGAGGCTCCCAAACTTTTCGGCATAATGCCTCCTTTCTGATTTTTGAGAAACCCTCAACACCTCCCCACCTCTTCTTTACCATCATTCAACCCCCTTTTAACAAAAATTAAATTCGTAATTATACAATAAAAAAGAACCACAAATAGACTTTTTTGATGTAAAAATTTTTGCTAGGAAAATTTCACAGCCTCATTCCCCTCCTCCCCTTGGATTTTCTTCATGCCCTCGCACCCCCAGTTTGGGAACCACTGGTTTAGAGCAAGACCACCTTAAGACATCAGATTAAAGCATTCATTACCATGAAATCATATGTGCTGTACAGTGATAAAGTGTCCCTAGAGTATGCAGACTTCCTTTTTTTTAAAGATCAGTTAATACTATAAGACCAGCGACTAGGGATCGGGGGTGAGGGAGGACGAGAGAGAAAAGGCTAGACATATAATACATCTTATGGAATTTGACAACACTGAAAGCTTTACAGCCTTGAAAAGAATGCAACGTAAACAGTGCATAGTAAATGGTAAGTACACTACAGTATGTGCAACATGAACATCATTGAGAAATTTCCCCCACAATCATTATTGATAAAAATATTTCACGTACATGTACAGTATCTTTGTTGGGACATTCAGTAATAAACTATCTACAAATGGTTTAGAATTTGTTTTCATTACTGAACTTTTCCTTTCCCTTCTCATGGTCCCCAGGTATACACATCACATTGTTATGGCCCTATTATACAGGGTTACTTTCTTTTCTTTTCTTTTTTTTAAAGATATATATATTTTAAAATAAGGAAACCTTCATTTTCTTTAAGACAGAGGCAATGAAGCAAATAGGAATTACTGTGTGTCAAAGCAACTCCCAGTACAAAAGACTCAACAAAACTACATGAGTTAACACGGTTATTGATGTGGAGTTGGAGCTTTTAGCTGGGGCTCTCTGTTTAAATAAGTTGCCCAGTAGACTAAATTAAAGATCCCAAAAAGCAGTGGAAAAGCTATTCTTGATAATCGATCAATTTTGCTGACACTGTTAAAAGTTTTCTTGGGTTCTGGTGGTTTTGTTTCTGGTTTAACTTCTTTGGGCTCTATTGTTGCACTTTTAGCAATGGTAGCCAGCCCAGGGTCTCTGGCAATATTAGGAGTGTAGCTTGTTGCTGCTGCTGTGTATGTGTTATTTTTCTTAATGAGAGGATCCTTCAGTTTCTTTGGCTGAGGAAAGAAAAGCATTAATTTTACTCTTGTTTACCTTTTCAATAGATAATGTGGTAACATAGCATAATAAAATGGTGATGCTACATATCAAAATTATACTTCAAATTGGGAAGTAGATATGCAGTGTGAACATGTGATTTCTGTGAAACATTCTACTCAAGAAAAAGATACGATCTCTTGCTTTAATTACTTTTCTTAGAAAGAAATCAACCAATGAATTCCCCCAAATCATTTAGAATAACAGATGCATTTTAGGATATGCTATGTTTGATAGTAAAGCAAAGTAATATCTGCAATATTAATCAAATAGTAGCAAACTAAACATAGTTCATTGTCTTCTGAATCATTTGAGCTTTGTAACTAGAATAAATATATTCATTTTGAGAGATATCAAGGACGCCACCATTATAAAACAATTTCCAAATTTGTCATTCAGATACCAAACAAATAATGTTCCATGAGTTCTAACATAACATATACATACACCTATTATTATCACCTGCTTCCCATTAAAGACAATGCCTAAAGGGAATCTAACAAATAGCTTATAGATGCCTATTCAGCCAACTACTTGGGTCCTAAGCATGTGTTTAAGCATGCTGGAGTTTTACTGATGCTTTTTGCACGTTACCACTGAACTAGCTGAGTTGCAATGGTTGAAGTTTGATTCAGAATGTATGGGAGCTATGAATTTTACATTCCCAATGTTTTAGAAATAACAATATATCTCTCAGAACGTCCTAGAGTTCTGATATTTTAAAAGTGGTTATTGCTCAGTAGAAAGTGATTTATATTAAACATGCTGGATGGAATCCTGGTCCCTGATTAGGCATTGTGCCACCCTGCTCATTTTAATTAGTCTTAAAGCATTTAACTGGCTTTAACTCATCTGGCATATGGTAGTCTCAGCTGTCTTAAAGTCGTAGGCAGTCTTATCCCCACTGTAGCATCTATACAGAGACAAGTTGGAGCATAGGTTGGGTGGAATGGATAGGAAGTATGAGCGAAGTACCACTGTGTTCCAGATACCTCTGACTATGGAACAGTTCCTATGTTCAGAAGGGCTCTAAGGGAAAGGAGAGAGATTTCCCCTCTCCTAGAGGCAATCAAAGATTTCTAAGAAATCGGGCCAAATCTTTTAAAATTTGTCTAAGGCCCCTCTTCTCTGAAACATTAAGGCAATCTATAGCCTTCAGGTTGAGAGAAAGCCTTTAAGTTCCTTTCAGCATAAATGCCACATATTTCCACTTAATAGACAGAAAAAAACAGCTGCAAAAGAGTTAATCCATATGTAAAAAAATGCTTCAACAGTGAGTCAAAATCAGGCAATGTTTTGGTCATTTCTCCATCAGCTGTTTCAGCTCTCATATTTCAAAGTTTACCTTTTCTCACTTGCTCAAAACAGAAATAGCTTTGTTTCATTCTCAGTGAGGTGTTCTAGTAAGCAGTAATAAATCCAACTAAATGAAGAGCTGTTTCATAGAAAACTAATAGGACAGCCATTTTGTAGATTTATATTTTATGAGGAATCTGAGCCAGGCAAAACCTAACTCAGTATGTATCTCAATATTTTATGTCATACTGAAGTTTATGAAAAAATCATAGGACCTCTAATCAGAGCCCTGAATTCCATTAGGTTGTGAGCTTCTGTCCATCAGGAGTTTGCCTTTCTTGACTCTTCCTTTCCTTTAGCACTCACTGCAGCTAATTCAGCACATAGTGCACAAAGAAGAATATATTGAAGAATATAGGGTATCCTAAACCTCTAGGGAACAGAAGAGTCCTACACTCTTTTAATATTTTAAACAATGATTGAATGTTGTGGTCTATAGGATTAGAATGTCAACTGGAATATATGATTTAGGAGTATCATACCAAAAGTCTTGATTATTTAGAATACCAGTATCATTGCCATGTGAAAAAGTCTATGTGCTGTACATAATAAAAAAGATTTCAAAATTTCTGTGCAACTTAAATTACCCTTTAAAGGAACTATACTAACTTGAGAGCACAATTAATAAGGAGAGCTGAGTAATAATTTGCAATAAAAACTGTAGTTATTATTTGACTGAATTTAGAAATATTCTTCAGCTAATCGTTGTGCAAGTTGTTAGCATACAGTTCATTGTAAAAGTTCACGTGCTATGTTGGTTATTAGTTACAAAAGTAACCTGGTTTTATTTCTGTTATCTGATTGTTTGACTTACTCAACTAACCAAAATAACATGAATTATTACTATCGCTTTCAACTGCACAATTTGCATTTTTGGTGCATATTCTACTGAAACAAACAGTAAATATGACTACAACTAGTCAAATGAAAATTCCTTTTCAAATTTAAATGGCTGGTTCATGGATTTTGTACCTCCCCTCCCCCCATTCATTCAGCTGTACTAATAATGCTGCAAGAGTTTTGCAACACTGTTAGTTCTCATACGTGGCAATTCTTCATAATTCAGTGTAAATCCTTTAGTTAATGTTTAAATTTCAGATAAAATAGCTAGATTTTTTTCTGATGCTCATTGTCTCTTCTCAAAGCTTGAAGTAAATGTCTCTTCGTTGCAGAGAAGAGGATTTAAATCAAGGGAATTTTGTAGTAAGATCCATTTTAAAGCATATTTCTTAAATAACAGTGATGTTAACTATTAGTAGTTTAAAAGAACATATTTAATTACATGTTAAGTTATTTTCCAGCAGATGCCATGGCGGTAAGCACTGCAAATGAATCACCAATATGTCTGAATAAAGCAATGGGATAATAGTCGATATGTATGAAAGCATGAATTAGATTAAAATAGCATCAGTGTTATGTACAAGATGAATCAGGAGATTTCTGTTTTGTCTATATAAATTAATGAGATTGCATTGTTCTCAAAAAATGATTATATCTAATAATTAATTAATGGAAGCAACTGTACATTCCTAAGGGCTCAACTCAGAAAAGTGGTCTACTCACCTATTTCTGAGAAACCAGCACCAACAAACAAACAAACAAAAAACCCCACCACAGTGTGAACAATTATGGATTAAACTGCCTATAGCGGAAGCTTCTTCAAAAACTTCAAAAACAAACTACATTTGTGTGGCTTCTGCTCTGATGTATAAGGGTTTATATATGTCTTTAAAATCCTATTATAATTCTGAATGTTCACACTGGACCTCATCTCAAGCTCATCTAAATTAGTGGGAGTCTATTTGTTTTGTATTCATTATCACCTTCTGGCAATGAATTACCCAGCTTAATTATCATGGTATTTAAAAAGTATTAATATTTCCTGATATCATTAGGAAATCTGTTGTCTTACAATTTCATTGACTACTCCCTTGTATTATGAAAAAAAGATCATGTGTAAAATAGGCAAAAACCAGTCATGAAATATTTTGGCAACTGTCAATCCAAACTAGATCATGATATCGGTGTATGAGATATAATCAGGTAACTAATGAATGGTTGACAAGTCTAATTTGAGACCGACACAGCTTCTTGCAAATTTCACAGATTCGTGTATTGTCTGGGTTAGAATACAAAATTACAGCGTGCTGTTTTCTTCTTTCTCTCTTTGATTCCAGTCAGTAGATCAGAGCCACTTCATGGTGAACTGCATCCAGTGCCAGATATTCCCTCCAAACTGGAATATGCTTCTGCGCACTCCTCCCAGCTTTCTACACTGATGATGAATGCCTTCATATAATTTTTGCATATATTGTGGTACTGCCATAAAGGGCTACACCTCTTCATAGATCTGTCCCAGATCTTGATGTACAAAATAATCTCAGGGAAATAGTCTCTTCCCATTCTGCTGACATGACCGAGCTATCACACCCACCTCTTTTTGATACTGGTTTCTAAGTGTATCAGTCTTGCACGTTCCAGCACCTCTGTGTTTGGTATTTTCTTTTCAGGATCTTATGCAGGCATCTTGTGTGAAAGCTATTCAGTCTCCTGATTTGCCTAGCAAAGTTTTGCATCTTCACCTTAGTTGATAGTGTGCTGTTATTCTATGCATATTTCTGTAATAGCCCATCATTTTAATTGCTTTTCTGATTCTATTAGTTCAGTCTGAAGATCAAGATTCCTAATGAGTGCACAATGCAAATTAGCAAAAGCTAACAACATCAAGAGACTTATCCTCGAGAGTGATATCAGCCATTGGTTCTTCCACTCCTTGGTTCATGATCACAGTCTTGCATGATGCAAAAAATCTACCCAAGAGATTTTGTAAGGAAGTTTCACTATGGGAAACTAATGCAACATCATCTGCAAATAGGAAATCTCTCACAATTATTTCTTTCTCCTTGGTTATCACTCTAAATGTTGCAATGTTGAGCAAGCTTCCACCTAGTCTGGTTTGAAAATAATGCCATCATTGCTGTCCATAAATGCAAGAAGAAGCAGGGATGAAAAGTAGATGTTAAAGAGCACGGAGGCTAAGACATGCCCGTGTTTCACCCCACTGTTAATTTCAAAGACTATGTTTCATACAATACAGTTGCTCTCATACTTTGATGTAAGAAATGAATGATGTTAAACAATTTGAGAGGAAAACCCAGTGTCTTCAGAACAATAAAAAGACGCTGTCTGTTGACCATATCTGAGGCCTTTATCAGATCGGATGAAGGCTTTGTACAGTGGCATTCATTTTTTCTCCACACTTTTCTTGCAGTTCCTTAACCAAAAACATCATATCAGTGGTGGAGTAGTCTGAACAAAAACCACATTGACTTTCAGGATAGATTCTCTTACCTAGAGATTGAAGCTTGGGGATCATAATGCAAGTGACAATTTTTCTGCCACTATTCAAGAGGGAGATACCTCTGTAATTCTCACAGACACTTCTATCCCCCTTGTTTTTTATAATTGGACATAACATAAAATAGACCCTGGCATCACTTATGCATGTTTGTTTGGTTTTTTTTCACTTTGTTAATATGGGATGTTTGGAGTGAAGAATCTGAAGAAATAATAATGATTTTTTTTCATTTTGTTCTCATTGTCATTTGTTGGTTCATAAGATTAAAACCCAGGAATGGGTTCTGATGGTCCACAGAAAAAGATGGGATATATGTAGCTAATAGGTAATTTTCACTGTTGTGGAGTTGGGTCTAATATTACCTTGTAGTACAGCTATTGCGAATGACTGATAATCTGACCTCAACGTCTAAGAAGCATCCTTTTCAAGATCTCACCTGCTGGGTTCTACAGTGCTCAGTCCTCCCCATTGTATTATTGAACTTACATATTAAAACTCTGGAGAATTCAAGGGCCTGAAGAAAACACCTACTCTGTGTAACCTCTATATAAATCTATACATACCAGGCCAGATCCTCAGCTGGTACAAATCACAGATGACCTTAAAACTGTGGATGTGACTGAGGAGATAAGTGCTTCAACATCCCCATTAGTGAGGGATTCCAATTCAAATCTGTCTGCAACTTTGGGTTACTGTTAGACTCCAGAGAGCTCCTGAGAGTCCAAATAGGCATGTTCCAAAGGGGTAGCCATGTTAGTATATTGCAGAAAAACAAACAGAGTCCTGTGGCACTTTTAAAGACTAACAGATTTATTTATCGCATGAGCTTTCGGGGGAGAAAATCCCACTTCATCAGACGCTTTGAAGAAATAGGCATGGCAGCACAAAATTTCTGCTTTCAGCAATAACTGGCAAAAAATTGTACCCTATACTTTTAGACATAGATGAGGTCCATGGTGATCCATGGAGTCATTAGCTATAGGCTTGCTCACTGCAACTTATATTAAGAACTAAAGACACATGCCCTGAAAAAGCTCCAACTGATACAAAACCTAGTAGTCTGTTTACTTAGTAACTATAATGCTTCACTCACTGCATTGACTCCCCGTTGAATATAGTTACAGGCCTCCATGGTAATAGTCCTAGATACTTGAAACATCACCTCCTTATCTTTCATAAATGTGCTCTGCCATGAAAGCTACTTTCTACTGGGACAATTAAATCATCATTAAATAAGGGAAGACTCTTCAGTGTGTCAGGATTTAAAAGGATTGGACTTAGACTATGAAATTCACTCTGCAAAAAATAAGAATGGCTATGGACTTCCACCATGTTGAAAATTTAATGCAAACCTCATTTATTTAACTTAATTTTCCCTCATCAATTTCTTCCTACATGCAAACTTCCAAATAGATCCTGATTCATGACCTTTGGAAGTCAAGGAAAAGACATCCACTGCTTTCAGTGAGCTGTGGATCAGACTCAAGACACTCCAGACCATCCACTGAGTCTCTCTCTCTCTC
>ML685876.1:4212517-4242731 GCA_007922175.1 Pelusios castaneus
GAAAGAAAGAAAGAAAGAAAGAAAGAAAGAAAGAAAGAAAGAAAGAAGCCACCCCAGCCGTATAGTTGCCTGGACTCATAAGCCAATATAATTTCCTCTTCTAACAAAAGAAATTAAGGAGGAATTAATTGATGGCCCAATTCAAGCTCTCACCTAACATTTTCCTAGTTATAGGAATGGTTGTAAGTTTTTTTCTATCTTGTCAAATCTTTCATTTCATATAATAATTTCAGTTAAAAACAGCTCAAAATTATGTAAGGCTCAGCTAGGCATACAAAAGCATGTTGGATACTTTCCACTTTATTTGTATAAGATTGTAACAGTACCATAAGATATTTCCCATAAAACAAAAGAACATTAGTTGTTGTTCTGGCTGATTAACCTGTATGGAGCCAGAGGAAATAGGAGGCGTATATTGAAAAGATGTTCCACCAATGTAGCCCAAAATAGATTAAGCTGCATGTTATGATACTGCATGTACTTGAACTGATGTTTTCTATAGGTTTCTGTGCCATCATACAGTGATGCTTTGCAACAGTAAAGAGGTTAAGTAAGAACCATGGCAATAAAATTTGCATTTCTAGTTGCAGAGCCTCATATCTGCTGGAAGAACAATTTTTCTTTAACTAACCATAGAGTTTTAACTGAGCGTAGGAGGATTGCATTGCTGTCACATTGCCTACAGATTTTTGCCAGTGCAAGCTAGACATTTACATCAAATCACATGTTCACAAGTTACCTTGACAACTGCTGACATGCCATGTATTAAATCTCTGCTACAGTTTATAACCACCGTGCTGAGCATTAATGAAAATATGCAGAGATCTGAAAGGGCCAGACAATATCTATCTATCTATCTATCTATCTATCTATCTATCTATCTATCTATCTATCTATCTATCGATATGAATGACAGTATTTTGAATTATTGATACTTAATGATGATGCAGTTTTTGTTCCCTGAGGGATCTTATAAACTCTTCTTCCATTTATAACTAATGAACTCTTGTTGATGGTATATAGTAAATCCTGATATGTTACAGTTTGTGTTGTTTATGCTGCTAAAAGAGGGCAATAAATCTATATATGCTGTGCTTTTCTGTGTGCATGAATGTGCCCTAGTGAAATATTCTGAGACATGTTTTTTTTTCAGTGAAGTTAGGAGATTAAAAAAAAAGAGAAACAGAATTCCAGACTTGGTTCAAACATACGTAATAAAAACCCAAGTAGTCATCAAAATAATTGTGTTCTGAAAAAAAGACTATTAACGTGTATGTTGGTGACAGGGAATCAAAAGTCTTATAAAAACAGCTGCTTGAATACCATAGGGTATTGTATGTCATTTTTTGATACATGGTGTAATCTAGTACCCCATCTATGGCCAACTAACTACAGCATCATCAATCAAAAACTTGGTATTGTCAGTAGTAAAAAAGAAACAAAATGGAAGAATATAAAGTTCATTTTTTTTAAAAAAAAGCATGCATAAATGAAACAAATACTAATTATTCACAACAACAAACTTTGTATGTGTCTTTTTAAGGGATCCAAGTTACTCTCGACAAAATTGCTAAGATTAGGTTTTTGGTACCAATTTCAGAGGTGAGTCTAAAGGACTTGAATCTGTTGCATGTCATACCAATTTGTGAATTCCCTTTCATATAAATAAGACCCATTAAAACTCTCCTATACTCCTAATCTTTGTTTAGGGACTTCTCTACACTAATATCCACTTTCCAACATGTAGCTTACACCTCATGTGAGCATTTGACTCACTGAATTTAAGTCAGTGTGATTCACCTTAAGGGGCACTGGGAAAATGGGGTGGAGAAGGAAAAGCAATGAACAGAGGGTATTTTGAGGGGTAAGTGAAAATAGGTATAGTCTAGCGTGAGTTGCAGGAGCTCCTCAGAATCAGACCATTAGACTCACCTCTGAATTTGCACGTAGTTCTCTAGCTTTCCTTTGCCTACATTAAAAGGATGAGTTACTTCTGTGACTAACCTACGTGTGTCCTTTGGAGTCCCTTCTTTGTCATGTTCTTACACTGTGCTACGGGGAAACCATTGGTGCAGAAAAAGGTATGCTGCATTTATGCCCTTCCACTCCTGCCAGAGGCATTCTCAACTTGCCGGTTACTGCTTGAGCAGCACAGAAGGAGCTTGAGCACATTAGAGAAATCTCACTCACCTTGTTTCCTTAATCAAGTATCTGTTTGTAGTATTGAAGAAGTCCTGAAGAAGAGCTCTGGGAAGCTCAAAAGCTTGCCTTTTTCATGAACAGATGTTGGTCCAATAAAAGATATTACCTCACATACCTTATCTGTCTATTTATCTACCTTAATTTTGAATTTGAAATTTGTTAAAGAAAAGCCCCAAAGCATGTTCTAATTGTTTATCTCTAATTAAAAAAATAATGTATTAGAATGTAACAGCAAAAACCTCAGGAAGCCAAAAGCAAGTATGAATTATTTCATCTTGAGTCCCTTGCATTCATCCTTGCCTGAATCTTCCTCAGAGAGAAGTCAATAGGAATTTTGTCACTGATTTCAGTAGCATCATTCTGCCACAAAAGTATCTGAGGAGCTTGCAGATGAGATCAACCCAGATTGTTATTAAGGTTGGGTGTTTCAAATGAGCCAAGAAAGTCAGGTGAACAGCTCCCTTTGACTAAATTCCCTTTGAAAATCCATGCCAAAAGCTGTTCTAGCATTTTGCTTTATGAGAAACAGCCAATGCACACTTTCTCCTGGTCTGACAGCTAACATCGAAACTTTGTCTGCACATTACAGAATTAATAGATTCTAAGGCTAGAAAGGAACATTATGATAATCTAGTCTGATAGACTCATGTTTTAGCTTAATTAAAAAAAAGTTTAAGGGGTGACTTAATTGCAATCTATAAGTACCTACGTGGAGAACAAATTTTTAATAATGGGTTCTTCAGTGTATCACTCTAAAGAATGTTTTCTAATAACTTTATCATTCTCATGGCTATGCTTTCAACTTCCTTCAATTTATCAACACCTTTCTTGAATTGTGAACACCAGAACTGTCAATATTAAAGCAGCAGTTGCACCAGTGTCAAATACAGAAGTAAAATAATCTCTCTACTACTACTCAAGATTTCCTTGTTTATGAATGCATTAGCTCTTTAGGCCACAGAATCACATTGGAAGTTCATGTTCAGCTGATTATCCACCATGACCTCCAAATCTTTTTCAGAATCACTGCTTTTCAGTATAGAGTTCCCCACCCTGTAAGTGTGGCCTACATTCTTTCTTTTGTGATGTTATATATTTACATTGAGTAGTATTAAAATATATATATATATATCTATATATATCTATATATATATATATCTATATATATATAGATATATATATATATATATAAAAGGCCAAGGCCTCTGAATATTCCTTTTCTTTTTTTATATAATTCACGATAGTTTACCATGTTCAGCTCTGAATCCAAATTAGTATCATGCCATCATCTTTCTTTTTTGTTTTTGATATATAGCATTTTACAATTAATCCTTTTAAAAAAATCATCTATTGCAATATCTTTAAAGAGAAGCATATTTTTATCCCATTCGCCAATGTCACATCACATATTAAAATTAGTTATTTTTATATGAAGTGTATGACCATGGCAAGATTTTTGGTTTTACTTACCAAATACAGTTCTTGCTGGAACAGATTCTCTGTTAAGCCAGAAGGAGACCTGGGACAGAATCACTGTCATGATGCATGGTAGGTATGTCTGAATGACAAAGTAACCAATCTTTCTCTTCAAATGGAAGTGAGTAGTCATAACAACATATTCCCCTAGAAACCGATAAAAATAAGACAGTTAGATCCTTTCTCAAAGTCACAGATTAGAATGTGTGTGCAAGTTTTTGCATCTGTAATGATTTCTTCATCATTTCTGTCCAATGTTAATAAAAAATTTGGTTGGTTGGTTGGTTGGTTTAGGTCTGAAGTAATTTTTTAATAAAGAATTGATGGTGCAGAGGCCTTTCATCTAAAATTCAGCACAGCTGGGTAATGAATAAAACTTAATCTTAGCTGATGGCTATTCAGAGGCCTTTTTTAAAATGGAAGCTTTACGCATCATAAATTGGAAAACCACCATGACCAATATCCTCCTGCACAATGTCCAAAGATTAAATGAACCCTGTAGACTCATGCTTAGAAGTGGATCATCCAGATCAGTCTTAAGAGACAAGGATTAGTCCAAGTTGATTATGTTTTCATTGCTACTACCTGTGTACCTGTTTTGAAGATAGAAGGCTAACATTCTAAATCTATTAGAACTACCTTTCAATAGTAATACCTTCTCTTAAAGTAAATGGCTGATGGATTAATAATGACTGAATTCTGTCCATAACTATTTTTGGATGTTGCAGAAAAATTCAGAAAACTACATTCCTGTGGAGTTTGTCACTATTCAAAGTGTTTTTAGGTATTTAGATAATTCTATGAATCTCAGTTGCCAGAATATAGCAAAACTTCAATTGCACTGTTATTTACAAAAAATATTGAAAAGCAATATTCCCCAAAATATTGAAAAGCAATATTCCCAAAAGATTTGAAAACCTATTAATCTGAGTTTATGTTCAGTATAGACTGACTCTGTATACAGTAGATATTAGCTTAGAAAAGATGCATGTAAATTTGAAACTGAATGAAACCCTGTGCCTAAATAAGAGATGATGCATGAAATTACTGTGACTCTTTTAAAATATAAACAATTGGCAACAGCACTGGTAAAGGAAAATCTTAAAATGGATTGAAAAACTGTGTCACGACGTTGACAGTTTATACATTAAGAATGTCAGGTGTTCTTTTTTCTAATTCAGATTCTAGAAGAACATTCATGTGAACATTCTTACTCAACATATAACCCTGAGGAAAGCTTAAAAATAAGATGTGACAATACTTCTAATACATTTCAATATAAAATAAAAGACAGTGGCATAGAGGGGAAAATAGAATCAATTATGAGCTGAGTAGTGGAGGAAAGGATATATAAAAAGAAAGTTATCTACAAAAATAAGACTGGCAAGGGCATTATACTCAAGTAAAAACTAAGTAAGATGACTGGTGTGATCTTTTTTTTTTTTCTTTTTTTATCATCTACTTATTCAATTTTCTGTTTTGTCTATGTCAGACAAGACCATTTTTAGAAGGATGTCCAATAGCAGTAAAACCTGTAAAGGAGAATTAATCTAAAATATGATGGGGAAGGTATTGTAACATAATCAGATACAGAATTATAACAATAGTATGTAAGCATTAATGCATTTCGTGTGGATTTCAAGCTAAGAAGGCCAGTGCTCTGAAACTTTATTAGCTGCTTAAATTACTAGCGTATTTTTAAGTTACAATAGTTTTAATTTAATATTTATACTATGTAACTAACTAGAAATGAAATCCCATTCAGAAAAGTTCCTCTCAGCAGACGCATGGGGCATAAAGAAATAAGAATATAATAATGAGCACAAATACTACTGATTTTTCACTGAAAAACAATATTTTCAAGGTGTCAAAATAATTTCCATAAAAAAAACATTTGTAGGAGTCTTTTAAACATCTGTTTTTCTTTTCATGAAAACCTTTCAAAAAATAAAAGGCATTTTAAGGATTTGCTACATCAAAAAGAAATGCATTGATTGTTGGGGAGTGACAATAATTTCACATACGTATCAAAAATGAAAAAAGGGTTTGCGTTTGAGTGACTACTCTTTCATTACACATATTAGTAGCATCAATAATAGTTATTTATAAATAACATTTGCTAAACCATAGTTATAGTGATGGCTATCTGCAAGGCAAAGAATAATAGATGGGGCAGATTATTCTCTTGCATCATAGAATAGACATAACACTGAAAGGATTTTTTAGTCTTACAAGGTGTGACATATAAAAACACCTTTCAATAAATAGCTTGGAAATAACCACTACCTTGCTCTAGATCTAAAAAGGAGGGACCAAAGTAGTGGCTACAAGGCAGAAAAGAAAAGAAAGGATCAGGTGGGTTGGTCTAATAAAAATCCTGTATCTTGAAGAACATTTATAGTGCCCTAATTCCAAATAAACCTGGGAAATTAGGAGGGGTGCATGTAGAAGGCAGCCACTTGTTTACACATGGAATTTTAGGAAATCCAAACCTCATGAATATACATCAAAAAATTTCATAAGACTTTAGTGACTTCTTCAAAAAACCTCAAAAACTCCTAGGCAAACAAGCTCTTCCTTTGTGTAATAGTGGGTCTGGACACTGAAAATGGAGATTATATACAGGAGTTATCACCAAGAAACTTCAGTCCTTTGCCTTTGTGTCAACAGAGCATTCATCTTGCACAACTCTAAAAATGGTGGAGAATTTGCATAGTTCCTATTAAACTTGCTTTACACCTTGAAATTGGGACCTTTTGGAGGGCAAGGAATATGAAAAAGGATTTTGCTAGGTTTTCCATAACTGAGAAAAATAATTACTGCACTAACTTCCGAGTTTATATTTCAGGGAGATTGGAATAGAAAATAAAACAAACAAACAAGAAAACCCCTTTGATTATTAACCACATTTGAGCTGCAGTAGTATTTTGCTTCAGAGAAGTGACGTGGAGAAAAGGTTCCACTTGGAAATCTTTCTGAGACAACGACTTTGTGAATGATAATCCTATTTTGTGAATGATAATCCTATTTTTTCCACAACTGAGTTCCTTTATCAGGTACTAATTTAAGAGGTTTCTATCTTAGCTGCAACTACGGTGCAAAGAACATTATTTAACTGGCTTATTTTTAGAAATTGATAATTGTTGTTCTTAAACCTTTGTAGTGTTTCTGCATCCACAGAGTAACATGTCTTTGTTCCAGCAGGTATCCATTGTACAGAATGTATATTTAGCCACTTAGATTTCTGTAGAAGGAAGCAGGGGAAAATATATGGAATATCACTAAAATATAATTCAGCTTCTTCGTGAAAATGCTCCAAGAATGGTGAGTGTGGTGGGATTACGCTTCTTAGATGTGCCTTCAGTTAGTTGTTTAATGATTTATTATCTGTTTTTCTTAAGTACTTAGTATTTAAGTATTTCAGTGTAGCCCAAGGTCCAGAGTGCTTCAGCAGCAGCAGTGAGAACTACAAGTTCTGGACTACAAACTGCGGCATGTTGGGAGTACTTCCTGGCTCCTGTCAGGAAGCATCTCCTACCCTCCTCCAGCAGGGAGTGTCTGCATGGACTGAAGCTGTGAGCGTGAGGCAGACGAGCAGGGAGGAGGCCAATGGAGTGTAATGCTGCTGCTATGTCTCTTGCAGAATAAAACCGTGTTCCTGGGGAATTGGTCTGAGTGGGTCTGGTCTGAGTAAACAAACACAACGCAGAGCATACAGAGGGGTCTCAGGCCTAGTTTCCCTAACCTGTGCAAAAGGCCACCAGGGCAGACTTCCCCTATCTTGAACACCCTCATGCTTGACCAGTAGGCAGGAGGGGCTACATCAGTATTTTCTTAAATGCCTCTCACCTAGATATTAAATTATCATGTACTAAAGCTAGTATTAATTACATGGCTTAAGTTTCTTTCCAGTGTTCTAACACTTTATATATTCTCTTACTTTCCACTGATTGGAGGAAAAGGTGATTTTGGTCAGAATAGTTTGTAAGGGAGAAAACTGCTCTAATTAGGGTTTTTCTGCACCAAAGATTCCAGTAAATGGAGCTGCCCTGCGACTAACATTTAGCATTGGCAGGCAAAGCCTGGGTAGCTGCAACTTCCACTATAGAAGAAGCCTTCATATCTATGTTTCAGTATTTTTTGAAAATGTTTCCCTTCCTTATGTCAAAGCTCTAGAGGACATGGATCTTTTCTGATACTGCTGGAATGTCACTGTAATTGCCCCTGGAACTGACAGGATCAAAGCCTGAGGTCTTTAACAATTTTCTTCTCAGGTAAACTCATATTCCCTTCAATGAACATTTTGCTAAATAAGGTGGGGGTCCTCAGTAATTCCCTATTACATTCACACTCAGATCTGGCCCCTATCTGTAGAATAGAGAGAGGATAGATTCCTATATGGCTTCATCCTTCCCTTGTTGGTATCTTCCGGAGAGTCCTCCACAGGCACCCCACACACACATGTGCAGAGAAGGTGAGCTAGAAACCAAAGTGGGACTATGAAGCACTTCATTCATGAAGTCCTAAAGAGCTTTTATGTTAAGGTCATGCTGTATTGCAGAAATCCCTTTTTGTGGGTGATCACTGGAAGAGCCACATGTGGAGTAATCCCAAACTGTGTGGCCCTGTGGGAATTTGCAATCTGGGAATTTGAGAGGAGCAGGATATCCAAAAGATAAACTAGAGGCACAGGACTTCCTCACAAATACCCCAACCTCTGATCATTCTCAGGGCCATGCTTTCTCTTTTGGGGGACGGAGAGTGCAATCAGGGTTCTACGCTATTTACTTCCATCCACTAGACAGAGAATTTCAGATGAAAGGCTATGGGGCAGTTTCACAGAATTTTCCTCCCATAGATCCACTGTTGAGATCAGTTCTCAACACTGGCTAGAGTAAGGATCTAAGGATTTGATCCTTGTTGATTATCACTTTTATTGGTCTTTAGCACAAGCATCTAGGGTAAAATTCTGGCCCCCTACAAGTCAATAGCAAAGCTCCCATTGATTTCAATGAGGCTAGGATTTTGCCCTTTGTCTTTTTATTTGCTCATGAAGTGCCAGGCGTGTAGCACTAAGTGCACTTTGGCACTAAGTAACAAACAACAGTTATTAGTATATTTTAAACAGCTTTCAATTTTGTTTTGATATTACTGAATATTTGAACTCCTTATTTCTTCTGCTTATGCTGTCTCATGCCTAATGTAATTGACAAAATAATTCCTGAGCAGTGATTTGAATTTTGAATTCCCTCTTTAGTTTTCTAAAGAGAAACTGCAAGTAGCCTAGCGTATCTTTTTCGGTACTGAAATACAGTTGACTTGATAGGTCTGTTTGTAAATACCCAAAGCTGCGTAGTCATGGCAAAGCTGTATTAAAGGGATCTCAGAGGACTCTCTTTTAAATGTCTGTTTATTTTCTGAATGACATTAAAAAGCTCTCTATTTATTCAGGTGTAAAGGTACTACCATGCTAGACTCATTGGTTCTGTCATTTTCAATATAATGTGGCTACTTTTCCTAATAGAGTAATTCTGTAGGGTCCATTGACTATTCAGCTGGATCAAAAATGTTAGAGCTTATTGAGTTCCAACTTTTTAGCTTATTACTGCTTTTAAGACCTTATACCCTTTTAGAAATAGCCAAAGTAAATAAATTAAATCTATTTTAAAAGAATGATGAGCAGTGCAAAAGCAAAATTTTTTATCCTGACCAGAAATCATAGCCCTATGATACTGTGATAAGTTAGTGAGTGCCAGTTGTTTATACCTAACAGTAAATAGTTTTACACTCAACATTAACAGATCAGATTTAATCATCTGTGATCAACACACACAAAAAAATTCTACTCAGGCTGTCTAGACTAAAAAAATTGTGTTGATCCTGATGAATCGAAACAGCAGGATCGATTGAGCAGGCAGTGTAAACCCATTCATTCGATCCCGGAAGTTCTCTCCAGCCGAAGCAATAACTCCACTCCTTCAAGTGGAGTAAGGCTGCATCAACCAGAGGGCACTTCAAGTTGATGGAGCCTAGTGAAGACGCCACGGTGAGTAGAAGTAATTAAGTCAATGGGAGATACACAATCTGCAGTACACAGATTGCATATCTTCCATCGACTTACAGCTCCTCCCCCCCCCCCCACCCCATGTAGACTAGGCCTCAGTTGTCTGTTGTAGCTTCCATTAGGAGATCTCGGACCTTTAAAGACACAATAATAAATTTAGAACTGAAGCACAGAGTAATAAGTAATGACTTCCCAAAGGATGCACAATAACATCAGTGCCAGAGCTGGAACTTTAATGTAGATTTTCTGACTCCTGATTAGTTTCCTTAACTAAAATTCTGTTCTTTTAAGATACATTTAATATATGAAGAAATTAAAATGGGTGCCTTTAATAGGACTTCTACATCCCATATTTGAACTTGCCAATCAGCATTTAAGCTTGTAAAACAAAAATTTTGCACCCTAAATATTTGTTCAGAAGATCAAATATGAGATTTCAACATCCTACTGGACTGCTTATATTTGAAATTTGGTCTTTCTGCGATTAATATTAGAAGCCCATTTAAAGCCTACGTTGCTGTAATTATTGAACTTGTGTTAATTCTAGCCCACCTATGCTTCAGTTCTCATGATATTTTTAAAACAACAAAGAGTTTTGTTTTCCTTTCTTATATGGGTAATATAGTTACTGTATCAGAACACACTGCATTTCAGATGCCAATGCCCTTCCTTTTAGAAGAACTTTACATTATAGTCTGTCTCTTTTACTCTCAAAGTTCTGTTCTGACAGTTAAATGCATCTTATAAATATAAACCTTTCTTACCCAGAAAAGACAATGTTTTATAACACACCTGTACTCGATTGAACAATTCCAGAATCCACAGTTTGCCCCAGAAGATCATATTGGTTCAATCTCGAGCCATCTTCAGCCACAACCACAGACCTTGCTGGTTCCCGTGTCCATTCATACACAACCTCCGCTCTGGTATATGCATCTAATTTAAAAGAAAAATATTTCATTTCCCATCCTATATTACAAAAAGAGAGAACTGTCTTTTTAAGTCAATATATTTGATAGTGTCTTGCACAAAGTCCAAGATAGTAACAGCAGGGCTGTTATAAGTCCAGTGTGTGTTTTAGTCACAGAATTTTGTGAAGGACGCTTGGAGCATAGAAACCCCTATCATGTCTGGTTCCGAATAATATTACTAAAATTTGACACTCTTCTTATTGAAGTCATTGGTAAATATCCCATTGACATCACTCCAGGATCAGACTCCAACTGTCTATTTAGTGTATATGAGGAAAAAAACATGTGCACTGGTGATAATAATATAGCTAATGATATTTTTGTTCATTTTGTTTTAATTTTGTATTAAAGATTTTATATTCATACATACGTTCATTTTATCTATCCTGCTTCTATTTTTATTTTGTTTGTAGCTATAGAGAATTTCTTTTCCACTTACTTGTAATAATTTGCCTTGTACATTTGAATGTCCAAACACATTATAAGGTAGAATATCCTAACAAGGACCTGTATAACAGTAAGCCAGAAAGATCCTTGACTAGAAGAGAGAGTCTTGAAAAAATGGTCAAAACAAATTGAACATAATTGGTAGGCTCCCTGGTGTCTCAGTTTTCTCAGAACACTTGCAGCCATGTGCTCTTTTGTGGTCAGAAGTTTGATTTATTTTCTTCTGTTTCACAGAAGATAATCAGAAATGTTTTCTAGAAGAGCTGAAAAAAGTCTGGCATTCAAAAAATACCAGTTCTGGCCATCTACATTCAAAGTTTCTAAGCTTTTTATTCTCTGAATCCCAGCACTAATTGTGTATAGAAGACCCGTAGATGTCTAGAGGCAATAGATCAATCCTTTCTGAAAGCAAATATAGGGCCATTCAGTTCAAAATAAATGATCACATTGTCTGTACCCAGAGTAGAATTAATTAAATGAATAGTTATCCATTATTGATGAAATGGCCCATTTTTGCTGGAAAGAGAAATAGTCATTAAGGAAACAGTTTGCATCTTATTAAATGTCCACTCACTTTGTCTTCGTTTTTTCAAGTTGAACTAGATAAAATAAACCCTTCTTGTTATTTTTCTAATCCAAGCACTTTTGCACAATTCAGCTTTTTTATATACTTTAAGTTACTTTACAATAATATATTTATCTGTGAAATGGGAATATTTGTGATGGATGACCCTCAAAAGTGTCAAGAGTTTAGTCTCAGCCTGGACACTTACATATACTAAACGTCTTCAGCAAAATCCTAGGCAACAGCACAACTCTAATTGCTATTAAGGGGGTTCAATTTTCAATCCACAAGCCTCCTAATCTGATCTTGAAATCCTGAAAGAATTCTCTTGTGAGATATATAAGGTTTTTCACATTTTGAATGGCCACATTATCATCTTTTTCTCATTATATTTTGGTACCACTGCTTTAGGTCTATATTTTTTTTTAAAAAAGTGATAGGAATATTTGAGCATCTTAGAAAAGAATTTATTTGAATCTGCTTTTAAAAAATGTGCAAATTTGGGGGGAAGGGATTCATCTTTTCCTAAATGAGTCCATGCATATATGGGTTTGTATTAATAATCTTACTCTCAAACTAACATTCAGTTGCAGTCAGCGGGTTTCTATATGCCATGCTGCAACACTATTATCTCTATCCTTGCAGTATATCCATTTCTCTCTTTGGCTCATGACAAGACAGGATGTTAATTACACTCGGTCATGTAGAAAATGGGGGGAGGGGGAACTACAGAGGTTGAAAAAACACACATTTTTATATTTTTAAATAATCTTCTGCTCTCATCTGATGTGAAATATTTGTAAAGTGGCCTTAAAAAGGGGAACCTGAGTTAAAAATAAACTTACAGCTTCCAAATTTCAATGGGCAAGCATGTGCATCCATTGGAAAATCTTCTAAATGCATTGGACATTCTGCTCTCACAGTCAGTCTGCAGTGGATTCACAAGCAAAAGAAAAGATTACAGTTTCATGCAATTAGCAAACAAAATTATATGTACAATTATATAAAGGCACATTTAATAAATATAATTATAAAATGTATTTGCTATGTGATAAAGAGAGAAATCATGGGAGGTATTGTCATATTTTACTAACTTCAGAAAAGTTATGTGGAAGGAAACAACTTTTAAAAATGTGACACCTTTCAGTCTTGCTGTAAATCTTTGCTCAGCACTAGATGTTGCTTGACTTGTCTAAAATCTTCCACTTCTAATATTGGTTAATAGTTTTCATCATTGAAGATAGTGGGAGTTTTGCGTGAGTAACTGGAGTATCAGGACAACACTGGACAAAATGTTAAAGAGCTTGTTTAGTTTCCTCGTCAATAGCTTTGCGTTTGGCCAGTTGCAAATTATTTAATATCACCAGTCACTGGCATCAATTGTGGCAAAATAAGACTTCATTTCAAATCAAAGATGTTATACCAACGTGGACTTGATGCACAGCTCATTGGCATTAATGAGATGCTTTCCCTGAATTTAATGAGCATTCGATTAGGCTCTCATTTTCTAAAAACATTTGTCTCAGTTAAATAGTGAACCTAAATCAGTAGATTGGTGCAAACATTGCAGGAAAGTTTACAACCCAAGAAGAATGAACCGGCAATGGAGGTTTGAAAACAGACTTCCAGATAAATTTTTCAAAAGTAATTTATTCATGAGTCCACAATCAGGACTATGAAGCCATGCAGAGAGTTTGAATACTTATTTCTTAAATCCCAATTGTTACAATGAATATGAAATAGAATTGTAGTTCTGTGGACTCGCTTTGCACATTTTAAGTTTTTAGAATGTCCCGAATGAATTTGTTAAAGAGATGTATTGATGAGGATGACAACCCAACTGAGTCAGACATTCATTACATAATATATAATAATATGATAATACTATATACAGTAATATTAACATTACAATATAGCCTTAGCTTAAGGGTCTTATTACTCTTTCTTCTGGGAGAAAAATTATGTGAAACTAAATCATGCACTCCTTACTCTGACAAAACTTCCACTGCCTTCATATTATATCCTTTTGTAATCTCTCAACCACAAAAACACTTGTGGTAAAATCCTGGCCTTATTGAATTGGTTCTAATGTGGTTTGGGAATTGAAACATACTTAAAATGAAAACCTTGTTCTCATTGTTGCATGAGTTTGGGATAAATTCAAGTTAAACTCCTGCTTGATAAAACACAGATTTGATTGGCTTGAGTGCAAAATATTTACTGTAGGATAGGCGAGATATAGAAAACTAATGACAACAGGAGTTATATTGTCCCTGAAAAAGTCAACCATCACTCATCAGCAAGGAAAGGACAGTAATACTTGAACACCATATAACAATTGCATGCACTTTTACAAGTGAAAGGTGAAGAATACAGAATTAATAATGTCTAAACGGATATATTTGAATAATGCAAATGGTGGTCTTGTGTATTATGTCCTGAACATCCAAACATTTGGGGAGACAAGAAAAGTTGACCTGGACTTGTACAATTGTCAACCAAGAGGGTCCATCTCCACTTTGATAATCTTCAAAGACATTTCAAAATAAATTGAATATATTTGACATGTTCCCACGAGCATGAAGATTTGGATTTCTCAAAACACTGGGGATGTATGTCCCCATTCCTTTAACATTTTCAGAAGTGTTATAAGAAATCTCAGTATTCACACAAATATCACTCTGACCAACTGGATTAGTCTAAAGAATTATTTTATACTTTGAATCCCAGTGAGACAAATCCTGTAGAGTGATAATTGTCTAGATGCCAAGAAAAGAAATACAAGCAAATAAAAAACCAACATTTCTTTCCCATTGTTTGTTATGAGGCTTTTCAGTCCAAAAAATATCAAACTTTGTTTTATATAACAATGTGTGTAATGAATTGGTTATTTATTTTGCTGACTAGCATTTAGCACAAGTTCACTAATATCTGAATTATCCTTGAGTAGCATGATACCCTTCAAATAAAAAGAGTTATGTCTATCAGTGAAATGCTGTGTTCCCCAAGAGTTTCACAAATTCTTCGGACAGCTTAGTTTTCCTCTTATGTCTAAAATGATGAATGCCCATTTTTAGACTCTATTGTCCTGTATTTCCTATGAAACATGGAAAGTGTGCAAAAACCTGTGTCTTCATTTTCTAGTACTCAGAGTCTTTTATCCATAATACTCAAAAAAAGTAAAAGAAACTCCTTTATATTTTAGGTCTAGCTCACTAATGTGAGTATCAAATTTTCAGGCTTCACTGTGCTTATAGACTGGGATTCTCAAAAGCAACTCCAATTTCAGTTCTATTAAAAGCTAGTTGATGCTGGAGGCCTAATTTCCTTAAGTGCCTTTCAAAAATCACTGCTTCAAAGCACAGGCAGGTAGTGTAGAAATGGCCATGGTATGGCATGAGAGGAAAGACATTATAAACTGCTGAATTTAAGTCAATTATTGAATGATCCATTCTGATTAATAAGCTGAAAATTTAAATATACAGTTACCTTCAAAAAAGGAATATATCTCTAATCTATTTGCAGAAATTTTATGGTAAAAAGTAATACTTTCAAATGAAATGAAATGAAAACAGGGTTTATTCTTATTCTCACCTCATTGTATACAGCAGTGTTCCATCCTCTGTAATTCGTAGTAGTTTGTTAGGCATTGTCATGTTGTGAGCCACTGATTTCTTTCCATTGTGGAAAAAAGTATCAGGTGTCCAAATCTTGCTGGCCATTAAATTATTTAGCCGGAGGACTGTCATGGGTCCTTTGAATTTTAGTCTCTCATCTCTCCAACTTTGACGGAAAAATACATCTATTGTATATTCCTAGATCAATTTATACAATGGGAAAACTCTCAAGATGTTATATTTAACAATACAAGTTTTTGATGGGTAAATTCTTTGTAAGAGCAAAATTATGAGAACATTATAAGATGTCTAAAATGTTATTAAGATGGTTACAACATTGTTACTCACTTCAACTAAAAGAAGGTTAGGGAGAAACTTAGAAAGGATTAATATTTAAAGAGATCTTAACAGTGGACAGTAAGTTAAACATAAGTTTACCGTATGATATAGCAACAAAAATCAAGTGACATTTTCACTGCCTTTGCTGAGACATTTTGTAATACATTTGGGAAGTATTTTTCCCTCATATAAAATAACCCTTTGTGAGACTGCATCAGGAACATCACCTTCAGTTCTAGCCCTATGTAGCCAAGTTGTGGGGAGTTCAAACGACCACTGAAAATTATGATGGGACTGATTTATGAGGAAAGAGTACAAGAGCACAGATTTATTGTACTGTACTGAGCACAAGTAGCAAGGAAAGATTTGGACCAACACTTGTAGCTTGCCTAGCTAATGATTGAGGAGCTGGGGGGGGGAGACAATGCTTGATTCCCTCCACATTTACAATAATTTTAAAGTGGGGTTTACCCTGATTTACCTCTGTAAATGAGAAGAGAATTTGTCCTTGACAATAAATACTGCTCATTAACGAATGAAATATATATTTATCATGGCACAAAGCAGTATAACTAGAAGAAATAGGATGAAATTACAACATTTGTAATACACACAAATGAATATAGCTGACAGCAAAATACATGGAGTCCTGTGGCACTTTTAAAGACTAACACATTTATTTAGTCTTTAAAAGTGCCACAGGACTCCTTGTTTGTTTGGCTGACTTACACTAACACGGCTACTCCCTTTTGAGCTTAGCAAAATACATGAAGTCATAGAATAGTTTCCCAATGGGAATGTTAAAAAAAGATTTAAAATTAGACTGGACAAAGTATGATAAAATAATTTGTAGGAAATAATCGACTGACATAGGGTTAAACTATATTACTTTAAAGGTCTCTTCCATTTCTAACTATTATAATGCTGTGATAAATGTGAAACTATGGAAAAATATTACAATTTAAAATTACACCGTGCAATCATCCATTGCTTTTGGCTGAAAACAGAGGCTTCTTTGAGACTTTTTGACAAAGGACCACGAAGAAAAATGACCCTACCACCACGAAAACATATAGACATGTAATACACAAACAAGCAGCAGTTTTGCATCTATTCAACATAGTTACCAGAGGCACTCTTGAAAGAATAATCAAAGAAATTAGGTTCCACATCAGACCACCTTTAAATCCTCCATTTATTTTTAACAAATGTTGGTGTTTCATGGCACAGAAACCATTATAGGATGTTTTCTAGTAAATAAACTATGAGCTGCATTACATACTATTTAGAATAGTATAGTTACAGTTGTCTTGGTGTGATAGTCATAATCAAATTCCTTGCACATAGTCAAATGAATTAGTCACAGGGGGCTAAATGTTTCTTTACATCCTGATCCAGCAAGACATTCTATTCATATAAATATTTCTATTGTTTTCAGTCACGTAGTCCATCCCAGTACTGGGGGCAAAATTATTTGGCTTCAGTGGCACTACTCACATGCTAAAGGGTTTTGCTGCATCAAGGTTCACATGAGGAACCACTTAAGTCAATGGGAGTTTTGCCACTGACATCAGTGAAATCAGGATAAATAGCAGTAATTACATTAAGATTAAAATACATCTGCCTATTATACTGGTTCATAAACTCTAAGCCTCTATTGTAAAACTTCATATTATTAACTGATGGATAAATATCTGTGCCCAAGATTAATTCAGTGAAAATTAAGAGCGTGGAGTGTGTTTATAAAATTATTTTTAGGAACTTATCCATTCTTTACATACCTAGTGGTCTCCTGTGCTACATTAATTCAGATATATTGATGTTGATGTATTAGTTCTTTGTTTTAATAGACATCTATGCTTAGTTTAAAAAAAATTGCCTCAGGGTCCAGTATTTTATATCTAGTCAACTGTGAGGTTTCATATAAAGATAGCCACATATCAGTAGGGTGAAATTAGCTTCAACTTATATCAATAATTAAATCACCTGAATCAACCAAATCCTAGTAAATCAGATAGTCCAACATTTGCAACATTCCATAGACATTAGTAAGTCTACAATCGGTCATGATCTTCAGTCTATAACATGAAAAAGCCTTCAAGTGCATTGGTTACGAGGGTGGCATGCACTGGTGGAATTCCACAATGAAACTGGCTGCTCAGGTTTAGACAAAAGTCTATCCAAGCAAGTAGTTGGGGAAAATGTGTTCATAAATATTAGTCCAAATTTTAAAATATTTTTTATTCAGTCATGCTCATTACCCCTTAATGTTTCCTTACTTTGAACATCTGAACCAAGTCACAAAAAGCAGCCAAGATTTCCAAAACTAGCTGGTGATGAGGGTGCTGAACTGCAGATATTTTAAAGGATCCCAGCCACCTTCTTAAATTCAGGGCCCTTTAGGTTGTTTCATTTTCAAACTCAAAAATAGAGGAACCCTAAATCACTTTTGAAAATCTTAATGGCTATATTTTTTGTTCAAAAGCCTATTTACTGAAGTTGAATTTCAAATTGCATACTTTTATTTAAAATACTCTGGTAGCATTGTGTTGGTTGATCACATAAAATTATCCAACCAGCCAAGAGAAGCAAGTTGAAGTGACTTATTTAACTTATCAAGAGAGTACAAACTGTGAATAATAACAGTGTGTAAGCAAACTGCAGTGCAAGAAATTGTCATTGAAGTAATTTATTTATAATATCTAATAACAATAAAATGTCAGACTTTTGCAATCACTTTGCACATTAGATGCAAGCAGAAGAAAGGCAAAACTCATCAAATACCCTATCTGTTTGAATTATTATTTCAACTCTACAGTAGTCCACCCAGTACAATCAGCCTTTGTACAGCTATGCCTACCCTCCACTGGAAAGCAACTGCTTTCCATATTAGTCTGAGTGCACTGAGAACATGGGCCAGTTGATCCAGCCATTCTTCAGAATTGCCCTTTTATTGAAAAGGACTCAGTCAACTAGTCTGTTCAGCCCAACACAAAGATCCTTCTGCCTGTTTCAATGTCATACTAAAAGTAGTACCAGTTTCAGTTTTCAGATCAGTTGTAGGTGTGTAAACGATACCATCTACTTCAAGTAACATTAGAGGGGTGGTTTTGTGCAAAGTACCAAGTGGCCCATGAAAAATAACTAATTTTTGGAGAACCTTTTTATCTATAATGTCATCATGAAATGCTGCTTTGTTCAGCTAGAACCTCAGTTAGCTGCTGTGTAAATGCCAACTACAATTTTGGAGACTGGTCCAATTTAAACATCCAACACCTAAGGGAATTAGTTTCATGTGCTAGTTCCTACTCCTACATTCTTTTTCTTCCAGTTCCTTTGGTCTTTTGATTAGCTAAATGATTAATTTAACTAGGAAAAAATAATTAGGGTATCTCCAATTCTCATTTTTACACAGATGTTGGGATCCAGCAAAGTTTTGTAGCCATACCCCAGACCAGGCTTGTCAGTATTGCCCCCTCACATGTAAAAGAGAAAATGATTCCATTTATATGCAAAAAAGTAAAGGAACCAACCCCTGGTTTTACATCATTTTTTAATTGTAAGTCTAGTGCTTACAACAGAATTGCTAGACGTTTCAGAACATGTGAATCCCTTGTGATTATGCAGCAATTAGGTTTTGATATCCACACCGTAAAGCAGTGATTCAGATTCTCATCATTAATCTTCTTTGACCAGGCAATAGCTAGGAAATTCACTTCCAATTGATCAACAGCATTTAATTTAAAAACATACTGTTTGGTCCTCAGTGTAGGCTTAAGTATTTATCCTGCTTTAAAATAATGATCTTTTCTGAAAATTGGATCAGCAGTCTGTCATTTGGACTGAATGATCATTCTCTGAAAGGTGCTGATCCATTCAAAATGATTAAGTAGGAGACAAATTTTATAGTAGAGTGCACTTATAATGCCTGTTATAACCTATTATTAAAGTCACAGAGGCGCCTAATTTAAGGATGCTTAAGTGCAGCCACAGTGAACAGTAATGATTAAGTATAATCCCTGAGATTATTTTGGAACCAAAATGTATATAAAAATGAAAGAGTTAGGTAATAGATTATTGTAGATATCCCGGACCCTTCAAAGAAAAGAATAGTGCTGTAAAAATATAGACTGTCACTTACCATATCGTGGTCGGATACCGGTCCAAAGCTTGTGACGAAGATGTCAGTCTTCACTTCAGTTACACGCTCTGATGAAGCAGAAAATTAGGACAGTGAGTGTCTATCAACAGTCTTCATTAGATCTAACCACCACAAAGTCTCACCCGAATAGAAAATGTATTGGCTTTGATTAACTATTCTAAAATCGGTCCACAATGTGGTCTTGATAATTTACTGCTTAGAGATGTAATTTCACAGTTAATATTTCCAGCTACCGTTTTTTTAATGCAGTGTCACAATGCACAATGAGACGAGAGATGTTATGCAGGGTGTTAAAATCTCTTTGCAGACAAGTCATAGTTCTGCTGTTAATGAAATCTTTAAATGAACCCTTGGCTAATACACCTACTTGTTTCAAAAGTACAAAGAGTACTCAATAGTTAATATTGTCCAATATTTCTGGGGAATTTCAATAAAGTTTTCCAATAACTTTCTGTTTGTCTTTTGTGTATATGTATGTATGTATGTTATATATTTATGTAATAAACAGAGAGAGACAAGAGACAAAGAGAATGCTGTTAAGGGATTTTTTATCAGCAGGAATTTGAAGTGGCTGCATTACTTGTGAGTGCAATAGAAAAGTATTAGCCATGCAAGCTATTCCAACCAAATGCCAATTAAACCTTTATGCCACACAGTCACATGTTCTGTATATGCCTCATATTTTAAACAGCCATTTTAGAATCATAGAATAATAGGGATGGAAGGGACCTCATGAGGTCATCTAGTCCAACCCTCTGCTAAAAAGCGGGACCACTCCCACTAAATCACCCCAGCCAGGGTTTTGTCTAACCGAGCCTTAAAAATCTCCACAGATGGAGATGCTACCACCTCCCTAGGTAACCCATTCCAATGCTTCACCACCCTCCTAGTGAGAAAGTTTTTCCTAATATCCAACCATGACCTCCCCAGTTGTAATTTGAAACCATTGCTCCTTGTTCTATCCTCTGTTACCATCGAGAACAGCCTAGCTCCCTCCTCTTTGGAACACCCCTTCAAGTAGTCGAAGGTTGCTATCAAATCTCCCCTCAGTCTTCTCTTTTATACGTCTTAGATTTCTGTTTAAATTGTTATTTGCAGTGCTGTTTGAATCAATTCAATATCAAATGGACAGCCTCCATTTGGATCCTTAGAGTAGCTATACAGGCCTCAAAAGGAGAGAAAAGATTATTTTGAGGAAGTTCTGAGGTCTGTGCTATATAGGAGGTCAGATTAGAGGGTCAGGGTGGTTCCTTCCTGCCTTGGAAAATATGGATCTATATTCAGTTCTGAAAATTGACTACCCTAGATCTCAGGCCAATGAGTTATGGGGGGAAATTCCAAATCTGGAAGAAGGAAGAATATATTTCTCAGACAGATTTCCAATAAAATGTCAGTTATTGACAGATTTGGAATATTAGAAGTAGTCACAGAGAAATTAAATTAATTAGACACAATGCAAGGGAGGAGATCAAAGGTTCATGATAAAGGACATTTATCATAGGGCTTTCGTCCAAAATAAGGGCCTGTAGCAGTGCCAGTCCCTGGGCAACCTAACAAGTACAGCTGTCCTGTAGTAATCTGCCTTATTGGTTATACAGCCTGACAGGTTGAAAGAGGCAGTCTCTTAAGCCCAGCGGCAGCATTAGTTAAATAGCTGCTCAAAGCCAGTAGATTCTGCTCCAGCCATGGACCCAACCTTGCACTCCTCCATGTAACGGGGTCCTAACCCTTGGCTTCAACTCCTGACTTCTGACTCTTGCTATAATCACTGGGACTTACTCCTACTCCACATCCTGGTCACTGACACATTGAACCATATTATTTAGATACCACACACATGTGTATTCCTTCAAAGTTCTAAAGCAATGTAACAGAAAAAGTATTAATTTAATAGACTCCTGTTTAAGTTCATATTGATTTCATTTTACTGGACTCTGGTGGACTGACTCTTTCAATGAACCCAATTTATTGTACCTGGGAGAAGACAGTAACAAAAAGAAACTCATGTTCAACAATAAAAACAGTAGCATTAAGAAAACACAAAATCTGTATACATGATATCAAATGTTAGGAAGACAAAGCAATAATTGTGTATATGCATTTTATTTCTATTATTTGAAAATATCTAAATGGTCTAAATATTAAAATATCATTTTAAAATATCCATCAATTGTAGTAGTTAATGATCCAAATGTCATATCTGTTGTGATATAATCCTCCATCACAGCTAATGTTACATAAAATGTTATTGTATCATATTAGTATGTCAGTGCAAAATTTAAATAGCAGAAAGGACAATCTTAGACATTTCCTCAAAGAAATTAGACTGAAATTGCCTTGAGGTGTTCTTAGCCACACAAAGAATAACATTACAACTATAGCTGAATTTCCACATGGAGTCTGTTGAATGTCAAAATTTTATATTCAGTACTGAGTAACATGTAAATACTATGACTCTATTGGTGGAAGCATTTAGATTGTAAAATATCCTTATTAACCATCCAGTGAAATGTATCTGTGCCCTTATCAACATTGTCTGCAAGCAATTTAATTGGCTTAAATAAATTTAAAGACTCCCCTGACATCTAATTGGCTCTTGGCTTAATCTTAAAGTTCACACTGGGAATTTAACCTCAACTCCTGAAAGAAGCATATGGTTATTGCAAGAGGTATTCAGCTTGGAAGAATATTCCCACTTCCAGCCTCTACCTCTTACAAAATGCTCATAAGCTGAAGTTAAAACAGCTGGCAGCAAACGCAGATTCAGATTTACCACAATACATTAAAACATCACTGACAATATTCCTGGGATTATAATACCTTTAGTTATAGCTACTGAATCGTGTTTCCTTAAGCACAGTGGAAACCAGTATAGACATGCAACCCGTCACAATAATTTATTATTGAATGCTGAAATGGTTTAAAAAATATATGTCACTATTCTACTATAGCATGCTCTGCTTCCCTTTTAAGACAATGGAATGAACCCTATCAACTTCAATAGGAGATAGAAGGGTCCCAAGACAGCAGAGGCTGGGATTTAGGAGGAAGCAATGTACTCAAACCCTGGAGACGTAAGGCCAGTTCCTCACCTGCTGTAAAATAAAATAGAGTAATTCCACTATACTCAATGGAACTAAACTGATTTATACCATTTGAGGATGAAGCCCACAGACTATGTTGATTGAATAAGTAGTGTAATTTGTACTGGTATTCATGAGATCTGAACACAGTTCTATCCTTTCATGAGACTTGTCCCCATAATCTAGAGTTATAAGGGTTAACTGGGAATGGGAATGGGAAAGAAATGGAAAATGAATGCTCCAGCAGTAGTTTGAAAGATATTCAGAGAAAAAAAGAAGAGTGAGTGGGATTTTTCACTTTTGTACAACAGCAAAGGTACTTTAAATGGCATAACAAGGCCATAAATAACAACAATATGTATAAACCCAATACTTAGTGTGATACTTCAGACTGGACTACACTTGCGTAGAATTTCTAATTCTCACATTCCCCCCCATATCAAAGATACACTCTGTCTTTTAAGAATCATCGCAAATGTCACCAAGGAGTCTGTGTACACAGTTTCCAATATCAAAAAACCCAAATCAAAACAAAACCAACCAAAAAAAAACCAAACCCAAAACCCAACCAACCAAACAAAAATACGTGAGCAAACTAAGAATAGAATTAATCCTTCACAGTTTTAGGGTTGTTATAAAATTCCTGTTAACCATTTTTCCAGTTAGATGATTCAACCAGGCTTTGTTAGTAGCTCTACAAGTTATGGGTTACCCCTGCACAGGACACAGTGACAGATGCATAGAGTTGGTGTATGAATTCTGAATCAAAATAAACATTTTTTCATTTTGATTTTGCAACTTGATTGTCATGTGGAGGACCAGTATGTGTTTGAGATTCTTCAAGTGTTGTGCATTAATGTCAGTCCTCAATTGCAATGGAAAATAGCACAACAAACTCGGGTTTGGAGAAAACTCTGAGACATCAAACAGTCCAAACTAAGGTCAGGAACTATTCTAGCAACCATCAATCAAAGGCCAGAAAAGGTATCATGACGTGCCCATTCTCCTGACCATGACTCTAATCCAGATGAGGATTCCATTAAAAAAAAGGATTTTTCCAAGATTAGACTCAATGGATTAAAATTATATTTGTACCCAGGGAATGGTGCAAAGGAAATTTAACACACCAGAGAAACAGGCCTCTGATGATTATTGCTCATCAAACAATTAAAAGCAACTATCATTCATTATTTGTTGTACACTTCGGTGCTAATCTTAGATATCAGAACACTCAAAAGGTCCTCTGTTTGATGGCAGAACACATGTAAATAGACATTGAACCAGAATTTCAGCAGGAGTAAACCGGTTTACATTAGCTGAGGGTATGACCCAGACAGTATAAACATCATCCAGTATAACATAACTGCAGTGGAAGTAGTTGATTTACTAATGATATTAAGATTAAAATAATGTAAACCCTAAAAGTAATGGACAAAACACTCAAACGCAAACAGATATGGAAGAAAAAAATACCTTGTTTTAGCTTATCAGGAATCTCATTGTTTTCTGGGTGTATGGTAGGGGTCATAAATTGAGAAATAAGTGAAAAATGAATATCATGCAAAAGCAGGAAAGAAACCTACTGTGTTACATACACACAAATACACACAAAATGGCAAATGTCCCACTTCCATGGAGAATTATGTAATTTTGATATTTTTAACAAAATATCAAATAACGTTGTAATACACTGAAGAATGCTTATGAGACTATCCTGAAGAAGTATAGGATTAATTAACAGGTGTACTGCAGCATCCAAACAAATCATTGGCACATTACATGCACCTGAGAAATGAAGATTGTGACTAAGGCTAAAATATAAAGCACTGATAGATCATCAAAACCACTGAGACATTTTTAGGATAAACTGTTTCATACAATTGCCATAGCTAGAGAATGGAAAAATAGGGGAGTGTGATAGAATATTCTGGAGGTTATTGTTAAGGTTTTTCAGCAATGTCAATTTCGTCAGAGGTTTTGAAAGAACAATAGATACCCGAGGTGCAAATTTTGGGCCTGATGAGTGTTTAAGATCTAGATCGAAGGATCAAAGAATCTAGATCCTGACTTTGACAAGAGCCAAGGGGTTATTACATCAGTACTACTTCTGCACTGGGGAAATCCTCACAGTGTAGCTCCTTGACAGCACCTGAATGCCACCAATGTGGAATATATGGAGTGGAACAAGGACCAGAATAAGTCTCACCATGTTTTTATTGATAGATACCAAAAAAAGGGAGTTTATGTGAGGAAGAAGTGAGTAGAATCAGAGGTCCAGATTCTTCCACCCTTATTCATGTTTAATGCCACCAGATAATTTTACTTGGACTTCTTAATTTGAGTTAGAATATCGGAACAGTAAATAACTGGTAGCAAATATCTCTAATGGCAAGAGATGGGACAGTACATAGGAAGGTTCTGAGTTATACAGAGAATTTTTTCCCAAAGTCAAGCTGGTGGGTCTAGCCAACATGCTCAGGGGCTAACTGATTGCCATATTTGGGTTGGGAAGGAATTTTTCCCCAGGTCAGATTGACAGGCCCTGGCTGGGTGTATTTGCCTTCCTGTGCAGCATGGGTCAATTGCAGGTTTAAACTAGAGCAAATGATGGATTTTTTTGTAACTGGAAGTCTTTAAATCATTATTTGAGGGATTCAGTAATTCAGCCAGAAATTATGAATCTAGTACAGGAGTCTGCAAGTGAGATTTTGTTGCCTGTGATGAGCAGGAAGTCAGACTAGATGATCAGACTGATCATTTCAGGGCTTTATGGATCGAGACCACAATAAGGACCTCAGAGTTTCACACACAGGTAAAGCTTAAAACAAAAGCTGTATATGCATATAAGAGATTGTCCTGATCTCTTATATGCATATACAGTTTCTCACCCCATTACTTCCAGTAAATTATTATCCTTCTTATAAACATAAACATAGCCTTTGCTTGACCTTCCTTTTGTGTGTGCTTTTCCCCCCCATATATAAATAACTGCAAATATCATTTTATGTCCATATTGATAGATGGACAGAACAGCTGCTATTTTCTATAGATGTCAGAAAGGCAGATATCTAAGACTATGGTTACACTTGCTAAAATTAGTTCGAATTAGTTAGTTCAAACTAACTAATTCAAACTAATTTTAGTTAGTTTGAATTAGCTTAATTCGAACCAGGAAAACTTAGTTCGAACTAAGCAAGTGGCATTCATGGCACTTGCTTAGTTCGAATTAGCGATCCCCATTCATTTCAATGGCTGGTTAGTTCGAACTAAGAAATTAACATGGCCACATTGGTTAATTATGATATATTTTGGGTTTGTTTAAAGATGTTTACCTAGTCATAATCTTTGGGGTTCTCCAATCATTCTCAGAAATAGGTTTGAGTAAATAAGTTAATATAGTCATTCAACTAAAAAAAAAAAGAATCAAAATATAAAAATACCATGGCACAAATCCTTGGCCTTATCTAAGGAACACAACACAACACAAAAGAGGAGAGGGAAATGTATACAAAGAAGGCTTTGTGCTTCCCCAATCCTATGCTACTCTGTGCCAGGCTGGTCTCTCAGTGTAAGTTGGAGAAGACTCAGGGCTGTTCAAACTCAACCCAGCTGTCAGCGACCCAAATCTACGGTGTATTAATCAAGGATAAAGGAATATTTATTTCCAGACTAATCCAAGGAATTACAAGAAAGCAAGGAAAATATTAGTACAGTCAAGTGGACAAAGTGATTACTTGTTTTCTGGCGTATTACCTTCAAAATTCCATTTGAAATCCTTAATAAAGAACAATCCTTTGCTTTCAGCGTTCTTAAAGAAAAAGAATAATTTATAAATAGAATTTTAAAGATAATCATCCCTGAAGTCAATGAAGTTAGGCCGGGGATGAATTTAACTCAATGTTCAAAGACTATGGTAAAATGAAAGATTTAACAGACACAGACTAAATGCATGCACTTTTTTATCTCAGACTATTTTTCATAGTTAAAGGATAATCATTCTTTTTCAGAAGAATGTTTTCTACAATAAAAGCTTCTCTTTGGCCCTCTATTGAAATCTAATAGATGAAGGAAAACATGTTAAAAGATATATTAAATATTATTTTTTCCTGAAGAGTGGAAAGGAAAACAAATGGTGGTATCTCAAACTATAAAGGTAATCCATTCAAAATTATAGCAAATAACAAGTTTACATCTGTACGTTTTAGAAACTTTTCCTTGAAAAGCCATCATATACGAGCAAATAATGAAACAGTGTGTTATAGAAAAAAAGGAACAAGTATCAATTTGGATGCCAATTTTCTATTCTGCTTTTGAATTGTAAGAACAATTTATTTCCTGCTTAAAACTTGTAGTCTTAACACCATTATTACACAAGAAAGGATGGCAGTTTAAGTATTCTTCCTTTCTATCAAATTGGATCATAATCTGGAATAGTAATAGGCATTGTGTAACTACAGATACAAAGACTGATGTGCCAAATCTTGATAGCCTGTCCTAGCTGAAACCCTACAAACTTTACTGAGACATTTGTATGAGTAACGGTGGCAGAATTTGGCCCTTAGGGTCATATTCTGTTATGACTGAAATCAATGTGAGTTTGGGGAGTTTGTTTTAAGAAATTAGGCTTTTAGCGTCTGAGCTATAGCCCATTGAAGTCAGTCAAGTTCTGGGCCAAATTTGTCATTCCCCAATCATGCAAAACTCAGTGAATGCTTTGTTGCACTGAGGACCACATATTTTGTCCTTAATTTAAAATGTGAGTGTGAGTGAATGTACACAGATGGATGTTTCACTAAAATGTCTTGTATATCAAAATTGCTTTATAAACCTACGAAACAAATGTGAATGTAAAAACAAAATCACTTTAAACTTAATTTTGCGCTTAGGGGCAACCTTCAAAATGACAGTATCACACACCTCCCAATCCTGGTCTCAGGCGGTTATCGTAACCATCTAGTAGACGGTCCAGAATTCTGGTAAACACTGTAGTGTTGTCTTTAATTTCATCTTGTAATGAAGTTTGTCCATAGCTGAAATCACAGAGCAGTTAACATTATTAAACAATGATCTATTAGTAAATCTACAAAATAATAATTCCAAAATCTGCTTAATCTTGCTTATACTGACTTATGGAGACAAAATCTCTTCCATAATACAGATTGTAGTGCATTATGTGGTCCTTTCTCTCAAATGTTTTCTTTTGAAAGAACACATTTGCAATAAAAGCTTAGGTCAAAGCCAGTTCATTTCTACAAATAGAAAACAAGTGGAACTTGGGTCCTTTATTGTTTATCTCAATGTTCATTAATTATTGTAATTTTCTGTTTATATTCCATAATGACATTTGTATTTGCCAGCAAATGATAATGTGTTTGATTTATAATAGTTAAAAATTGCTTAGATGAAAAGAAATACCTAATAACTGAATGGAATTTTAGTACTGATAATATTTGCTAAATTAAAAAGAAAATAAAAAATACAGAGAAGTGTCCTTCATAAACATGCATGCAGCCCAATTGACATCTGGAGGATTGGAACCAGAGCAAAACATTTACCATTAACATAATGAAATTGTTATTTACAGACACATTTATATTTATCAGTTTCTTATGTTGATATTTTTTGCTTTCATTTTACCATTAGCAGATTTATATAAGAAGAACAACTAAAATTATTCCATGTAAGTGAGTAATCAAGCCATATGTTGAGATGGAAATCTTTCTCTGTAAAGCTTCCCTCCCTCCCCTCCCACTTTGCTACTCCTCCCCCACCCCTATATTCATCCGTCCCCAGTGCTGCAGTCCTAATCAAGACAAGATGTCCCAATGAAGTCAGTGAAAAGTTTTGTCTGATAAGGATGGCAGAATCAAAGTCTTTGAACTTGATTATTATGAACTCCCTCACATTGGTATAAATCAGGGTGAAATCTATTGTAGTCAATGGAGTTACAGTGGAGTTAAACAGGTATAAATTAGATCAGAATCATGCTCTTAATTACCCGAGTCCTTCCCAAATACATGACTAATTCATCTTAATCATCATTTATGGTTGCCTTGGAGCCAAATCTTGTCATCTTTACTTCATCTATTCCCATGGAAAACTCCCATTAAACATGGGTATAGCCAGTGTGATTTGGACTTTGAAGCCAAAATGCTTTCCTATGCATTATCTTGTCACATATATTATTATTGAATCAGGTAATCAATACGGTGCAGATGCCAGTCACCTTCAGTAGGGTGAAACCTTGCTGGAGAACATTACGCTCTTGGTCAGTATGTTCCCTATGTGAATGTTAGTAAAAGGGAGTTAGCATTCTGCCAGCCCCAGTTGGTCTAACCAGCCAGGGTTGTTTTATAATGAAGAAAAGAGTACATAAAAGATCAGATTGTTTAAACCCTATTATTTTACTTAAACCTCATCTATTTAGTCTTGTTTGTAGATCCACATGCGCAAAAATGGTGGTGGATCTGTTTGCATGACCTTTTCCATGGGACAGAAAAGCCACTGTCATGTTAATATCCAGAGAGATTTTGAATGAAAGGAAACTACAAATTGAAGCAACAAGCAGAGCCTATTTTCACAAATTTTAACCACCATTTTATTTCACACATTATTTGGAGGGCCATCTAATTTCTTTTATTACTAGGAATGTATACAGTTCTGCTTTTAACTGCTAGAATAAGATGACAAATACCTTTCCAAATGAAAAATTATTAGTACATTGTAACACATTTTCTTTCAGCTATCATAAACAAATATTTCTTGTATGATGGGTTTCCTTTTAAAATTGAGAATGTAAATTTTAAATGACAGGTGTAAATATTTTCAGACCTCTTTTCAGATGTTTCTTATACATTAATTAACAAATGATAGTGGTGTATTACACTTTTGCCTCTTGTGCATTATATTTTAGAGGACCCATTCCCAGATGCATTACATAGAGGTGTAGTTCAGGACTATTCTCTGAATTAAGGTGTATACAAACACTAACTGTCAGGAAACAATCTGCTGTACATATATGGAGAGCAGAAGCTCGTCAAGATTAAGGTAAAAGAAAGTACACTTTAATAAGAGTGATGAGAATAAATAAATAAATGAGTATGTCTAGAGGAAAGGAATGATAGACAAATAGCAATGTCATCTGAGAGGATGTGACAAAATATAATTGTATCATTAACAGTATTTCTGGAAGACAACAGAGTCTTGTGGCACTTTTAAAGACTAACAGATTTATTAATCGCATGAGCTTTCGTGGGAGAAAATCCCACTTCGTCAGACGAAGTGGGAT